>VDFB02000007.1:63964877-64205251 GCA_007258455.2 Sequoia sempervirens
TTTTTAGGTGGCGACCAGCATGTCCATTTAAGATTCAAACTGCAGTCCTAAGTGATCTTTGAAAACAGAAGGAAAAAAGACTCCAGGGATTGTTTGCGAGCGCTTTGGTCAATGATAAAGTCAGGGATTTAAAGCACACGGAGCCGCACCGAATCCTGTTGGGAATCTAAGGAGAATACGAAATGGACCAGTGATAACACGTGATCATTGCTTATCACTGAACCACATAACCATGACTCCAGAGAACAAAAAAAAGAACAGACCAGAAAAGAAAGCGCTTCCTAGTTAATTTAATGAATTACAGATTGAATCACCCTAACAACTCTACGATGCCATTCTAAAATTCTACAGAGTCTTATCAAAATCTGGAAATGATCATAAATTCAAAAGCTCGATAATGCAGAAGCAAATGTTTAAGCAACATAAAATGAGCATAAAATTAGTAGCTTTGATGTGATGTAGGCACTCATTTCGTTTATGCCATAACGTTGTCATTCATTTTGACATGAAATGCCAACACTATACAACGATATTACATAGACTATTTGACTTGCCACTTAAAGCAAATGCCTTACTTGCACGGTATGTTCAAGATGAATCTAAATGCTGAAATCTAAAGATGAAGACAGTGAATGCAAATACCAGCCTGTGCGTTATGGATGCAAGTGTAAACAAGTGATGATTAAAGTAACACCAAATTCAAGGTGTCTTTACAAAAGTATTTCAACCTGCAAAAGAGAGATTTAAAACAACAACCAAACATACAAGGCCCTCCTTCTAGCGCCAAATGTAGGCATCCTTTTAAAATCTGCAAAACCAGCTATCTCTCCTCTGAAACTTCGAACCAGTAGGTTTGGGTGCCACCAAGAGCTCTATCATCTACTCATATGGAATACATTTACCAGATGCTTTCAAAGATGCCACAAAGATGATGATAAAGACTAAAGCGATTATGAAACCAAAACAAACTCGGTATCCCATAGTTAGTTGGTGTCACATGTACTGATGACCCTTCCCAATCCATGATCAAGAAGCTCAAGGATAAGGTAAAATACAAATGAGATGATGGATTAGAATGGATAGAGATCAAATCTCAAGAATGAAAGGTAATAGCACATAAGGTGTGGATCCATGAATGAGATGAAGACCCTATATTTTTATACGATTTTCAAAATGCTAAGTGTTGAAGAGGTTCAATGTGGGACTAAGATTGGATGAAAGAAAGGACACTTGTCAAATGGTGAATGGTCAATGGTTGTGCAAGATTTGGGAAGAGTGCCCAAGAGGGGGAAATTTTGAATTCAAATTTGCAATAAATTTTGAGAGGGGGACAAGAAAAACAGCAATAAATGCCATGTTTGACTTGTCATGTTGAGGGAAAATGAGTGTTTTAATAAATCAATAAAATTGATTTATTGTGCAAGTGGCTAGATCTAGATAATGCAAGTGGGATGGGATTAGCATTAGATCAGGATTAGATGATGGTTATGCTGATTTAATGCTGATTAGATGATTTGACTTTCAAGACTTTGATAATTGATTTATTTAAATCAGAAAATGATGGAATATAATTTAAGATTTGATTTAAATGGATTTTTGATTTATTTAAAAGATTGATGATAATGCTTATTTGATTTTTAAATAAATAACCTTAGGCAATGAGGTTATTTAAATGAATGGATGAAGGTGATGAATGGATCTAATGCGACATATAGTTCAGTTGATAAATGATCCTGATCAAATGCAGAATGTTAGTTTTGCATGTCTACACTCCCTGACTATGTTTACCTCAGTTTTGTCAAGTTGAGTAACTTTCTTAAGGAACTTGATGGAGTTAAGCCTAGTGTTTGACATATAGACAAAGGCATCACATTAGTAGACACTCTAGAGTCTACTAAACAATTATGGAGATTTTTACCAAATATTATTAACGTGAGTAGAAATGGCGGGGATTCTAATTTTCCTTTGTAAAAGGCTGCTTGTGCATCTTCCATGGGAACAATGTTCTTGTCTTTTTCCTTAATGTAATTGTCCTTCACTTGAGATTCCTTAAGTTTTCATTCCTTTGGAAGATCTTCTAAAGTATTTAAGAAAGCTTTCCTAATCATAGGTGTTCTGAGAAATTCTGATAAAGAAAGGTTGATTTTTACCTTTTTTATTTCTTCTACTAAATAATTAGTCAAATTGTTTTGATCAACGGAATCTGATTGTTCACTTTGTGAAACATTTGATGAATTATAATGAGAGGTTATCTTAGGTAACCCTAGAGTATTGCTTGATTTATCATCAAGTGGAGTACTAAAGTTATCAAGCAGAATTGACGTGGTCAATGGCCCATTGAATTTACTTCCACCATTTGTGTTACTTCTCAGTTTGTAATTATGTCCTTTTTTATATTGTTGAAAAGCATGAATTTCATCTATTTCTTCTTGAGGTTCATTTTCATTTTGATAAGAAAACGTGTAAGTTTCTAAAGTCATGGTTGAATTGTCTCCTTCATATTCATGAGTATAACTACTAACAACAATAGGTGATTGGACACATTCATAACTTTCCAGAACTAAAGCAAAATCATACCCTACTGGAACAATTTGATTTCCTTTAGGAGGATGGGAGTCACACTATTCATTGTAATGTGTAGTAGCTAGAAAAATATATGAAGCAGATTTAAACTATGGACAGTTCACTTCAACATGAGTGTTTGTATTATGAATTCTACACCAATTGTTCATCGCAAGGTTGGCTAAGTTCACCTTTGACATGGATATACCATTAGAAGGATTAGTATTATCTAAAGGCATGGATATCCCTCCATTATTTGGTCATGTGTTCCAAGGTCTAGGTGGTCTAGGAGTGTTATACACTCAACTTTGTGAATTTTGGTTGTTACTTTAAGGATAAAAGTTTTGATTTCTTAATTGTGTAACCTCTGTGGTTAGCCTTTTGAGTTGAGCTGTAATTTCTCTAATTTATTCCTTATTGTCTAGAATTTTAAGATTTTGACTTTCCTGAGTTTGTGATAAGAAATAATTTCTATTAGGATGCAGCTCTGTGATATTTGGACCAGGGTGAGGGACCAAAGCTTGACTATTTCTTGGTTGAAAGAAAGTGTTTAGAGGAAATGTCCCATTCTGGACCGCTAAAGGAAAAACATTAGGAGTCATGGGATGATTCAAATGAACTCCATTCACACTCAGGATAGGATAATTATTTAATCCATTTTCACCATTTGCAAATGATCCATTTTTGAGATGTTTCATTTCTAAATTTACACTTACAGCTTCAACATAGGCTTCGGGAAAAGTAGTGGGAGGATTTTCCTTTTGTTTTATGAACATAGCAGTTAAAGGATCTACTGCTATGTAATAAACTGCAATGGCAAACAAATTATCCACTATGTAAGGTGCATGTGACCTAGAATAAGCCTTTTGGAACCTATCATTGAAAGCAGTTATAGGTTTTCCATTGAACCTCTTAATTTGAGCAAATTGATGATATAACATAGCAGGGTTAGCTAGTGTTCTAAATCTGGCCAAAAATTGAGTTTCCATATCTTCCCATGATTTAACTAAATTACAAGGCAGGTTGATATACCACTAATAAACTTCGTCGCTTAAGGTATACGAAAACAACCTACACACGACATCTTCATGTTGAATACTTTCTCTAAAACATGTATCCTTGAAAATATTGCTATGTTCTTTTGCATCTTTGTGAAGATAATATTTAGCACACAACTTATCAGGATTTTTTTGTAAATCATTGTACACGTCAAATTAAATCGATGAATCTACGTTAAAGAAATCCATTGCTATGGGAGCAATCGAATTTTGTGAATTTGCACCTACACTTCCAGAATTTTGAGGTCTAGATGATGTTCGACCACTAAGCTCGACTAAAGTCACACAAGGATCACTAAACCGAGATCTAGTGACTCTATGGAAATTGAGTTTCAAACCTAATGATGCAGAGCATGGGTGGATTTTTTTCAACCAACATAATTTGACTCAATTCAATCACCTTTCAAACCACAAGACCCAGCCAAAAGGTGATTTCACAATATTGCTTGTTTCATCAACTAGGTCTCCAAATCTAGGTTTTCAAGTGCATCTTTTAGTGAAGGCCATTTCAACACTAGACCAGCAACTTTTTAGACACCCATTAGGCTTGAATTCAACATACTTCATTTGTGGCTATCACTATTTTGGACCAACTTGCTCTAATTAAGTCAGCTACACCAAAAACAAGGCTAACTAGGCCACTTTTACAAAGCACCTACAAGGAATTCAACTTTCCAACACCAAAAATCTTCACCAATTGTCTTATCAAGTCACATAGGGTCCCAAACAATAGATTTTATCATCCACCAAGGTTTGCAATTTGTTGTCCTATCACTTTCCTATCCTACCTAAGCCTAACCCATTACAAACCTCATCCCCTACTCTAAAACACTTCAAAAACATTGAAAGCAAACAAAAACCCTCCATTCCATTGAGTTTGGCCAAATTAAAATGGTGGAATGGACTATGATTACATGATTTCTTCACAAACCCTAAAAATGAGGGTTTTACATTAGGATTTTACAGGCGATTCTCAAGAAAATGCTTCAAACAGAGTTATTTCTCAATGAAAATGATCACACTACAACCAAATCAAAGAGGATTCACTACTCCAACCTTTCACATGTTTCTCAGATCATAAATTCATTGTACAGGGTTGTACATATACACAAAACTACATAAAACATAAAAATTTTACAGAAAATAGAGTAAACTTCTATTGTTTTGTCCACCAAAAGCTTCAACAACCATACCTCAATGTCTTTGAGGCTATTTAAACAAGTTTCAATCAAATCCCAATGGTCTACAACTGAATTTCAAAAGGTGGTTGTTCATCTCCCCTTCAACCCAAAAATTGACAATGTTGCAAATGTTCATCTTCCCTTCAACCCAAAAATTGACAATGTTGCAAAGCAACATTTTACATCTTTTTAGAAACTTTTCCAAAACACATTAAATGGACCCTACATAACTCAAAATCTTTGCAAATGGTCTTCATTCGACCTTATTGGATCAACAAGTAGAAAATCACACAAAAATCATCCACCTAGACTCCTAATGACATCAAATGAACAAGATGACCTTGGTACCCCTGCACCACCTAAAAAAACCAAAAGAAAAACAATAAGGCCCTCCTTCTAGCACCAATTCCCGTTGATGATGATGTTACTCATAGCAACAATGTAGATAAAATCCTCATAGGCAAACCACAAAGAACCTATCTTCTTGAAAGACTTAACTAGGGCAACGTCAAGGTGTCCGTGTTGTAGGAAAAGGTTGACTCTACTCAATCCCAAGTCTCCAATAGTCAGGTCTTGACCATACTAGGTTCACTCTAAGGTGTGATGTGATATTGCTATTAATCTCAAAGGGAATATGGTTTTCTTCAATTTCATTAAGAATCATAAACATCAAATAAAGGATTTCTAGTTCAATCATAAAATAATCTCATGAAATCAAAAGATTTGCAATAATATTTCATGAACATCAAACAATTTTTTGCTATCACTTAAGTAGATTTAGCTTTAAGTATTCAACAATTTCATAAGAAATGAAATATTTTCAATAAATTTTCATTCATTCATCTATTTTTTTAAACATTTTCAAGAATTTAAACATCTAATCTAAAATAAAGCATAAAAATACTGAAAAATAAAATTTCTCCCGGTTATTCTCCACGCATGCCCCAAGAGTTAATCAAATCAAAGCAAACTGCTTTATACTTCACCAGATTGCTTCATAGCTACATAAAAACAGTGCAAACTTTTAAAGAAGGGGGTTTTAGTTTGGACACCGAGTAGGTTCTGTATGCACCCTTAAACAGTGCAACATATAGTCTTGTTCAATTGAACTAACAAAACCAGCTTCAAAAATATATGAGATAGGTAGCTATCAAATTGGCTTTGATATTGATTAAATTCTATGTGCATACAAGATTTTAGTCTGGAATGATTCAAAAAATAGGAAAAAAGAACAAAACTTAAAGAAGTTTTGGCTCTTCCGACATCCAAAAATTATGAACTTAAAACAAAAATAAAGCAATAAATGACCTTTTATAGAAACAAGGCCTCAAGAGTTCAAACTTAAAGTCTTATCAAGAGAATCAGAAATATCAAATCAAAATGTAGCACGTGGCATATGCCAACTTTCATCATAATCTTCTAGATGAAGTCAAAGCTTTGACTTCTTCAACAAAAACACTCTCCATCTTTAAACTCTAGTGCACAATACTCCGCATAAAGCAATGCTATCGACACCTTCTAGAATACCAAACATTAAAGTTCCACCGAGACCAGGAACAACCTGCAAAAATAATTCAACAAAATTTCTTTATGACACTTCCGATATCCGATATCCGGTACTTCATATATCACTTAGAGCTCGAGTTTTGGTATCCTTTCTTCACTTTTCTTCAACTGGTATTCTCAGAAAGCATTTAATATCTGGTGCATGTGCTCTTTTGAAATTCCTTGTATCACCTTCCAATTGAACTCGAGCCTGGTGTAATCCTCTAATATCTAGAGTATATTGATATTCATTTGCACTTTCTCTATCTCATATATGAATATAGTGTTTCTGCAACATATTATCTCAGCAATAACTTCTAGGGTTAACAATTGAACAAGGTCTTTATGTTTTCTCTCGATCCATTCCTTCAAAGCTTTTGCTTCCTTACCCTCTTGTCCTAGTTTTCAGGGATCATAATCTTGACGTGCTAACACTTCAATAAAATTGTGATCTTTCTCAAGCAACTTACCGCATTTCTCGATGACCTTTTTGAATCCTTCTATACATTGTGCCAATGTATGACCTTCCCATTTTAACTGTTTCTTCCATTTTTCATACAATGTGGCTTCTTGTTCTGAAATTATATTTTCTCTTATCAATTCTTGGACATCTGTTTGCATGATATTTTCTACATTTCACCTTTCATCATCAACTTGTTCTTGGCAAAATTTGCATTCTCCTTCTAATCTTCTAGACTTTTCAAACCAACGACGTGCTTCCTTGTATTTTCCAATTGCATCTATAATAAATTCTTCTCCTTTCCTAACCCAATACTCAATCCATTCTTCAAATACATTCATCCTATGGTGAACTACTGCAATTGCATCAACCTATTCTTGTGACATAAGTACTGGATTATGAGGCAATTCAGTCTGTGCTTAAAACCAAATTGGGTTAATGACTTTACAAAATTCTCTAGGCTAGCAACCCATTCTTTCAACTCTCTTTCCTTCTATTTATTGTTTTGTACCCTAGCAACAGGTGCATTCAAATTCATTTTCATTTCTTCAAATTTGTGTGTCCAGGATGAGTGTCCAACATTGATACTTGTTATTTTATACTCCTTAGGTGTTATCTCATGTCTATTTTTATCAGCTACTGGGATAGCTATATGGATTGTTCTATCTCCATCTGCATTCTTCTATATGACATTCTTTGTTTTATCTCTTTTCCTTGGCTTAGGAGTCTCCACTTCTTGTATAATTTTTTTAAGATTTAGAGGTATTAATTATATTTCCAATAGGGAAGTCAATTCTCTGATTAACCAATCAGGTGCATCTTCATCATGCTCTACCTTTGTGACATTTCTTTGTTCCTGGCTTCCAATCGATTTAGGAACTTCTTCTCTTACTTCTTCGACTTTATCTGTAATGTCCTATGTAATAGGAACCTCTTCAATAATCTTTGGCATAGATTCTAGATTATCGAGATTTGGCACTGTCTCTTTAGTTTCAAGACCTGTATTTTCCTATCTAGCCAGGTTTTCAACATCAGTTTCTAGGATGCCATCTTTTGTATATCCTATTGCATCAAGATTGTCTTCATTTCTAACTTTATCACCTAAAACTTGTGAAAGTTCTTCACTCTCAACTTCAACCTAACCTTCCATTGATTTTTCAAAGACTTGCAGTTGTTCATTATCATTTTCACTATTCCCTAGCAAAGGTCGGGAATCAAAGGTATCTTCAATAACCATTTCATCAGTAGGATTCTATCCTGTAGTCTCCCATGTTTCCATTTCAAGAACATTAGGGTTCCTCGCTTCTAAAGTGAGTGCTCATTGTATGAATTCTTCTTCTTCAAGGTTCATAGGAATTTACCATGTATCTATAATTTCTTTCATCATTGGTTGTACCATGGGCTTTTCTTTAGACTTCTTTTCTTTTACTTTCTCCCACATGGTGCCCCACTTATCCATCTGTTCCTTAATCTTGGCCTCATGAGCCTCAAAAGCTTCATCCAAAACCATAGGAGTCTTTCCTAGTGCCTGTTTTACACTAGCCATTTTAACTGAAGGAGGGGAAGTGAATAATGTTGCAGCTCTTTGAGATGTAGACCTTGTCTGTGCGCTAGTATTTTCTGTCACCCCCACTTCTTCATCAGTAGTAAGCTTGGTCCTTGGTTTTCTATGGAAGAAGATGTCACTTTTGGCTTTATTTTTTATTTAACTTTGCCTTACTCAACATCTCTACACTTATCAGCTGGCTCTAGTGAAATTCCCTGGCTTGGAGCCTCAGAGGTTCTCTCTTCAATATGTGTGTTAGGAGCTACTTTACGGGCTTTACTTTTCTTCTTAGTAAGTTCCCCATACTCGAACTCATCTTCATCTCTTTGTTTCTTTCTTTTGTCTTGCGAGTATGTGGGTTGAATTCCTTTTTCTCTTAAAACTTTACAAAAATTATCTATCCAATGTTGAGTATGTAGTAGTACAGGTTTAGAGAATTCCTCAATTGATGTAATTTCTTCACTTTCATAATCTGGGTCCAGAATAGGTTCATCATAGAATTTTTCTTCATTGTAAGCCTTACTCAACACTTCACCATCATCTTTTTAAGTTTTCAGTTGGACATTAGCACGATAACCAGCTATGTTTTTGGCAATATTCCCTTCAGGGTCATAATACTTTCTTTGGAGTGGTAAGTATTCCAAATTATAAGTTTTCAGTTCCTCTTCAAACAAGTTAGCTACTCTGATTGCACTATATTTGTAATTCCCTATCACAATAGGAAACCTGAAAGAATCCTTCTTATGAGCCTTGCTGTAAAGAGCTTGGGATGACTTTAATTGTCTTACCAATTTTAGTAACACCATTTTATTTGTAAGGTACCTGGGCAGCATGAAAGGATGTCCATTAAACCCTTCCGCTTTGATGTAAGAGAAAGTGGGAAACTAAATGTACCAGCCTCCAATCAGTCTAATGACACTTTGTGCTTCCAAAGATAATCTTTTGGCTTTGTCGCTCTCCATTGTTCTAACTAGCTTCATGGAAAACACATCATTAACCCTTCGGTAATGCTCCTTGTTTTCATGGATAGTAATTTGGGGTAAATGAGCATATATTAAACTATTTCCTACTTCTTTGCCCAGAGTACCAATCCTTTTTAACCCTTGTTTATTTTCCCTTAAGGCATAGGAATAAATCACATATGATGACATATAGAAACATTTGGTATGTGGAAATTCCTTTATCTATTCGTGCAATCTATCACTAATAAACCTTCCCCAATGCATTTGCATGATATTTTCCCTCAATCTGGATATAATCACAAACATCCATGGTTCAAATTTACTGGCATCTCACAACCCAACTATCCTCTTTAGCATAGTTATGATATCTTGAACATCTTGGTTCAACATAGACCTTAGAGTTGGTTTTTTCTATTTTGTAATCTACTCTTGGCACCATTGTGTGTTCATAATTTCTTTGTTGTGTTCTTTGACACTCTAGTAGGTTTTGGCTTTCGCCTTCATATCAATGTGGTAGATTTGAGTAAATGTAGGAAGCCCAAATGTATATATAATTCCTTTCTCAGAGAGATCTACATAAATTCTTCCCTTTGTCTCAATGACTCTTTTGTTTGGGTCATAGTGGTTTAAACATTCCATATCTAATTTAGGGGCCTCCATTGCTGGTGGAAACCCTCCTGCTAAAAGTAACCCACTTGCTATAATATTCCTCGTACACTGAGAAGCATTCTCTTGTCGTTCCCTTGTGTAGAATTCCATCATAACAAACATGAAGGCACAAACAAACTAATGCCTATATGCTCTCCAAAGCAACAAAAGCTCCTATATTCGTTCCAAGTGTCTCTCAAAAGAAAAAGAAAAAAACTTCCCTCCCTTTTGGTAAGTCATTAATACAAACACATCCCTAACTTCCTTTGACTTAGCAACAACAAGAAGTGTTTCCTTACCTTTTGAAAGAAATACTTAAGTGAAAATGACTCATAAAAAAAACTTAAGTATTCTACAATTAAAATAATGTAAAGGCCTACTCTATAGTTGGCACACTTATGAAAACAAAAGGCATCTATCTCCCTTCATATGACTTGATCAAAACACACAAGTATCTCCTTCAAGTCAAGAATACTTGAGTGCGCTAAAGTGACAAAGCAAGGTCAAGCTGACCACATCATATTAGTTGATATGTTTTTAAATTAAAATGATTGGCAAAAAATCAACTTCTATCAGCCTTCTAGAAATCTAGGGTTTCAACCCTAAAAATGAATGAAACACATTCAGTTTGTTTTGTCATTTTATTCATTTGGCTAGAAGAAGCGCCGCCATCAAGGTTTCTGGAGAGGCTTTGTGGAGAATTTCTAGAGGTTGCAGGGCACCCCTTATTCGTTTATGACAAACATGTGGCTCCTAGATACTTGGTAAGCATTCAATGAAACTATCTAGTTATTTCATTACATTTTCTGAAGAGAACCTGCTTGAGCTTGAGACAATTTACAGAAAAATGAATACATTTCATTGTTTTATTCTCCTCTGTCATATTCATGCAAGTTTTGTACATACCATGCATTTTTCCTCTGAGGATTTCGTACAGTTTGTGAGTAATAAGGGAGATATTAGCCGCTTCCATACATTACCAGTGACTTTCCTATTAATTTCTTGCCAAAATAGGCCTTTCATGGCCGTGGATTTTCACTATCTCTCATCTGATATTTTTGTCTTTTCTTTTGTGATCATTTCTACTAACTGTCATAAGAATTCCAAATGCTCGGTCCCCTCTTTTCCTATAGCTTTCCATGAGATTTTGTGGGTTTTTGAGCTTACTCGTATAAAATAACAGACATCCCTGCATTTTTCTATGCATTCTTCATGTCCATTTCTTCTGATATTTTGTACCTCTTCAGAAAAAATCAAAAGAAAAATTCCTCTGTATGATAGTCCGTGACCAAGAAAGCTTCTTAAGATGCAATTTTTAATGATATAAAAGACATGGGTATTTCTGTTGTGTACTTGATATGTATGCAAACATGAGGGTGCATTTTTTTGCAAATACATTGTACATACTTGCACCTTGTATTAGACCCTTACATATACCATAATACTTAGTTCATTTTCTCTTTTGTCTCATGTGTTCTCCATGTTTGTAAATCTAGGGCATATATTTTGTATGCTAGTGTTCATATGGCTCTACCACTATTTGCTTGATTATTGACTGTGATGCCAGATACAGATCCTCTGTTGATTTCTATATCCTATCTTTGATAAAAAGGTAGTCATTGCATGACTATTATTACTAACTGTCATTGTAATTTCAATGCATCAATGTTTGCCAAAAATATGCACCTATAGGAACATATAACAAAACATGACTTCCTTGCTATCACATCAAAATTTTGTGCCTTACTTTCCATGAGATGGCAGCATTCTGTAACTTGTATTACATATCTATCTTTCATATTTATCCAATGGATATGGTGCAAAAGAAACTCTTGTATTTGTTGTGACTTAAACATATGGTGAGCATAGGCAACTAAGGTGCTCATATGGAGAGTATTTTTTCTGCTTTCAAAGCTTGATATGCCCATGATCATAAGTGAATTATTGTTCTCCATCTATTTGTCTGTACATTCTTGCTGTCTTTGGAAATCTACAGGCCTAATCTTCATCATTTTGATCATGATGAACTACCTTCATTGTTGCCTATGATCTGTTATATGAATCCTCCTTCATAGGCCTGTCACTTATGCCCCTACTCCTATTCCAACACATTGTAGCATTGATCTGATGACTCTTAGCTTTTCTAGTTGTGGCTTTCTTAAGACTTTCAGGTTGTCCTTCATGAACAGCTGATAGAATAAACATAATTTGCACTATTTTCTATATGTCAAATGATTGAAACCTTTGAATAAACATGTTCTATGATCAGTCATGTATTTTATTGTACATTCCTTATGATGTTTTCTTTCAGCAAGAATGATATTTAAACATGTCAGCAATAAACAATGTGAAGCATGATGAAAATTAGGCATTTATGTATTCCTGTTTACTACCTTTGCATAATCATGTTGATATGATGACTTCAATAATGCATTTCTCTCTTAAATAAGCTCGAATGAGCTCATTATCTGATAACTCAGCTTGTCAGGCTCAACCCTTATGGGAGCCTCATTTTAACCCACATGCTAAATCAAGATGAATAAAACAGAGAAATGACTACACCTGTATTTGCACATGAAGCAAAAAAATTAGAGAAAACATGACATGTTTTAGGTGTATGTGATCATTCTTTTCTCTCCCTTCTCTGAACATGAGTGACTTATAGCTTGTCTGATGCGTGCAAAGGACAGTCTATACATTGGTGGGTGGATGTGTATGTAGAGTTAGAGACTGTCATTGTTTAGAGCTCTGCTCTAACCATTGCAATTTTTTTCATATGCAGGATAAGGAGACTGGGAGCTGTAGAGGACACAAAGCAAGCAACTTGGAGCTGAGGATCATGCAGGACATTGAACCTAGACCAGTCATCATGAAATGACTGGTCTTTTCCTCTATATATGCATTCTAATTCTTTCAATCCATTTGTGTATATATTGTACTTTACTTCCATTGGATAAGCTATATCTCACGGCTTGTGTGAGATAGATTTGAACTTTTGAATCAATAAAGACTTTCTTTCAGCAATATTTGTGTAAATCTTTTCAATATTGTATACATTTGTATAAATGCAACAATCTATTACTGAAAATAAAAGCTGCTTGATTCTTATGTTTATACACCTAAATGCAATATAGGGAAGGCTAATATGAAATACACCTCATTTTCAGTTTACGAACACCTAAACTCACTCATTTTAACTAGAAATAAAAAATGAGTAACATTACTTTGCAAATTTGTAGAATGATGCCAAGTAGAGTGTTGTGAAAGCAACTACATGCTTGAGGTAATTCCAAGTACATGAGTAGTTTGCCATCTTCATTAGTTATCTGTTATAATGCATTAATTTCTCGAATAAAGGTGTAATCGTGATGAATTAGGGTTTAAATTACGAACGCCTAGGTTTCTGTGTGGGCTCGCTACTAGAGGAAAAGATGGTGCAGAAAGCTTACGTGGCACACTTGTGTCACTTTGATTTTTGCGAGGCAAAATCCTTTAAGATACGTGATCATTTACGATCACCAGGATTGAAAACATTTAGTATCGAACCTTGGAAAGATTACCAGGGACTGGGGAACTTACCTTCAAGCTTCAAAAAGAACCAAAAATAAAGAGAGAAACTAGGAACCGGTTTCGAGAGAAATCAAGAGTGATTCAAACATTTAATAACAAAATCTCCAATTTCCAATTCTTGAATAAAGAAAATGAAAAACAAGTACCAGACTCTGATACAGAAAAGCAAGATCACCGAGATTGACAACATCTAGGTGATGACTTACCAATCGGGACTAAGACCAATTGAAGATACAACATCTTTGATGCAACTGCAACAACTCCGGGATTCCAATTTCTAATAGACTAATAAAACTTTATGCAAAGATCGTGATACTGAATCAGGGAAAGAACAAGGACTTAAGCAAAGACCAAGTAAAATGAAAAATGAAGCCCTTATTTTACCAACCCCCAGAACAACACCAAAGCAAGCGAAAGCAAGGAAAAAAAAAGGGGTCCACATTTGTCCAAAGGGGAAGAATGGGGTGTGTTGTGAGACCACACAACAGTACCCAAAAGCAAGTGGCAAGTCATTAGTATGGACTTTGTGCAAGGATTACCCATGTCAAGGAATAAGCACAATGACATTCTAGTGGTAGTGGAAAAACTTACAAAGGTAGTGCATTTAATACCTGGGAATTTAACGGATGGAGCTTCTATCATAGCTCGCAAATTCATTCAAAAAGTGTTTAGGTAGCATGGTATTCCTGAGAAAATTTTCTCAGATAGGGATGCATGTGTAACTTCTAGGTCTTAGTAAACCTTATTTTCTGCACTTGAAACTCAGCTAAATATAAGTTCAACGTATCATCTGAAAATGGATGGTCAAATGAAAAGGGTAAACCAAGTATTAGAGGACCTACTGAGGATGTTTTGCATGGATCAACAATACAAGTGGGGAGATTATTTTCCCTTGGTGGAATTTTCTTACAGTAATTCTTACCATTCTGCAATTAAGATGTCTCCTTTCAAAGCATTGTATGGACGAAAGTGTCAAACACCTATAAGTTGGGATAAACTTGAGGATAAAGTGAGTCTTGGGCTTGAAATGTTGTCAAAAATTGAGGAACAAGTTACAGCTATTAAGCAAAGGCTAGCTGAAGCAAATGATAGGCAAAGAAGATATGCTAATTCTAAAAAGGTACCTAGGAACTTTGTTGTAGGTGAGAAAGTGTTGTTAAGGGTAAAGCCTCAAAAAAGTGCTATCAAGTTTGGAAAGTCATCCAAACTAGCCTCATGCTATGTAGGTCCTTTTGAGGTCCTAGAGGAAGTAAATCATGTTACTTATCGAATTGCATTGCCACTAGCTCTTGCTCAAATGTATAACATTTTTCATGTCTCATACCAAAAGAAGTATATACAAGGTGATAATCATGTAATTGATTGTAATGCTTTACAGGTATATAACCCCGGAGTGGTAACCATCGATCCTCTTAGAGTGCTCAAAACATGTAAGCTTTGCTTGTCTAATAGAGAAGTTCTCTAATGCAAAGTCCAATGGGACCAGTATGTAGAAGATTCTGCTACTTGGGAGGACTATGTAGAAATTGAGCAAAATTTTCTACATGTCTTACATGCTTTTGTTAATGCTTGAAACCAATGATTGTGTTTGTTTTGATTATTTTGTGTTGCTACATAAAATCATCGGGTATGATAATTCACAAGGGGGGTATGTTACACCCCATTATGCGTTTAGCTATTCACTATATTATTGTGATTGGTTAAAATACAAAATATATATGAATGTGTTTGCAATTTTGATTAGAAATTGTATACTTTGTTGATTGTATTATTTAGAAAGAAACAAATGAATGTTAACTTGGTTAATGTAATTGTTAAATAAATATTTAAGTAGCTCCCTTCAGGTTTGTTTTTGCATTATGTGTGCGCCGGCCTATGCATCGCTGAGTTTTCTCGACTTTTTATCAAAGTTTTTATCTGCCACTTTGTGCACCTACTCTTTGCAGCTTCGGGTATCGACTTTCCTTTCGGATCCTGGGAAACTGTGCTGAGCGTCCACGTGTAGCAGTTATGGGATGTTTTGTTTCTTGTTTCCTTGAAGCCTCGTCGGGCTGCGAAAGGCTTCCACAAAGTTGTCATTCCTAAAAAGTGTCAGCGGGCCCCACATCTCGCTACATGGCAACCGTTCGGGAATTTTTCAACGTGGGAATGAAATAGCAACCACGGGCAGCAAAATTCTTCCACGCGTATTTTACGCCCGACTGATGGAGCGTTCCCTCTGTTGTGTTAAGGTTCTCAGCCCATTCGACACGTGTTGCATTTTCGCAAATCCTCGGCAGCGATGGGAGAAGGGTTCATGCGGGAAGCGAAAGGCTGCCACATGCCTAGCGGCTGATCTGTTATGCAGGCGATAGGCTAGTTGAACGAAATAATGTTATTAGATGTTGCTTGTCATAATCATTCACAGCAATGGGTGACACTTGTCTGATCGAGCCTGGATGGGACCACCGCCATCATTACGAAGGATGCACCTGTGCCCGTGATGACTGGATGCTGTGTTCCGGCTCGATGTTGTTGTAACGGCCTTGGGTATATTTTGATTCAGGCATCATTACATGAAGATTGCGAGATCTTTTCTATTGCTGCTCTCTGAAGCGATCGGAGGTTTTCCTGCTATATATACTTTCTCTGTTGAGGGGAAATGGTCCAAAATTTGGAGAAAAACACGCTAGTTTTAGCAAAAGACACCAGGCCTCTATTACTGTTTTATTTAAATTGCAAAACTTTCAGACTGTGCCAATTGTTCGACCTTTTTGTTTTTCATGCTTTGATTAAACTATGAACTGTGCTTTATACTGTCTTGACATTTCATTTGAAGGACTTCTATATATGTTGGATACAAGTTTGCTTACCTAAATCATGTCTAATGACTCTTCTTAGTAGTGAGAATGTATGCAACATTATTTTATGTCAATAAATGAATTGTCTATGCTATAATCTTAAGTCTCTGACGTTTTGGAACACAACAACACTATTCAGACCCTTAAATCTATGATATATCGTGCCCACCAGCAAATCTTGTCGTATCGCCTTAAGTTAAACTTTACTTTATTATATCCGCTTCCTTTTCCTTTTCCAAAACCCATTATAGAAGAATTTGGCTTCTCTAAAAATCTGGAGGTTACTCAGTTTAGTGCAAAAGGTCCCCCTTAAACTGAGTTTCCCATAAGACTCTGTTACCTCGTCAAATTTTGGCGTCAACAATTTGTTCTTTTTCTGGCATGCCCGGTGGGACTCGAACTTAATAAAATTGTATTGTAGAAGGGTGTATGAGCCATCAACTTGTAACTAGATCCCAAACTACAGGTAACCCAGGTTTACTAGTACCTCCGCTAGGGACAGTTCAGGTCACAAATCAGCTGGTAACCGTTCCATTCCCACCACCCTTTCCTCTCACCATGTTGTCAGCCGCCAATAGAAACTACATAGCATGGGATGCTGGAAGTCCCCTGGTAGCCCTGGTAGCGCCCGCTATCTGGGGCGCTATCCTGGTCTCGGCCATGAAAGCTATCCCCAAATTTGTCAGAGACAACTCAAAAATGCCAGCAGAACATTTGTAGGATGTAGCGGACGTTTTTCTAGTACACAGTATTATAGCGCAGAATGTAGCCCTGAGGCTCCTCGCCGTGTCTTTCAAAGGCAAGGCTCTGGATTGGTACCGAACACTAACTCCTAATTCAATTCACACCTGGGATGAGCTCGGAGATCCATTCTATGAAAGGTTTTCAAACGACGGAGATCGTTCTTCATTATATTATCAGCTATTTGTCATAAAACGAGCCCCCCAGGAGGCTCTGATGGACTTCAATGCCTGATTTCACGTAATGATCAAGTCCATCAATCCTGACATTTTTGTGATGATCAAGTCTTTGGGAGGAGCCACTCTACCAAATACTTATGGTACCGCTATCAAAGCTGAGAACCATTTGATAGATTGCGGAAAATTGTCTCCTCGACCTATTATGCCGATATTTCCTAAAATATCGATCTCCACGCAAGATGTCGCGTCGACTAGTGCGCCCGCAACCACCCAGTCAATGTACTCATATGCGGCCGCTCCTGAAAACGTGGCTTCTACATCAGGTTCTTCCAAGGATGAAAGAAGTGACCTCAAGGAGATGTTGCGAACCATGGCAAATGACATAACGACTCTCAAGCGGAACCAAGCAACACCCTCGTGCCCGCATATCAAAACTATCAAGGCAGGCGGTCTACTTATCAGCAAAATCAACGCCTCGCACTAATCCACCAACGCCAACTGCAAACCAAATGGTGCCAGTGCCTTCTCCGCTAACAAGCGCGTCACCAAGCTCGAGTAGGGAATTAACCGCAGAGCAGAACAACCTTATCGATGACTTAAATCCATGGTGTTTCCCCTGCAGCGATGCGCATATGCCCCGGAACTATCTGTGTGGCAACTTACAATAGAAGGTGGCAGAGCAACGCAACCAAGGCATGACAACGGAAGATGGAGGTTATGTATATGCCTCGCCAAAAATGGAGAGAGCGGTCTTTACCGCGCAAATACAAGGAATGTCTTTAGAACAAGAATCTGATATTGCTCTTGATCATGCAATTTTCTCCTGGATGGAAGAAGAAGAAACGATGTTTGCTAATGACACATTCATTTCCAAAACACCGCAAGTGCAGTCTAACTATAACACATGCTCAAAGAGGAGATTCACCAGTGAGCTAGTTGTTTCACATCTGGATAGCCCGCAAGTCAGAGGTGTGTCTAATCAAATTCCTAGTGCTTCGACCGTCCCTTCACCTTCTCAACCACGGAAGGAGATTATTATAGCAAGAACCAAGGAGCAGAAATATCTGAGTTTGCCACCTTTTAATGTGGTAGAGCAATTGAAGAAATCATCTGCTAATGTGTCTTTGTGGGACATTCTAGCTATCCCAGAACAAAAGATGCTATTAGAGAAGCCGCTTCAAGAAGAGATCAACCTGGCATCAATAGAGCCATCTGCCAATGCAGAGGTTGTTTGTCACATACTGCCAACAAAGGTTCTTACAAACAATACAAAGGAATCTCATGTCGAAGACAAAAGTAGGTCGAAACCTCAGCCCTTCTTCTTGACTCTCATTATAGGAAAGAAGCTATTACACAACGCTATGATTGATTATGGCGCTAGTACAACAGTTATGCCTAAACAAATAGCCGAAGTTTTGGGAATTAGCTATGAACCTATGAAAAGAGGGGTGATGCAGCTTGATGGAAATAAAGTTGAGACCGTAGGTGTCATCAAAGCGCTTCCTTTAACTCTATTCGCCTACCCAAGTATCATAATCCTGCAGGACACAGTGATCATAGATGTTCCTCCTATGTTTGGTCTTTGTCTATCCCGAGAATTTACTTCAAAGGTGGGTAGACACCTGTCCTTGGATTGGTCACATCTGATACTTAGGACCAAACACGGTGCAAAAATGAAGATAGAATCGGAGGCTCTACATTTTAAACATGTGGTGGATGAGGCCTTGATCAATTTTGAAGTAGCGCATACCTCTATCACCAAGCAAGAAATGTATTGCGTTGAATTGCTAGAAAAAGAGAAGGTGAGCAGAGATCGGAATGATAAAGAAGATGCTCTGTTGAGTGAACACATAAACAATGATCCTTTCAGCAATTATCATGCTACAGGATTGGGCACGTATATAATTTATGATGAAGACTAGGTGCTTCCAAGGGTCGCCAAAGAATCCGAAGGTAACCAAGCAAATGAGCTATGGACATTATACTTGATGGAGCAAGAAGCAAAGGAGGTGCTGGAGCAGGGGTATATCTAATATCTCCGCAAAATAAAAAATGGTTGAGGCCTTTTTGCTTTCATTTCGGTTGTTCGAATAACGAGGTTGAATATGAAGGGTTAGTTCAAGGCTTAAGCCTTGCAGAATGAATGGGCATTAAGCAATTAATTGTGTTCGGAGATTCTGAATTGGTAGTTAACCAGGTCCGAGGAATTTCTGCAGCAAATAATTTCTGCATGAGATCCTATTGGCACCGAGTCTGGGACTTGATTGAGGGTTTTGAAGCTTTCAACATCCAGACTGTTCCCCGAAGACAGAATAGTGATGCAGATCGCATGGTTGTGATTGGTGCTCAGTTTGATCCTGTCTCTGACTTGCTTCAGAATGAACATTTAGTACGAGTATTAGTCCGACCAGCGATCCCCAATAATGATCAGAGTTGGCAAGTCTTTGAAAGTGATGAACATATCGCCTCATTTATCCAGCACTCAGGGGAATTCGCCGATCAACTTCAACCAAAGATCACCGAGGCTTATGAAGGACAAATTATGCAACTCAAATCTAATAAACTTCTGAAAGGATTGGTTACTCTTGAAAACTTTTTCGATTGTAATGATGCTCGAAATGATAAGCAGAAGTTCATGGCAGACAAAAGTGATTATGAGGACCTTCGGGTCTCCGATGGTAGGGATCTCCGAGTCGAAAAAAATGTCCCGCACCATGATAAGGAAAGGCTCATCAGTTTCTGCAAAAAATATGGAGTAGTGGCCTGGTCCTACGATGATCTGGAAGGTTATAATCCTAGCATCATTCAACACACTATTGAGCTAATAGAAGGTGCAAAACCAGTCCGATAGAAACAGAGGCCAGTTAACCCTAAAATTGAGGCCCTAATGGCACAGGAGCTAACCAAGCTCATTGAGTCACGCATTATCTTTCCAATCAAACATAGTACTTGGGTATTGAACCTGGTCCCAATCCAAAAGAAGAATGGGGATATTCGCTTGTGTGTGGACTTCTGAGATCTAAACAGAGCATCTCTGAAAGACCACTATCATTTGCCCTCTATGGAGTCAATCCTACAAACTGTGGCAGGATCAGAAATGTTCTCTCTGCTGGATGGTTTCTCCGGCTACAACCAGATCTGAGTTAAAGAAGAGGATCAACACAAGACTACGTTCACCACAAAGTGGGGAACATTTGCATATGCTAAAATACCTTTTGGTTTATCCAATGCAGGGGCAACATTCCAGCGGGCGATGGACGTCGCATTCAGCGAGCTAATCAATAAGTTTATTCTAATCTATTTAAATGACCTTAATGTGTTCTCTAAATCTAAGGATGATCATTTTGACCATTTGGAGTTAGTCTTTCAAAAGTGCCAGGAGTTCAGAGTTTCCTTAAATCCAAAGAAATGTGTATTCGGAGTGCCGCAGGGTAAGCTGTTGGGGCATGTTGTGTCTAGAGAAGGTGTTTCAATTGACCCCGAACGAGTAAAGGCTATCAAAGAGCTTCCCCTTCTGGTAAATAAGATAGGTGTCCAGTCTTTCCTGGGCAAGGTCAATTTCGTCAATAAGTTTATTTCCGATTTTGCGGGAATGATTAGGCCGATCACCCTAATGTTGAAAAAAGATTAAACATTCAAGTGGACAACGAAAGCTCGGGAGGCTTTTGAAAGGGTCAAGGAAGCTATTTCCACAACCCCGGTGCTGGTTAATCCAGATCAATCCAAAGATTTTATAATGTATGCTTTCAGTAGCAAGTCCAGTATTGCTACTGTTCTAACCCAAAAGGATAACGAAGAAAAGGGGGAACATCCAGTGGTGTTCTATTCCTGGACCCTAAAGGAATATGAGGCAATTTATAATTTTGTCGAAAGACAAGCCTTTGCAATAGTAAAAGGACTTAAGAAGTTCCGCCATCTAATTTCCTACAACAAGGTGCTACTGTATGTTGCACATTCCAGTGTACATGAATACATCATGGAAGGGGAGATCACAGAGAAAATGGCTAATTGGATCACTAAGATCCTTGAATACGACATTGAAGTCAAGCCTACTAAGACTATTAAAGGAAGAGAACTGTATGAATATATGGCACAGAGCGAGGAGGTACCTGTCGCAGAGGAGCAGCCAGAGCTCTTCTTGATAAATGAATTAGAGTCGGAAGGCAGTTGGCTGACTAATAGAATGAGGTTCATGCAAACCAGAAAGTATCCGCCAGGCCTCTCAACCCAAAAAAAGAGGTATTACCGGCTACAGAATTGCAGATATATGCAAATAGAAGGAGTCCTTTTCAAAACGAATTTCAATGGTGTTCTCCTGCGATGCGTTACTTCAGAGCAGGCGAAGAGGATCCTTGATGCATTCCACAATAGCGCTGCAGGAAGACATTTCTCTACAAAAACCATCGCAATTAAAATCATGCGTGTTGGTTATTATTGGCCCACACTTTTCAATGACTCCCACTCTCTAGTGAGGGCTTGCAAAAAATGCCAGTTCTTCGCTGACAAAAGGAAGAATTCTGCAATGCCCCTTAGACCTATTGTGGCGGACAAACCGTTTGCGCAATGGGGCCTGGACTTCATTGGAATGATCAACCCAGTTTCTAGTGCTGGACACAAATGGATTCTAACAGCTACGAACTATTTCACAAGGTGGACGGAGGCTGTTCCCCTTAAAAGCGTAACAGAAACAGAAATTGTAGATTTTCTCGATGAACTGGTGACAAGGTTCGGCCTTCCGAAAACTATCATTTCGAACAACGCCAGAGCATTTCTAGATGCAAAGGTATGTCACTTTGCATTAAAGAATGGCATATTCCTTAAAACATCATCAAACTGTTATCCACAGGGAAATGGTCTAACAGAATCAACGAACAAAAGCTTAGTCCGACTCCTTAAAAAGATTGGCTCAGAACACCAGAGGGAATGGCATAAAAACCTTTGAACAGCTCTCTGGGAAAACTGCATAACTCCTAAGCAAGTCCTTAAGACTTCGCCTTATGAGTTGGTATATGGGAAAGAGGCATCGTTACCTATCTCCATGGAGATCCCGACAATACAATTGTTGAAATCTCTTGAGATAGAACAAAATGAAGCCATGGAGGTTCAGCTCGCCGAACTGTTGGAAGTACAAGAAAAAAGGGAGAATTCCCTAACAGCAATGGCAAGCCGTCAACAGGTGGTCAAACGATGGTTTGACAAGAAGGCTTCCGACTAGGGTCTAAAATGTGGAGATTTAGTGCTAAATTATGATAGCAGGGCTGCAAAGCCAGGTCAGCACGGTAAATTTCATAGCCTATGGGAGGGTCCCTTTAAAGTCATTCAGTGCAAAGAACACAACGCTTTTGAGCTGGAGAATATGGAACAGGAATCGTTGGGAATCCTGATCAATGGGATTCATCTTAAGTTGTTCCATTAGGCATTAAGCTCTACTTTGTACATATGTAAATAGCGCTTTTATTTTATTTTATTTTCGTTTCTTTGGCTAGTCTTTTTCTAAATCAATTTGTTGTTCTGCGGAATTAACCCATTATTATTGGCGGGTGGAACACCAGAGTTGCTTTACACAAAACACACCCATGTGCGGAGAAATAGCATATAAAAGTTGCAAGCCCAGAAAAACTTAAATACAGAATAAAAAGAAAGAGCATGGATTTTCTTTAAACGATAGATATCCATTCATATATGTTCTTTCATTACAAAAGTGGCTGGGGAGCCATGTTTCAAAATTTACAAGCATATTGAGCTATTATATACGATAGCCTTTTTGTCAAGCTTATATACAGCTATGGAGAGACATATCTTGAGTTGGCAGGGAGAGACAGTTTGAGCAACAGGCAAGTATTTTTTATCCAAAGGCATGGCTGGTGGCAATTGACGCATTAACTGTAGCGTCCACTTCCTCCTCGTCCATGGGTTCCTCGACAGTACTGGCAGCATCATTTGGCACAACCGCTATTGGCGGGGGAGACACCAGGTTCCTGAAGTCAATATACCAGTCTATGTCGTAGAAAGGTATCACGTTGTAGCTGCGAAACAAGAAGTGTAGGGCCTAAATAACCCTCTACTGGTGTTGGTCACAGGTCTGTAGGCAGAATTCGTTGAGGAATAGCAGCCAAACGACAACAACTTCTTCCTCAATGAAGCGACACAGGTCGCTGGTTAACGGCAGACCTACCCCATAGGCAGCATGTGCAACGACCTCACCAAGACCATTCAAGTATTTTTTAGGGAAGATTTCCTTAACTAGCTTCAAGATAAGTGGCCAGGGAACGCCAACGTCCAGCATGGATGCTACAAAGTGGGAATATACGTTGGTATTCACCCGATACCTATCCTCATATTCTATACAATCTTTTTATAAAACCCACTTTATGGCTACTAAGACCAGAGAATGTTTGTTCTTAGTCATTCTTTTCAGCCTCCTAGTTGAAATCTCCCCTAGGAATGCCGTGACTTATATGAGATCAAACGAATTGGGGTATCCACTACTCTGACACTATCCCTAGGCTTCCGAGCTAATGTCGAACTTATCTACCACCTAACCTATGAAAAGGCTTGCTTAAGACTCTACTACTGACCTATCACTTCTCAAATGCTAAGTATATTTTTCTCACTACTTACTGACCTATTTATAGAAAATTGACAAGACACATGCTAATCCGCTTCGAAAAAATGTGATATTATGCTAGTTGCTATCTTAAAAGGTGAGCCTGCGTCTACTCACATTTTCAAGCCAGTTATATCCGTGATAGCATGACTCAATGTGTGCTTAATTAAATGGAGCTAACTAATTAGCTTTAAAAAGGTGGCGCTTGTTGGCAGTGAGACGTATGGCCGTAGGCTATTGTGTCATCTCTCAAGCGCATCCCAGAGCCCAAGGCGATATTCATATCTTTTCAAGCCGTGATCATTTGCTTGGCGTAATTATTTCGTCTAGGATATTAATTGCCAGCATATGCTAACGCAGGGTTAGCAAGCCAATTGTCGACTCAAGTTCCAAGGAGATCAAAGCGTATCACACGATCTCCCAAATGCAATAATGAACTCTGACTGCCTCAAAATAGCAATCAGTTCATTTTGCACAATTTACAAGATTAACAGTACATGCCGAATTAAATGCAAAAGGTTTGCTTTCACCTACCACCTTGAGAAAAGTTGCTATTATTGCATGAAAATCCTTAAAATTTCAAAGTCTTTTCACAAACGCCAAGGATAAGTGCAGAGTTGTTTTTTGTCTATCTATCTAGAGCCGAACATAGTTGCAGCCAACCAGGAACTTGCAAAAATCTTCAGAGAAGGAAAATGTCAGAATCTTCAGCTCAGCCAATGCAGAAGGAAATTAGTCAGGAGCTATTTACGGCTATTCGTTCTTCAGTAGAGGTATATGTCTATGAGGATGTGGCGTACACTATGCTTGGTATACCCAGCAAAAAAAGGAGAGCCTACACAGAGGAGCTGCATAGACCCAAGAAATGGAGAAACCAGAAAAAGGTTGAGGAAAAATGGGACAATATCTACGACCCAAGGCTCGCGGAAAACCCTAAGTATCTCAGAGAGGCAGCTTGTGCTAGGTTATTGGCACCAAAGGCAAACCAACCTACGGCGAGTAGAGTTTGGTACAGTGGTCATCCTCAATACATGGTCCCACTGGTGCACTATTGCCCAGAAGTGGTTGATGCTGCTATTCAACGTTACAATCCTAATACCCACTACATTGAAGGCCGCAACTTAAGGGTGCATATCACTCCAGAGGCCATCTGGCACATGTTATGTATCCCAGATCCAAGTAAGAAGAAGGAGAATATCGAGACCTTTTGCCTAAGCAAAGGAGAGAAAATATGGAGGAAGATGAAAACTAGCTCAAAGTTCTTGTTAGAGGAGACTGGTAAGAAAGGCATCTCAGCCACTAAAGTGTCAAGTATTCCGTTGTCGCACAGTACATTTCACGACAAACTCTAGGACGCCATGTCCATGCTGGCCTCTGTATGCGGCTGAGACTCCGATGACAAGATAGAGGCCTTTCAACTAGGACCGGCAATGCAATTTCGCAAGCAACATGAACTCTTCTGGTATGATTTTGCTGAGTTTATAGTTGAAGAAATGAAACAACAAATTGAGAATTATCAGGCGGAGAAAAAATTTAGGTTTCTTTCCTTCCTAGTCCACATGTTTCTACATCAGAACCCAGATTTTTTCGCTCGGTATTTTCCGCTATCAATTTTTGATGAGAAAAATAAAAGGAAGTCGGTATCCACATGGACACCTTTTCTTTCCGCATCATACAATTATTATGCATTTGCGGACTATTTCATAGCCCCGGGGTGAAGCCACAATAGTGCTTTACAATTTGATGGAGGAAGGAAAACTGAAAAAAAATGGCCCCATGGCAAAAAAATTGGTTTTAGGGGTTCGAATGAACCTACAAATTCGACCGAACCATAAAGGGGTTCGACTGAACTAGGGTTCGACCGAACCCATCAACCACGGGGCCCACATTTCTGGCCCAAAAAACAAAAGGTAAAATGCATATTGAGGGGGTTCGAATGAACCCTGGTTCGCTAGAACCCCCTAGTTCTAGCGAACCCCCCTTTTCCCTAATTTTTGACTTTGTTCACACAAAAAACCTAATTTTTTACGCTTTGACGCTCAGGTTGAGGATGAAAATGGGGGAATCTTCACAAACCCAATTGGAGTCAGGTAGTCCTCAAACGAGCTATCCAATGAATATAATTTTAATATGTTTTGGTTTTATTATGTATTTGTTTTTTTAGTTTTATTAAACATAGGTTTTAAATTGAAAATGAAGGTCTCTATTCTGCACATGTGGAAAAATAGCAGATTATCAAAAAAAAAAATTGAAAAATATGAGTCGCACCAGATATTGAAGTCCTTGATCCAACAAAAAAATAATAATTGAATTTTGATATATACAAAAAAAGTCCGCGTTATACGGTCGCTATGTCTGAATTGTCATTGGTTTGACTTTGAAACTTGATTAAAGAAAAAATATTCAATAAAAAACTATCTAACCAAGTGCAAGCACTAGATATCGAGTTACAAATCTAAATTGAAAGAATTAGAATTTTTTATCCTTCATGGAAAAAAATTTATGTTATACGGTGTGCTTCACTTTTTAAAATGTTGTTTTTAAAAACCATTTTTGTGGGAGATGGAAAAAGAAGTGCAATTTGATTCCAAAAATTTTGAAAAAAATATTTTTAGAATCTACAGACAAAATGCGATGAGACTCTAGTTTGCATCATCTTCAAATTCCTCATGGTTTAACCGTTATAGGTGTCTGAATGTGAAGATTTAGTTAAAAATAAAAATTCCAATGTCCAGTTTGGCCAAAAATTGTAAACCACTATTGTGGGATCACCCCCCAGTCTTGAATGACTTGATTAGAGAGGGTGATATTATCCAGCTCGATAGGGAGCAGGCCAGATTTATGCAGAGCTTCACCCTTGCTTGTGACTGGTTCTTGGGTAAGGATTTTACGATCCTCCGAATGCGGGGCTTTACTGGAAAACTTTTCTTATTCCCAGCCTGCGTCACGGATAGAGTGCTTGCGCTGGAAATGTTCCGATAGGTTTGTATCATTGATTTTACTTTCTGCAGTAGCGACAGGGTCAAGAAGAAGGGATTCTTCACTTCTCCGAAGAATTTCAAGTCGGTAACTCTACTAAAAAAGCAATCGGACCAGTTGTTAGAGGACAAGCTGGCACATCTAGGGTTGGTACTGGTAAATGATAAGTGGGAATACAACCCTTTCGATGACTTGCCGAAGCCACATATGAGAGTTACCCATGTTTCCCGACCATACTAGGAGAAGTGGCATAACCCGCGAGCGGACAAAGATGAGGATTTTGTTGAATTGGCGCAAATCCCTACACCAGACACTAGAGGCCCATGGCACAAGTTCTACTTTCCTGTGGTTGTGGCCCAGGATAATGTCCCCATGGAGCGCGACATGTACAACAGGTTAAAGAAGGATGAGGAATGGAGTGAGGAGAAAATAAAGGCTTTCTAGAAATATCGTCAGGAAATTGCACAATTGGATGCTCCTTACAATCAACTAAGAGATGACCAGGAATTTGAAAGGTGGTGGAAGGAGGGCCATCCCAGCTTGAGCTCTAGTTTTAATAGGAGCGAAGAGGGGGAGGAATCTGAAGAGCAGGAAGAGGAAGCGGTGACATCGGCTTCCTTTGCGCAAAAGGAGAAGGTCTCCAAGCAACCCGTCTATGTGGCCACGAACATACGTTTTAATATATCAAGGGGCTCGCATACACTCACTTGGGCTGCTAAACCAGCAAGGCTATCACTTCAGGAAAAGGAGTTGACTGCTGACGCTAGTAAGATTCCACCTGTGAAACGGTAGCGTATTATTGGAGAGGGTTCATAAGAACTCGCCGGAGGAGGAGTACTGGTACTACTCAGGAGCCAGAGGTTGCGATGGAGCGTCTGACTTTTTTGGAGATGCCAACCACTAGTCAATAGGTACAATTCACTCCTTCTCTTGCATCTCATTCCTTAGTATCTGCCCCTGCCCTATTGCCGACTGACCCTCTACCCTCTGCTTTTAGTCTGACATATCCGGTTGGATTCACCCAGTTTTCGCAGGGCCACCCACTCATAATTACCCCTCCGCGTATGCTTACGCCTGCCGCTGCCGCTGCCGCTCAAACCTTCCTCGCATCGATTTCGGAAGGCTTTCCCCCTGCGAGTTCCCATTCTTTCTTCGCTATGATTACAGATCCTCTTCCATTGCAACAGGTTAACACCCCGTTAACAACTCCCCCTTCCCCGCCAATGAGACTTACGACTGATTCCCCAGTCCAATCATTACAAATGACTAGCCCTGCTGTTGGTTCTCAAACCAAACTATGGAACGTGCCTCATTTCTCTCCACAAACTGTCACTCTCCAAAAGAAATAAATGCTCGCGCCTATGAAGGTTACCTATCCCTATGCCCTGCCTTCCGGTGCTCCTTTCGCAGGTGGACTGGTTTCATCACCAACCGAATTCATAGAACAAATAGATTGCGGAAGGGAGGCACGCGCGAATAGAATGAGGAAACGCAAGGCAAAGGATGACAGTGGTCCCACCGAGCCAAGAGTACAAGCTTTGTACGATGAAGCCCGACAAGAATTGAAGTTCGCGACCATGTACCTGAGGGTAAGCAAGCCTCAGGGAGAAATGCAATCAAAAGACTACGAGATATATGAGGTCGGACTCGACATGAAGGTAGCCCGACCGCAGGATAAAGTTGAAATCATGGAGGAAATGCAACGGGTAGTCACTTCTGACTTCCTCAAAACTGGTCGCCAGCTAAAGAAGAAGGATGAGCAGCTCAAGGTAGCCAGGGAAAGGGTTAGTTTTATGGAAAGGAAGGAGAAATCCTTGGAGGCAGATATTGTCCGCATGACCGAAAGGACACTGACAGCAGAGGATAAGAGAAATAGGCTTCAAAGTGAAATTGCAAAGGTTCAAGTTGTTGACCCTAGCATAATAAAAGAGCTACAAAGCAAGAACCAAGAAGCGCAACAAAATCTACAGCTAAAAGATGAAGAGCTTGAGCGCCTCCACCTTGAGCATAGTCAGGGGATGGCACAAAAAAGTGAAGAGTTGGAATGCCAACAGGCTCAATATGAGAAAAGAATACAAGAGAAAGAGGCTGAATTTAAAGGCCTAAAGGCTCAACTAGAGGAAGAGCTCTGAGAGACAAAGACTTCTCTAGATGAGCACTTAGCAAATCACTCCCAAACTGAGCAGACTTAGAATAAAGAAATGAGCAACTATGCGGAGTAGCTAGCATCTGAGAAAAGGAAAAAGGCAGAATTAGCTGAGGCCCTTATTTCAAGAGACGCGAAGATTACTTCGCTTAAAGCCTCTCTCTTTCCTTCCCTTGCACAACCTGATATCATTCCGCTGGTTAGGCAATTATACATTTCTCATTGGGAGAAAATCAAAACCTTTTGCCTAACACTGCAGCCTACCCTCTGATTTATCGACAAGGCATCAAGGCTCAACTAGGAGGCCCATGATACGATTGAGCAGCTCCCACAATTCATCCTAGAGAAGGTTCTCGAGGCAAAAGACTTGCTCAACAAGCTATACTTTGTATCTGACGAGAACCTTGTTGCAGCAGGTATTGAAGATCGGGACGCTGCTGCTCAAACGGCAAACAAATTTATCCATTGCCACTCTGCCTTCCAGCACACTAAAGCAGTCGTGGTTATTCTGAGTAAAACATTGGATAGCATATGGGGATGTTTCTCCGGGTTAGGCAGGATGGGACTGCCATCCCCGTTCCTCGATGATGGCTCTATTGCCACGACTGCACAGATTGCGAAACTTATTGAGGAGAAGGAAGGTGACCCAAAGGCTTTCAAGGAGTTCAGCCATCCCCCAACGGCAGCCGACATTAAGGCAGTCATTCATTCACTCTCACAGCTACTATTTCATATACAAGCAAGGGCCAGTTTACTCGATGTGCTACTTCACAAAGAAACTATTGATCTACGTGGAGCACAGGAGAATTTGCGCAACATAGTGAAGTCGTCCGAAGCTGAATGGTCGCCTTTGTAGGCGGCCCTTTCCAATCTCTGACTCTATTAGCCCTTTGAATAAGGCTCTGGTCTGCAGAACGAGAGAATTTTTGGGTTCTTCGTTCCTTAGTCGAAACGCTCCTAATAGTCGCCAAAAGTTGTTAAATAAATATTTGAGCAGCTCCCTTCAGGTTTGTTTTTGCATTATGTGTGCGCCGACCTATGCATCGTCGAGTTTGCTCAACTTTTTATCAAAGTTTTGATCTGCCACTTTGCGCACCTACTCTTCGTAGCTTCGGGTATTAGCTTTCCTTTCAGATCCTGGGAAACTACGCTGAGCATCCACGTGTCGCGGTTATGGGATGTTTTGTTTCTTATTTCCTTGAAGCCTCGTCGGGCTGTGAAAGGCTTCCACAAAGTTGTCATTCCTAAAAAGTGTCAGCGGGCCCCACATCTTGCTACGTGGCAACCGTTTGGGAATTTTTCAATGCGGGGATGAAATAGCAACCACGGGCAGTGAAATGCTGCCACGCGTCTTTTACGCCTAGTTGATGGAGCGTTCCCTCTGTTGTGTTAAAGTTCTCATCCCATTCGACACGTGTTGCATTTTCGCAAATCCTCGATAGCGATGGGAAAAGGGTTCATGCGGGTAGCAAAAGGCTGCCACGTGCCTAGCAGCTGATTTGTTAAGCGACTGATCTGTTATGTGGGCGATAGGCTAGTTGAAAAAAATAATGCTATTGGATGCTGCTTGTCATAATCATTCGCAGCAATGGGTGACACTTGTCTGATCGAGCCTGGCTGGGACCACCGCCATCATTATAGAGGATGCACCTGTGCCCGGGATGACTAGATGATGTGTTCCAGCTCGATGTTGTTGTAACGTCCTTGGGAATATTCTGATGGAGGCATCATTGCAGAAGATTGTGAGATCTTTTCTATTACTGCTCTTTGAAGCAGTCGGAGGTTTTCCTGCTATATATACTTTCTCTGTTAATGAGAAAGGGTCTGAAACTGGAGAAAAACATGTTGGTTTTTAGCAAAGACTCGCAGGCCTCTATTACATTTTTTAAATTGCAAAACTTTCGACTGTGCCAATTGTTTGGCCTTTTTGTTTTTCATGCTTTGATTAAACTGTAAACTGTGCTTTATACTTGTCTTGACATTTCATTTGAAGGACTTCTATATATGTTGGATACAAGTTTGCTTACCTAAATCATGTCTAATGACTCTTCTTAGTAGTGAGAATGTATGCAACATTATTTTATGTCAATAAATGAATGTCTATGCTATAATCTTAAGTCTCTCGACATTTTGGAAACACAACACTATTCTGCACCCTAAATCTATGATTTATTATGCCCACCAAATCTTGGCGCATCGCCTTTAGGTTAGACTTTACTTTATTATATTCGCTTCATTTTTCCTTTCCAAAACCCATTATAGAGAAGGCTTCTCTAAAATGGAGGTTACATAGTTTAGCAAAAGGTCCCTTCTTAAACCGAATTTCCCATAAGACTATGTTACCGCCAAATTTTGGCCAACAAGAATATTAAAATGAATATGTGGAAATGGTGTTTATTGAATTTGATATTTCAAATGATGAATTATATGATGGTATTGTGAACATCTAACTACTATTGTGAATGTGTTGAGTTGGATGCAGATGCAGGGATCAAGCCTTCGAAAGTAGGGGAAGTATCACTCAAGAGAGGGATTTGGTCTGGAAACCCTTAACATAGCCTAAACTGAACTCTCACACACTCACATTGATCCAGGTGGATCCTCTGAACCTAAAAATTGAAGTGTTCCAGTTTCTCTCGGAAGTAGTGTCATTTCATAGAGCACAAAATTCTGAATCCGGCGCAACTTGAACGGGCGAAAAAGGAGTCCGTTTGTGCAAGATATCGCCGGTCAAAGCTCGGTCAAAGGCTGGTCAACTCAGCTATCAGGGACAAGGAAAAAGGTGGAAAATTCATTGTCATCAAAAGTTTTCAAAGGTGGCGTCATCGCGAAGAGCTCGTCACTAGCTTTCCAATGCAACTCGTTTCATCGAAATCCGACATCGTATGCTCAAGATACAGTTGGTCAAAGCTCTCGGTTGACTTGGTGACTAGAAGGTACAATGATGACGTCAGCGTCTGTACAAGATGACGTCAACAGTTCGTACAAATCCAAGGTGGACCAATCGAGAGCTGACATGTGGCAGTCCGTACAGTCCGTACATGTCGACATGGCACGATATGCGGCAAATGACGTCAGCCTGGTCGGCGAATCATGTGTAGACACGTGTCATTCGTACATCCAATCAGCATCGACGTGGCAGGTATAGTTGGCTTTGTCATCATCCAATCATCATCCATGTCAGCGACACATCAGCACACGCGTCAGCATACACGTCAGAAGTTTTGGCCAACAGGAGCTCGCCACGTGGCACCCTCCTGGTGCGGTACGTGGCGTCGGCTGCATCGTCACTCCTCTCTCCCGCGGATAGTTGAAATAATTGTTATGTTTGGTAAAAAATGTGTAGTGGAAGAGATTTGAACTCCCCACCTCAGAGTTGCGAGAAATCCGCGCGGCCGTTGCATCAGACATAGTCCGCTTTACTATGAATGGGCGTTGGTTTGTTTTGTTGAGTAGTTGACGGGATATTTAGGTTCAAAAGCAACCACCGGGTTTTGAACCCGTGATGCCCGGGTTCCAAAAATAACCTGCCACCGTTAGGCCATGGGGTTCGTTCGATTAATGAGTGGCATCGGTATGTTTTGTTGTATGTTGTAAAACCGAATGCCTTAAAAATAAAACTATTCCCCTAAAATATAAAACAAAAATAAAATGAAAACCAACCCCTAACGATGTAATAGCCCGAAAATGATAAAGAATGAAGGGCTTAGAATATTTGTAATGGGGATTTTGTTTTCATTTTGCCTTATATGGGAGATATAAGGGATTTTATGAAATATTATGGTTTTAACCATAATAAGCCCATGTAATAGTATAAAAGGGGGTGTAAGGGGTTGTGTTGATCATCCAATTCTTCTCGAGTCAATTATTCACAAGCCTTTCTTCTATAAGCCAAGTAATCTCAAGAGGAGATTTTCGAAACTTGGCAAGACTTTGTATAGTCTTTGTAAAAGCTTTGTAAGCTTCTTGTTGTTCTTCTACAAGGACGTCTTGCCGACGTGGGAGTAGTTGTCATAGGCGAAGCTGCTTTTTGGAGGCCTCTTGTAAGGCGAAAGTTGACTTCTTTTTGTAACCTGTGGCATTTCCAAGTCTTGAAGGCAATAGATCGATTCGTTTTTCTAGCGAATCCGGAGACGTAGCCGATTTTCGATGAACTCCGTTATCATCTCGTTTCTATTCTTTTGTGATTTCTTGCAGTTGTTTTTTTGAGCTTAGTAGATTAAAGATTTGAATTTACATGTTGGATTCATATCGATAATTTAAAGATCCTGGTGTTAGATTGACTACTGTAGTCTTTGTAAGTCTAACTCGTGAACTATTCCGAGCAAGTGCTCGATCGTTTACGGATCACACATATAGATTGGTTAAGTCTATTCGTTATTTCGTCAATCCATAACATTATTTTTTCATGTGTTAGATAGGTTGTGATCTAGTTTGAGAGTGTTTTGTTTGAATTGGTGTTGAGTGCTTGGTTTGTGAAAACTCTTTTCATTTATTCTCTTTATATAATTGATTAAACATATATACATAGAACGTATATATGTGTATACATATATACATAGAACGTATATATGTGTATACATATATATGTCTATGATAAACCCATGTACAAGACTTAATACATACATGAGTATACAAAGGTATACATACCTCTGCATACTCATGGATGAAATGCTCATGAGCATGAGGATGTCAGATGGATAACTAGACATATATATATATATAGATAGATATATACGTCAAATGTATATATGATTATTGATAGGTTGATAATTATATGAATGATTGTATAATATATATATATATACAATATATGTGTATATACACATATTGACATACGTTTATGTAAATGGCGTATTGGAACGTCCATACACACATATCAATGCATGTATGTATATGTACATATGTATATAAGTATATACAATATAATGATGATATTATATATGATAGCATGAAATATGCATGTAGATATTAAATGATTTATTATTGTGATTGATGAATATATATATACATATACATATAATATATATATATGCAAATATATGTATAAGATTATATTCTTTATCAAGCGCATAGCGCTGAATTAGCATAGTGCATATATGAATAAAGTGTTAAAGTGTTGTTTTAAAACATGCACATATATGCAATATAAACCGCACCATGTAATATGAACTCTAACACAAGAAATAGAGTTTGGATCGAAGCTTAAACTGTAGTGAGTAAAACGTGTATGCCAAATCGATATGCAAGCATTTAATTGAGTCGATACTATTGCAAAGTGTTATGAAGTTTAGCGTTGATCGAGTTTGTTGCTTTAAACACAATTTGACTTATTCTTCCAAAGGAAAACAACAGCCAAATTAATAGGGAATGAGTTGATTTGGTGGCACCATTTTTATTTTTATGGATCTACAAAGTTGGTTTACAATTTCTGGGAGGAACAGATTTTTGCTGAAATCACATATTTTTAAAAAATATAATAATTTAAGCCTTAAAAGGTTTCATTTAAAGCATTCCAATTGAAGAGGGTTTGATCAAACTACCTTAAATCAAATCCCCTTGGATAGAACCCTGCTAGTTTAAAACCATACCTATAATGGAGTCTCCTTTACACCTATCAAAATGCTGATAAAAACCCACTTTTGATATACCTTTTGGGGGATCAAAAGAATTCATTTAAAATTTATTTTTTGTAAGTATGTAGTCCTTATTATAAGCTTCCCAAAAAGTATAATTTCAAATAAATTTTATTTTATTATTATATTTATTTTTTATTTCTCGTGAATGTAGGTTTTTCACTGAAAATCAAGCTCTTTGTTTTTCACATGTGAAAAAATAGTAGATTATCAAAACAAAATTTTGAAAAATATGAGTGCACCAGATATTGAAGTCCTTGATCCAACAAAGAGAAAAAAATTGAATTTTGATACATACAAAAAGTTAGCGTTATCTTCGCTATGTCTGAATTATAATTGGTTTGACTTTGAAACTTGATTAAAGAAAAATATTCAATAAAAAATATCTAACCAAGTGGAAGCACTAGATATCGGAGTTATGAATCTAAATTCGAAAGAATTAGAATTTTATCCTTCATGGAAAAAAAGTTATGCATTATACGGTGAGTGTCACTTTTTAAAAATGTTGTTTTCTAAAAAAAAGTTTTCGAGGGAGATGGAAAAAGAAGTGCAATCTGATTCCAAAAATTTTGAAAAAAATATATTTAGAATCTATAGACAAAATTTCATAAAACTCTAGTTTGCATCATCTTCAAATTCCTCACGGTTTAGTCGCTATAGGTGTCCAAAAGTGAAGATTTAGTTACAAAAAAATATTTCAGTGTCCAGTTTGGCCAAAAATTGTAAACCACTATTGTGGGATCATACTTTAAAACCAAATAGAATTCTAAAGTTGCAAGTCAATTTGCTATTAAAAATCATGTGCTTATATGAATCAGTCAAACCATTGCTAGCTCATAAAGGGGTCGATTTGTTGTTTTATTTGTTGAGTATGTGTTTAGATCATTGTCACCTTCTTCTTGAATAAGCTGAGTCAAATTCTATTGTTGAGAGGTGTCAATATGTTTAGCTAACCTGTAGGCGTCCTTGTATCATAATTTTGTATAAATAGGTGAGTATTTCTCTCATTTGGATGCCATTCATTCTAGTTGTTTTTTTGTTTTGTTATCTGAGTTATCTATTTTCTGAGTTGAGAGTATTTGTAAGGTTAGAGAGAAAGGAGTTATTGTAAGTTACTTTTTGAGAGAGTTGGAGTATTAAGAGAAGATTGGAAAGCTATTTTTGGAAGCAACGAAGTAGTAAACTAGTTTGTCAATTGGAGATAAAGCGTTTACAGGCATGTGGTCTATTCCTTTATGTTTTGTTGAATGTTTATTTGTTTTGTGTAAAAGTCATGGATTTGTTAGTATAGGGAAAGATTGCATTTCATACTTGAAGTAAAAGAATCTATTCTCTCTTTGTCAATATGTTTGTAAAGTATTGATTATACATACTCCATACTAGGAGTAGTTGCATCCTTTAGAATTATATACTAGGATATGAGTTGCTTGATTAGTTGTGTGGTATGATCTACTTGTTTATGAATTTCAAACTCTAGATAGTTCATATCTTCTCTTGGGAGTAGTTAAATCTTACGTAGAGAATAGTTTATAAGAGGGAATCTACATAGTAGATATACTTATAATTACAAGGGGGGAATAGGTTGTTCCTGTGGTTAAAGATTGCCTCATGAAGGGATTACCTATTCATAGTGTACAATGATCTTGAGACAAACCGAACTAGGGAAGTGTATGTGATCTAGGATGAATTTTTATATGAAACTTTGGCCAAAGTAGTGTAATGTGCCATTGGTTACAATGTCAATTTCACTGCGTCCCTTTTATGTACATGCTAGTCCATGATTGATATACAAGATAAGATGTATATGATATACAAGATAGGATGTATTCAAGTTTTACTCATGTAGGGCACAACACTAAGTTCATATAGGCTAAATTTATAAGTTTATCAAACCAACTCCTTCATCAAAGGGTAGGGCCATCTTGCCACATGTGGCAGATGTACAACTAATGTTGATATTTCTGAAGGAAGCTTTGAGAAGCTATGTATGTTGCACTTGTAATTTATCTTGGAAACATGTAAATATCTTTGTTATGAATGGAAACAATGTTTGGAAATTGTTGTGTTATTAATGCATATTAAATCTCTTCTTGAAAGAAAGAAAAAAAATATTGCTTTGGAAATGAACCTAGTCTATTCACTTGAAAGGTAAAACTTAGAGAATTTATCTTTGGTGAACAATTGACATGTGACATTCCCCTTCAATCTTGCTCCCTCTCCATCAACCAACCATCTGAAGGCATTTCTCCTCCTCTCATTCTCCCAAGGGTCTCAACCAATTTGATCCCTTAATCTCTACTTTTGATCTCATTCATCCAATCTCATAGCCTAAAATCTATAAATTGAGGCTAACCCAAGCCATTAACATCACATGCCTTTATGCAAAGTTATGTTGCATGAGAGAGCACTCACATACCACCAATTTTATCATCCTTGACCACAACCACCTTATCTTGGCGAAACAAAAGTTGGTATTGGTGAATTATTTTCATGTTTTAATCAATGTTTGCTAACCTTTTATGCCTAATCTAAGTGTTGCATATGTTTCAGGTAGAATAAGTTAATATAGTTTAAATTGTTCTTTATGCTCAAAATTTCATGTACACACTAATCATGAGCATAGAAACAATAATGGATATGAAAAGGAGGAAAGGGAATACCTATCCCCCCATTATAATGAATTTCTAAATGTTAGCATGGAAGATAGCGAAGGAAGGTTGAGATATAATCTTTGATGAAGATTTTTTTTTAAGAATCACACTAAGTTTACTAGTCAAGACTTAAGAAACATTATTCAAACTTAACTCATCAACTTAAAGAAATATTTTAAATTGTGAAACTTGTCCTATAATAAAAAAATAAAAAATAACATATTCCAATTAAATAATAAAACTGTCTTATGATAAAAATACTTAAATATCTTTAAAACTTATAACATGAAATTTATATCTTCAAAATTATTTTAAAAATTAATTAGAAAATATATTTCTTAAGTACATATTTAAAAAATAATTGAAATTTCAACTAAATACTCCAACACAAAATGATATTATTTTACTCCAACCAAAAAACCCTTCTATTATCATTTCAACTCTGAAAATTAAAAAACTTTAAATGTTTAACAATAAAATGTAACAAAAATTTCTTCCTATTAAAAGCATACCAAATATGCTAAATACACATTTGACTAAATATAGGTTTGACCTTAAATATTAATTTAATAAATAGTTACGGTCAAAATATTGATGATCTCACTTCAATTTTTTTAAAAATCGAAGGCACAAGTGGGAAAAGCGATACTAGGACCAAATATCAATAACCACTTCGCTCCCTTTCAACAACTCTAAAACCCCCATTATTTTAATATTAATATTTCCCAGTTTACACAGTTTAATCACCTCACTCAGTATCTTTCAACGATGCCGGCGCCTGAGAATAAGTGCCGACTTTCTTTTGATTTTTTTAGATGCAACCGGAGTCATAATTATTGCATATTTTGCGTGTCCTCTTCTCCTTCGCTCCGTTGGGTATCCACTTGCACAGTTTCGACGCCTCAATTCTCTCAAAGTGAGAAGAAAACTAAGACCTGCTCAGTGGTCTATGCCATGTTAGTCGTGTCCGTAGTTGACGTAGGAACAAAACTCCATTAAAAAATGTGACATCAAACAACTGTAAACGCAAGTTAGTACTCACCCTCCCTAGAGGACTCACGGGCTTTTGTTTGGCAAACCGGTCTGCCTCCCAGCCTCCACCTAACCCTCGTCATCTTCCGTCTGTGTCGTATATGGTCCGCCTTCTCACTCAGCAATGTACTGTGCCTAGTCCGCTTCGCGTAAATGGCCCTTAGTGACTCCTCCGGCAAGGGCAAATCGCTGGACAACCTCTCCGCCAAGCCCATGTCGAAACTCGGTGTGGTGCTGCTTCTTCTGGGCACCAACATTTTCACCCTTCTCTTCTCTGGCCAATTCGGCAACTTACGCACCCTTGCATCTCAGTCCTCTCTCAGCATACCCCAGCATACCCAATTCTCTGTCCCTTTCACTGCCCTCCTCGCGAAGCTCAACCGAACAGAACAAGAGCTTGTTGATCTGAAATCCGAGCTAAAATCCTCCAGAGACCTCTCACAAAAACTCCTCGCCCAGGTCGCCCAACTGTATGACTACCTCAACTCAACGCTCGTGCAAGGGGCGGGTGCGGAAGGCAACGCGAACGCGGACCCGGACGACCCGTGGCTGCAGTGGGCAGGAACCAACCATGGTTCTCTGCCCACGGAGCTCCGGGCCTTCATAGATGCCCAAAAGCTACCCCTCGGCCACAACCCCAATATTGGGTCTGACATCATCTACCCGCCCATTGGCCACGCCTGTGCCCTCGTTAAAGACGACTTGGCCAGATATATGGACTACAAGCCCGGGGCGCCCTGCCCGGACGACGAAGTTCTCGCCCAGAAGCTCATGCTCCGGGGCTGCGAGCCGTTACCCCGCCGCCGCTGTTTTCCCCGCAGCTCCCCCAACTACAAGGAACCATACCCGTTTCCCCAGAGTATGTGGACTACTCCGCCCAACTCCTCCGTCGTGTGGTCCGCCTACACCTGCAAAGACTACGCCTGCCTCATCGACCGGAGAAACCACCCGGGCTTCGACGACTGCAAGGACTGCTTCGACCTTAAATTCAGGGAAAAGACCCGCTGGCTTCATCCCGGGGGCGACCTCGACTACTCCATCGATGAAGTGCTAGTTCTGAAAAAGGGAACAATCCGCATCGGTCTCGACATTGGCGGCGGAACGGCAACCTTTGCTGTAAGGATGCGCGAGCGGAACGTGACAATCGTGACTACATCGATGAACTTCAACGGGCCCTTCAATAATTTCATCGCTTCCAGAGGAGTCGTGCCGCTCTACATCACGGTCACACAGCGGCTGCCCTTTTTTGACAACACCCTCGACATTGTTCACTCCATGCATGTACTCAGCAACTGGATTCCTACCCAGCTGCTCGAATTCATACTGTATGACATATACAGGATCTTGAGGCCTGGGGGGGTTTTTTGGCTGGATCATTTCTTTTGCATTGAGCATCAGCTGGAAACATATGTGCCCATGATAGAAAACCTAGGGTTTAATAAGCTCAAGTGGGCTATTGGCCATAAGATGGACAGAGGGGCTCATTTGAAGGAAAGGTATATTTCAGCCCTCTTGGAGAAGCCTCTGGAGAGGCACTGATATTCATTAACAGTGCACTTGCACAATAAATTTATTTAGTGGGCTACTTAAGATCCAATTCAATTGTAAGCTTATGAAACTTTGTTTTTTTGTTACGAGTAGATGTCAGATCGATATTCATATTGATGGAGATGTTTATTAGACTGTCTCAGTCGGTGGGTTTATGGATGTAGGATTAATCCACATATCAATATGTGGAAATTAATTGTTAATGTAAGTTTCCCGGGTTTACCCTTTGTTGTGGGTGTTCTGTTTAAATAAGACTGAATGCATTTGACAATCGGAATTTTAGTGATAACAGATTTTCACAATCTATGAAGATTAATGTTGAGTGTTTCCGGCTTAGATGTGATCCGAAACAATGATGCATAAAATGAATCACAATCTAAACCAGAAACACTCAACATTAATCGGAATTTTGTTCTTCAGTGGACTGAATTTGCATCTGGTCCTTACCGAGTTCTGTAATGCACTCATAGTTGTTGGTCTCCTGATGCAGAATCAGGACAGATTTTTGTTCTGTAATTTGTCCTGATAATTTAAAACTTGAATATGCAATCTTGAGTACTAAGAACTCTGTTTCACACCGTCGGGACTTGAAATATAGTTTCAGAATTCCAAATCAAACAGAGGAAGCGAGAAATGTATGATGGAATCTAGTCTAAATCTTCTACCAGTATTATCTCAACCTCATGCTGTGCAACGCAGAGATCTAGCAATTAATAGTGTTATACACCAACAGACAGATTTAGGCATGCCAGCAGTAAACTCGAAGAAGTAAATGCTTTGCCAATTATAGAGGAGGCTGCAGTATCATAAAGCAATCTAATAATTGTGGTTCATGAGCACACTTGGTAATAAATGCTTGGAGATTTTATTTATTTATTTTGTGGGTCTCGCCTTCTGATTATAAGCAAATTATAGAAGAGAAAAGTCATTATAGGGACAACCACAGAGGAAAATTGACTATCAGTATAGCAATACGGAGGGAAATTGATTTTCTTAGTGATAAGATGCATTGCTTAAAATCCTACTTAAACGAATCTTCTTAGAAATGCCTTCAATATGCACCGGTCAAAATCTGATCTAGTTTATAGTCTGGAACTAAATATTTAAACATTTTAATTAAAAAATTATCATAATTTTAAAAAAGAAATTTACCTTTTAAAGATAATTTAAAGGTATATAGATCAAAATTTTGAAAAATGAAAATTTATGCTTTAATTACAAAAAGAAAATTAATTACCATCATAAAATGGTGATCTAACAACTTGATTGCCACTTGAAGAAATTTACTTCTTTAGGCACTCTCGGCAACATCATTTATTGAACTTCAAAACTTCTTTTAACAAAAATCTTAGAAACGGTACCGGGCACCAGCCCTGAGTTCCTTAAAATCATCATCTGCATAGCATTAGCAGGGCCCGGGGAGGAAATTCCTACGAGAGGTGGGTGAGGAGATTAGAGTAATTCAACTGAAAGTTGAGCGTAAATCTTTTGTTGGATGAAAAAATTAATAATTATTTCTATTAAAATGTAAAAGCTGTGAACATGGTTTCGCTTCAATTGGCAGGTAAGTTAGACAGGGAAGTTAGAATTATATGAACATTTCTGTTTGATTCACTTATGTTAGAAATCTGTTGTTTTTTATCAAAGGGTAAATAGGCATTGATGGGCCTTTAAAGTTCAGATACATCAAAACATTAAAATAATTGCTGATTAACCACATAACATCAATCTATTAGACCAGGTTTTAAAAGGCCTAAAACCTTATACAATCCATCTGACCTAAATAATACCATTTCCTTTTCTTGCAATACACACAACTTTAATCTGCAGATGAGATTTCAATACAGATAATAGAAATCTGTTTGTGTTGATTTTTCAAACTAGTTCTGGAGTTTGATCAAGCTTTGAAAAATAGACATGATATGCTTACAGTAATAAATGGTGTAAGAATATTATATATTAATGTTTGTCACTGCTCTATTATCAAAATGAAAAAAATTGTAATAAAATTGCAGTCAACTCTTACGATTATAAATAAATGAAGTGATAGTGGAGAGAAGAGAACGATAAATGAGATAGGGGGAGGATCCAATAGTTGAGCACTCTAATTTCATGTTTTTCAAAATCTTATTTGGAAATTTCAAATCACTCCCAATTTTTTACAGCAACTTATTTGGCAAGTCCCTGCTTATAATTAAAGTTTCAGGGCCACATCATCAAATATGATGCGACATCAACATGTATTTTGTTGAGGTATCGAAAACAGTCCAAATAAAAAGTTATACTGACAGTTGTGCACTACAATCATGTTTTATTTGTGCACTCATGTGTCATCACATGATTTGTTGTTTTTCAGATCTAAGAAATGCATTTCATTCAATTACAAGTACTCCATCATCAACACTAACAACTTTAAAATCACAACTGTTAATGCAATATTATTAAAAAAATGGAATATTTAATCAAATGTAATAACTACTGTTGAAACATGCTCAACTAGATCCTCTATCCTAGATGAGAGGAGAAAAACTCTCAAAATTGCCAAACAAATTGTCCAATGCCTCTTTAAAAAAGGTAAGAGGCCGCTTGGTGGAATAAAATAAACCAGAGACACATGGTTGCTTGTCTCTGCCACAGTCATTGTTGACCTGATCGAACTCTGTATGTACATGCTTGCTAAAAATGGAGGTATCGTGAAATGTGGACTTCGATCCGTGGGAAAAGTGGTCATCAATGTTAAGAAGAAAAACTTAAATAAATGTTTTTCAAGAGTTTTCCCAACGAGTCCACTCCTTTCGAGGGTCCAGCTTTCAGCAACATGATCCAGATTTCAGCAAATATTATTGAACGATTAAAGCGGTTCCCCTTACGAGGTCGACTCTCTTTCTCTATTCGTTAGTTCAGTAGTTCGAGTCGCTGTCGCTCGCTTTCGTTTGTACGGACTTATCGAGTTCTTATAATAGACTAAACATGCTGGGTTCACGTCCTTTTTACTGCTACCTGCTATGAAACTAGCAATTACATTTAATGTTTGATGAGCATGCTGATAAGTGTATGCAATAATTGATTTTGAATGAATTGAAAAATCACATTTTTTACTGTAACGAAAGTTATTATGTTGTCTTCATGCACATGGTGAGCTAGGTGTATGTAGTATTTTTTTATGGTAATGAAAGTTATTCTATAGTGAATAGTGTGAAGGGTCTAATAATTTGAGTTGATATTGCATATAAATGATCTTCCTCTTTTTTCTTGATGGAGACATGCACAACCATGCATGGAGTTCTGGTCGAAGTTTGAGGAGATTCATAGATATGGTAAATGTCACATTTGGAGATCATAGTGAATGTGAGAGCTTCACAATCATTGCTTTCAATGCCAATTAATGTTCTTTCAAGTGTTAGACCTTGGGATTCATGGATTGTTAAAAACCACACTATTTTGAGTAGGAGTTGGTAGTAACTACCACAAATAACTAGAATGATTGACACAAAGTTATAACATTATCATCATGGCTCTAATACAATGATATGCATTCATAAGGAAACCTCTTTAGAGAACTCACACAAGCCTATGGTGATAGCACACCTTAGAAAAATTCATCTATCTAAATTGGCTTCCAATGGGGAGGATTTATAATATGGAGTAAGAGATGAATTTGAGTCCCCCCTATGCAACAACTTAGGTATTTCCTTATGACTTCAATTCAACTAATAAATAAAAAAAATCAACCAATGTTCAATAGAGCAATATTTACAAGCCACAACCTTGCAACTATTATACACCCCATCATCATACTTTAAAAATTTATTTAAGTTCATTGAATTTTGAAGATTTACTTTCTAAGGTTCCAGAGTTATAATTATTGGGTGATTTGTATTAATCAACATTTAAAATGTTGGGCAATGGAATTTTTCAAAGTCACTCTTTATGCTTTATCAAGATACTAGGAAAAATGAAACTCTAACAAATAACAAAAGTGATTCACCAACTAGATGGTTAACTATACACAATTATTTTTTGAAGTGCATGTATGGTCCACTATATTCTTTGTAGATTGTCTTTCCCTACTATGTTAAAATATGCAAATAACAGGATAGTCTACAATTTTGATTGGACTTTAGGTGGAACGCAACATGCCTAGTGTTTAAGCTACCTAAAACAAGTAAGCAATCATCATTGGGTCTTTTTTCCTTGTTCCCTAGATATAGTGATAATATTACAAACATGTCTAGTTATATGGGAGATCTTGAGAGTCAACAATCTATTGGTTGATTTTTAGTTTTCAATCTATTGGAACATTAAGACTTTTTTCATTCTCTCATGTTGGCAATAACATGATTAACAATGTGCTTATTGTTCAAGGAAGTTCAATTGTACTTGTATTAATGTGCTAAGGTAGTTACATTTATGTTATGTTTGGGTGTATAGTATAGGAGACACAATAGAAGGTAGTTAACATAATCTAAACACATTAAATTAAATAATTAACTTAATAGCGTGTTTAATTTAAAATATTTATATTTTTAAATAGTATTTAAATTTATGCACAACACATTCACATTTTTCATGTAAATAAAGAAAAATAGAGGACCCCCAAACACAATTCTAAATTGTTGATCCCAATCTAGGACCCCATGATTATTATCCATTTCAAAAAAAAGTTTATCCAAGCTTTCATTACATATCAGGTCAAAAACTAGAAGAAAGTATCCATCTTCATGGCAACAATCTAAAATCCTCATAAGATTATTATGCCTAAGCTAACAAATATTCATGACCTCTACAATGAACTATTGCTCACTCTAATGTGAATTATCTAAAACCCTCTTTACTATGTACCAAGTGTTTTGTTTGATAAAATTCCTTTGTAAACATGCCTAAATCCCCCTTTCTAAGCTCTCTCCTCACTAAAATCATTTTTAATATTTGTAAGCTCTCTTGAAGCAACCTAATATTACAAGGTCTCTCAATTGGAAATGTGAAGTACCTCTCCACAAGACATATAGAATTCTTGTTCTAATTCTATTTGTGCCACACAAACTCTAAAATCAAAAACTCCATAATCAAAAGAACTCCAAGTGGCAGCTCCACTCTTTTTCATCATGATTTCTAATGTAAATTTTATTTTCATATACATATATTTAAGCTTGCTTAGATTATTATAAATGGTATTTACTATGGTAAATGGCATATCCTATGAGAGACATATAACTCTCACCTATTCTTGGCAATTGGATGTACGTGTTCTCTTAGATGTATATGCCACCTCTCTTAACCATTTATTCATCTTTTACCAGTTAGGTCTAATCATTTATTTAGCATTTCACTTGTATGTGTAACTCTTTTCCATCTCTAGTCATTGGAGTTAGTCCTATTATTTGTGTATGCCTCACTTCTATCTATAAATACTCCATTCATCACACATTTATAATGATGGAGAACGAGTTTCCTTTATGTTTTCTGTGTATCTCTTGAATTGTCGATAATTCTTAAAGAAGGAATGTAGACTAAAGATATATGTGTGCACTCTCATTAGTGTGGTTTATATTTCGATAAAAAAGGATAAGAAGATGATTAGAACTAGTGCGATGGATTACAATTAAATGTAATAGAATATAAAGTACATAAATAACCTTATAAACACATAACCATCCATTACATCTATGCATTAGATAACATAGACTATCATCTTTTCATTATATATATATACATCAATACCTTAGTACATGCTCATCTCCTACTCATATATTTCTTATACACATCATTCTATTATATCTACTTCAGTCTCTTATGTATCTCTTATCCACTCATGTATTCATATCCATATTCCTATCCCTATTCTCTATCTTTTCTACTATATCTATTATATACATATTGTTACATATAGGGATGTGTCCCTCTTCCTTGTTATGACCTTTAGTTTCTATCGTAGGTTAATTTTAAGTGGTGTGTTTATCTTGTGATGAATTTAGCATTGGTAAAATTTCTCAATGTTTGTCCTTTATATTGCCAACCTCTAGTGCCCTTTTGGGTTTTCACCAAATGTAGCCTCCATTAGGCTATACTTTTTGGTTTTCAACCTAATGGGAGCGACAACTTTTTCTTATAAACATCATCCCCTAACTAAACCCATTTTTTGTTCTAAAGACATCTTGGCTCTATCTACTAATTCAAATAAAGTTGTATGTCCTTCAATATCTTCAAAAATGTTCTATTGTATTTGATTGAAATTATAAAATTTTGGCTTCTCAAGGAAATATATTCTTGTATATACCCCTCAACTATGTGTAGGTGTTATCCCACTAGAGAATAAACTATTGCTACAAATGAATGTGGCCATTGATCTTTGCTAAGATTACTTCTCCATTGGTGATGGAATATTTTATTTAAATATAGTCTACAAGCTATTTTTCTTCTATCAAGTGACTTGTCAAATGTACAAGGAACATGTATACCACTTCTCTTAATCTCTTGGCCTAATCTCTTAAGATTTCCTTTTGATTTTTCACCTATTGTATTGATTGTGTCAATTCTCTATTTGCATGCTTGGGCTTCAATCTAGGTTCTTCATTGCATCATAGGATGTAAAGGCTTGTATTATTTTATTTTCAATATTGTCCAATTATATTCATTGTGCTTTTGTTGGCGCAAGTCATTCTAGGTAGATTTGATACAATTATTACATTAATGTAAGCTCCCTGCAGGTTCTTTATGTCCATCTCTAGCTTGGTTTGTGTGTTGGTTCACTTCTTTATTTCCTCTAGTTGTTTCTTTTCATATTCTTGTAGTAGCTCTTTTCTAATGTCTTCTCTCCTTGATTCCTATTTTTAAAATTTTATTATTATGGTTCCACATATTATTGCCCTTAGTTTTTTATTTAAGGGAAGAAAGTTGTCTATACTTATTTTTGGTAGGCTTGATTATAGCACACACATGATTGTTCAATGGATTTAATGATATATATGTAGTATTGTAGCAAGATTTCTCGCTATGGTATTTGAAATATTTCCTATCTAAATTTTTTAGATAAGTGAGATGCATGTAATATCTATATGTGGACCAAGAGTGGCTGGTGCAAACAAAGTTTGTGGTAGACTCTCCATAGGTTGCCATTACTTTTATTACATTATAAATTCTTTGATTTTATCCATGGGATCTATTGGGAGGAGGTTGGAAAATATTTTACCATTATATTTGTTCCTTTCTATTTCTCCTTTTTCTATGGTGTCTCTTATTTATTTTGTTTATATTGTTCCTTTCATATTACTATTTCTTCCTCTTCTATGATATATTCTTGTAGATCCTTATTCAATTCATTCACACTCATTTTTTTCATGTCATAGTCTAAGTGTTTTGTTATCTTTTATTTTTAATTCTCCTCTAGTAGGATTTTGTGGGAATTTTGAGTGGCCTTTAAGGTTTCTCACCTTATTTTATTCTTCGTCCTCCTTTGCTTGTGTTAAAAGAGTATCTAATCTCTATTAGGACCTCAACTACACATTTTGTGTTTGTGCTAATTTATCTTTGTTGGGTGGAGAGAGGGTTGGTGTCACCTATTATAATGCTTCTTTTCTTATATCTTCCAATTTTGTTGCTTCTTTTCTTATACCTTCCTCCAATTTTTTTTCTTCTTCTCTTTTCTTCTTAACTATTGTGACATATTTCTCTGAGAAACATACAATAATGTCTATCATAAGATGAATACTTCCTATAATATATTCTAGCATAGATTCTATGATCACCTGTTTATTTAAGGTGGAAACTAATGGGTACATTTAAGTTTTTTGTATGGGAATTATTGCTGTAAACTATGAATGGTATAAAATTTGAGTATTCATTAACTCCTCCTCTTTCCTTTATTTTTCATCTAGCATTGTTTGTGGCACTTGCAACATTTTCTCTCTTTGTATCTCTTTGTTCAACAAATTTCTCTCCATTTGTACTCTTGTGGAAGAGGTTTGTGTTGTTGAATCATCTTCTTTAGATTATCTTCTTCTTTCTCCTAAATAGTTTGAGTATGTTTCCTTCTACTTGGGTTTTCTTTCAATTTTGAAGATTCTACCTTACTTTTAATTTTTACCACTCACTTACAAGAGAGCCTCAATGGTCTAATTTATTGGTGATTCTTCTCCATATTTCCCATATTTTCCCTTATATGGTGGCTAGTTGCTAACTTTCTCCTTGTAGATACTTGTGACAACCTCTTTTTCTAATTATTCATCTCTGAGCCTTTATGTGTTCTAGAATCCCTTATGTCAAACTTGAGGGATTTATATTGGAGTCTCACTAACTAGCACACTTGGGTTTCACTTATTTCTATGGACAAGGTAGAATTAGAGATTCCTATCGCTACTAGTGGTTTCACCAAACTCCATTTTTATTCAACTTTTCCTTTCCCTTTTCTATTTTCTCTTACACCTTCTTCTTAATCTTCTTCTCTATATAGATTAATCATAATTTCCAAACCTCTCTACCATTGGGTTCTTGGGTAGTGTATCTAGTACCTATATGTAGCTTTTTATAATTCATTTGTTATATCATAGAGTAATCTAAGTACTCGTTACTTTTGAGGTTCCACTACTTATATGTATATAAAATTAGTATCCATTTTAAAGGTGGTAATTTTTTTGTAATTTTACACTATCATCAAGAATATGTGATCCCTATTTTTCATCTCTTTTTGATTTTTTTAAGAAAAAACCCCAATAGAATTCCTAGAATGAGGTGGATTTTTTGAAATTTTTGATGTATTTATTTATTTGTGATGTTGTTGTAGTTTCCTCAACTTAGAGATACCCTCCATATGAAATTTATCAACACATAAAGTGCAAGGTATATGATTGCTATGGATATCCCATGATTGATTTCTTTTAATTGGTGTAGTAAATTTTATGGCCTATACCCATTGTTACATAGCACATATCAAGGTTTGTGATGTCTTCTATTATTAGATTATTTCCATCTAAAGTTATGTCAGTAAAGTTCATAACTTATTTGGCTTTTAATTTTTGTTTTGATAGGATCTCTCCTCTATCACACAATCATGTCAATTCTTTTGTGGCCTTCTTAGTGATCCTATAGGGTTGATCCAAGTACACGAAGTGTGTATTTTTGTTAAGATCATCCTCACCCATTTTGGCTACTCACAAAAATATGGGAAGTTACCCCAACTATCCAACTTCAATTCTTCCACCCTTTGATACTATGATAGATATTTTTCTTCACTTTTCCCATCAATTTGTAATAGTAGTCATCTAGTACCTTGAAATTTTTCAAGGATATTTGCATGGATATCCTTCCTTATATGATTGACATGAATTACATAATTTGGGACATTTAAGAAATCATTGTCTTTGTCCACTTCCATTGTTTTTCAAGGATATTTCTTATGCTTTGGTCAAGGGTTTTGTTCTACACTAATGAGAACCAACTATGTCATTCTCTTCACTAGGGTTTTCTCCTATTTATAACTTCTCATCAACTTCCATTTTATTCATTCAAAACCTTCATTTCCTTGATTATTAATTTTATATTAACCTAATCTTACTTATTAATTTTATATTAACCTAATCTTACTTATTTTCTAGGTCCAAACCATAATTTTATATCTTTCATCTTCTTATGCTACTTTCCCTTCTTTACACAATTTTTTTTTTCATAATTACTTATAACTCTCTATCTACTCATTTGGATTAGCTAGGCTTCTACTCACAATCAACTATATATTTTCTCTTAGAATTTTTTTATAGTTTGTTTTGTTAACTATAAATATTTATACAAAGGCTTGATGTTATTTTAACTTATTGCACCATCTACCACTTTCCCTCTAATTTTTCCATTAGCTCTATTTTGTGTTGTGATGTTTTAGGATTATTAGTGCACCTTTCCTTTCTCATCCTCTTATATTTCCAACTTTCCTTCACCTTTTTAATCCATATGATTTTGTGCACCTATTATTTTCTTTTCCATTTTATAATTCCCCATTAAGTGTTCTAATGCTCACTTTATCATTGCTAGTTCTTTAGTGTAATGTGCAGTGTTGCATAATTTTCTTTGATTTTCTTCAAGTTATGATTTTTTTTTGTTTGATACTACAAATTGTTTGCAATGCATTTTGGATTCGGTTACATTTCATTATCACATCTAATATATGGTAATATTATTAAATTTTTGTGCTTATATTTAGTAATACATGTTTATTATTTTCTAGTTGTATTTTATCTTCATTTCACCTTATCCCACACTATAAATTATTTGTAATAACAATTTTCTATATTTTATTTTCTTACCATATGTGTTGTTATAGTACTTCTTAACACTATTTTCTCAATTATGAGTTATTAGTCTCTTGCATAATAATGTTTCAACCTCTACCTCTTTAAATATCTGTACAATGTATTAATCTTGTAATTTATTTAGTCTCATAGATTTTGAGTTTGATATCTCATCAAATTTAGGAGGTCCCAACCATAAAATTTTCAATTTTCTAGGAATTTTAAATTTAGTACATTGTATATTAAGACATTATCGTTAACTTTGAATGATTTATTATTTATGTTTCTATAATGCTATGCTTTTTGTCTCGTTTTCTCCTAACTTTAATTATACACCACTAATAATATTTTCTCATTTGGTTTCTCCAGGTCCAATAGCCTTTCCTTTCATGATTCTTCATCAAATTGGCGAGTTTTCATCAATTCCATAGACTATTTGGAAGGAGCAATAATTGTTTAGTCTTCTATACATTTTCCCCTTGATCACTTATATTACTCGTGTAACACCCAAACCTTGTGATATTTTCATAGATAATTGTAGTAGAAATTATTTCCATATAGTCTTTTATAGCTTCTACTTCAACCCACTAAATATTATATTCCTATTATAATAAACTTGGCTTATTTATTTTATTTTGGTGGCTCAATGGGACAAATAAAGTCTATTGCTTTATTTTCAAAAGGAGCTTGTGACATAATTGATTACAAGAGAATTTCATCTATTGTATTAGTTTTTCCTACCCTTTGACATATATTCCTCTTGCATAATCATTTTAATCTCAAAATAGAATGGACCACCACAATCCTTACAACATTAATTTCCTAGTTGTTCCATCTCTAGAGTTATGTCCCTTTAAAATAACTTCATGCACTTCTCTCAAAATTTTATGTCTTGCATGTTTTAGTGTCACTCTTCTTATGATCTCATCTTTCCCAATGATATAGAAATCTCCTTTAATTAAAGTGTAGGGGAGAAATCTCTACAATAGTTTCTTCTATTCTTCTTTTGTACTCCCTTCAAGATATTCCCTTGTTTACAATAATAGTGCTATTTCACCTAACTTACGTATGAAATTTATTCTAAACAAGTTTGTGTCAAACATCTCAACTTCAATGAACCCCAAATATTCCTCATTTTCAAATCTAGATGAATAATCTAGCTCCTAATTAGCATACTCAAGCTTCACCCTAATTTTGAACTTTAATTCTTAAATTAACAACACACAACATATTCTTCACTCATGGTCTTGCTCTTTCAATCCTCTTACGGAGCCTTTGAACATTAGACCTATTTGGGTTTGACTATTGAATCTCCCACTCCAGTTTTGGGAGGATTCTTGCTTTGAAGCTATTTGCAACACCATTAGCAACTTTTTAAAGGTGGATTCAATGAGTCAGGATGTTGGGCATACTACAGTGGCTAGTATTTTAATCAATTTGGACACCTCCAAACCCTACCATGGTGATGTGGTTTTGATGGTGGAGGACAGACCTTAGAAGCAGCTTTTGGACTATGAGGGGCTCCCTTTTCAGTGCAGGCATTGTTTCTTTGTTGGTCACTTGGCCTTTGGCTACCCTCTTGCTCGTCGCAAGGGTGCTACTACTTGGTGGAAGAATGCTCTCTCAGACCATCTCACGGTTGATCCCTCTTCAAATGTTTCCTCTGAGGTGGGCGATCATCCTTTTTTTTCCCCTTGGTGTCGGATCCTATCCAGGCTCCTCTACCGACCAACCCTTTTGTGGAACCTTCTGTTGTCGTTGTGCCATCGGTTCTTGCCTCGTTTGATGTCGTTGGTCCTTTGACCGCTCTTGTCTCCTCTTCTTCTCTGCTGACTCCCTCGCTATGTGATGGCTCCTCATCCGAGGTGGCTATTATGGATCCGCTCTCCTCGCCTCGCTTGGTGGGTTTCATTTCGAAGCCTTTCTGGTCAGTTGTGCTGAGGAAGAAAAAGGGACTCCCCAAATTTGTTGCCTCTGCATGGCCTCAGATTCAAGGAGTCAATTTGGTCCCCTCTTCTGGGGTTGTCTAAACTTTTTTTGTGGTTCTACAATTGTCGGTCAGTTGTCTCTATTTGTTTTTCCTTTGGCCCTCTAGGCTCTCTGTATTAAGGGTACAACACCCTGTAAATGTTGCTTATCTTATCAAAAACATATTCTTCCCTAAATTACAAGTTTATTTAGTATATATTTTAGTGGTCATGGTATCTAAAGAATATAACTATAGATAGTAGATAATTTCTAAACTTATAGAGCACATACAAACTTCTAGGTCTCTATTGTGTGATTTTACTTAGCCTACACATGATAATTTTGTACTAGTAAAAACTATAGGATGATCTCTCTTTCCTTTTAGTTATGTTAGTACTAGTATTATAGTACTAGATTAATCTAATTTATGGACATGAAAAGTTTTCTTCTAGTCAAGGAATATTAGAATTGGTGCCTCTATACTTATAGTTTTAGCATACCAAAAAAATTCTATTTCTCTTTCCATTCAAAGGTTTTGTTGTTTTCCTTCATTGGGGGCTCTTTATTGGGATATATATTATAGAATTCTTCATAATAAATTGGTAATGTTACCTTGTGTACCCTAAGAATGTTTTCACTTCTTTAATACCATATTTTATGGTGATAAGTTTAGTATTATCACCACTTTAAGGGTTCCACGAGCATCCCTTCCCTATATACAATATGTTCTAGTATGATACCACAAATGCATATTTCTTTAAGTTTAAGGCTATCTGGAGACTTTTGCATCTCTATAACATCAATCTCAATACTTGTTCTCAACCTATTAATAATCTATAGATAGTCTAGTCATCCAAGTAAAGTTCTAAAAAGTCATGTATGATATCTTTAAAAGCATTATCCATAATTCTACTAAATACTACTAAGGTATTCTTTAGATTGAATGGAAATTCCATGTACATAAATAAAACCCATTCTATCACCAATGCAATCTTGGGCTAATATTTCTCTCGAATCTTCACTTGGTGGTACCCCAAAAACTCATATGTAAAGGAGTATACTTTTCTTCAGATACTATTGATCCCAAAACCTCTTCTATAAAAGGTGTAGAAAATGGATCATCTATACATTCTTTGCTTAATTCCCTAAAATCAACACAAATTCATATTCCCAAGTCATCTTATTTTGAAGAACTATTACACTTACCCATTTAGAGTTTTGTGGGTTTGATAATCTCCCCATGTAACATCCTATCTAGTTCCTATTTCACTTTCATCTTCACATTAGGATTAAGGTGAAATGGTCTCTTCTTGATAGGTTTTGTGCATTTTTCAATTGTATCTTCATTGCACCCCTCCCCTTTGATACCTTTTAGATTTGTAAAAAGAGATCTTCATATTCTTGTAATATTTATGCCACCTACATGTAACTTCATTTACCCCTAGTAATTCCTATTTTATGCTAATTTAGGTGTACTCTCACTTGTAATGTTGTCCTCTCTTATCTTTAATGGTTAGTAGAATTATTGATATTTATCTAAATTTTATGTTTTTATTTCCCCTTCTCTTTCTCATTATTTCACCTATACTTTTGAATTCTTTAGATATTCTTCATTTTTAAAAATTGAAATCTTTTTTATTTTATAAAAAAACTATTGTTGGGTATTATCTCCATGTCATCCATTCTATCAATCTTTATATCTTTTATTATTTTTTTGGTTATTTTACCTTCTTTCTCTAATTTTTTCTCACTTCCTTTTTAGGAAGGGTAATTATTTATTTTATTCTTGAATAATATTATGTAATTATTTATTTGGATTGGGAAATTAGAGTTTCTTACAAGAATAGTCTTTAATCATTCCCCATTTTCTTGTTTCTACTCTCTATTTTTAATTTATGTACCAAGTATTTACAAGTGTTGACTATGTTTAGTAAAATAGTTGTACTCATAGTCTTTGATCAAATTATCTCTTCTTGTAATGTCTCAAGTCAAAGTAATAATGCAAATATGATTCTTAATCTTTCATAAACACATTATTTGAATAACAATACTATTAACTATAAATTTCACTCAGATCTTTGTTGACTTAGATTTAAAACTACTATTTATGCATCTACAATATCATTACATTTTGAATAAAAAATTATAGAAATAACTCCCAATCTTCTTATTATAATGAATAGAAATAACATGTGTAAATCCTTATCTCTTTCTTAGTATAATATAACTTGAAAATACATGAAACATAGACTATAACTTCATTAGACATAACAAAAATAAAATAATGTGAGAATACCCATTAAGATCAACAAACAACACCAATAAAATGCAACTTAATCTATGAACAATGAAGCTTCAATGTGACCTTTGAGCATTGTGCTCTAGCCAAAGTGGCATCCTCAACCTTTGAAATCAAAGTGGTTTCATCATCTAATCTCTGGTAAAACTATGGGTTTTCATGCTTAGATCCACATGCTCGAACACAAGTTCCCCAAATGGGTTATGAAAGGATTTAGATATGTGTAGATGATTCTCTTATGTAAAAAAACTCACTCTTTTATATCCATCACAAATAAAATAGGTTGACCAAAAAATACACCTACAACTTCATATTTGACCGATGACCATGGGAGGGAAAGATTCCAGTTTGAAAGAAATGTCATAAAAAATAGTGTATTGGGGATAATATGACACATGCTGGAGACTTAGGAGGGCAACATAAACATTGGAAGGAATATCAAGGATAAGGATAGGCCATAACTAAAGACTCAACTATATGATGTGGCATTGAGGGTTTTAGAAATGGGAATGATAAGATGGTGAAGTCTAACAAATCCAAAGTGGTGAGGTGGAAAATATATAGAAATAATGATATAATGGAGAAGTTTGAAACTTTGTTAGGTAGAAAAGAATAGGGAAGTTACAAGAAAAGGAATACTTAGGAAGGGAAAAAAACACAATACATGGAAACAAGGAAGACAAAAGTACAAACCTAATAAGTACAAACTTAGGCTTACTAAAAACTAGACATGACACTTATCATCCCAAAATTTAATGCATTTTTTATTGTGTTCTTCAAGTTCAACAATGCTATCATACTCTCTAATACAATCGCATTCCCCTTCTTCCTCTACGTATCTAATTTTTATTAGTATTGTTAACACTCTCCAAATTAGGATGTTATGATTATGAGTGTTCTACTATCTTTCTATACTACATACTAATGTATCATCCAAAGCTTCTTTTCTAATGTTATTTATCTTAAAAAAATTCTCCATGGCCTATTGATATCATAGTAAATCCCCTACCTCATAATAATGAGGTAATTTGATATGAGATATTTCTCTTGTATTGTGATGATCTCAAGGGTTTGCAATGTTAATACTTCTATTTCTCTATTATTTTCTATTAGCTGCAATGTAATTATGCATTTTGTGGTGTTCTCTATTTTGTGAATTTTCCTAGGACTATTCACTTTCCTAACCCCTAAAACCCTTCTAATGCTTATCTTTAGTTTATTAAGAATCTAGGATTCTATCACACCTTTTCTATTAGTACTAAAATGACTCACATATAACTAAATCTCCCCCTTTATGTTTATATTTTTGTCTATCTCTACTCTAGGAATTCTTCCTAAAGAGAATATGTTTTTATAGTCTTGTTCATCCCTATATATTCTTCTTGTGCCACTTCTTCTATGTGTGTGCCATTCATATTAGTATATAAGGGTATGTGAACTATCCTATCTTCACCATGGAGAATCGATTCCTCATTTCTAGAGTCAAACACTACCTCACAATTTAAAAATCACTTAAGTTCACCATGACACTGAACATGGTAAAGGCTTCCTTCATTTCTACCATTTCAACTTCTACTACTCTTTTTATTCCTAATAGGTTTCCTTTTACATTTCTATAGGTCTATATGATGTGTATTGATGAACCATCCACAAACATGGGGTTTATGAAATATTAGTCTTCCTAGATCTTCCCGAATTTATCTAGGAACTATGCTTACATCAACACCTAAATCAAAACAAGAAGTTTGAACCATCTTTTGGTGGTACACCTTACTTGTTGTGTTGCATTTGGTTCCTAGTACTTAATACAATGCTTGGTGAATTTACCAAGTTTTCTAATATATTTTTTTCCATAAAATTGGTAGCTAGCTCCTTCAATATTAGGACATCCTTTTCAAAAATGTAGGATTTGAGGTAATTTTCCTTATCCTATTTCTATCTAATAATTTTGGTTGGATTTTCTAATATCAAGTCATGATATTTTTTAGTAGGGAAATCATCCATATTTTTTTTCCAAATTCATCTATAACTAGTCCTCTTGCGATATCTCTACCAGCTTTTGATACCACCTGGTGTAGCCACGATAGGAGGGTCCTCAAAGAGAACAATATGGACCGTGCAGCAAGAGTAACACAAGGAAAGCAACATAGAATATGGAGGAAAATGCAGATGCAAATATTCTCATTAATAGTAATCTCAGTTACATTCGGTTGACAACATCCAAACTTACAGATTCGGCTCACAGGCCTAATAGAACATGCTCAGAAATATGACATTCCAATATGCTCCTATATGCGAGCTAAAATCTTACAATTGAATCTATCTTAACCCACTTAATCAACTAATAACTCCACTACCTATTCTAATGATCGATTACAAGCTTTATACTATATCCGCAATTCTAGAAACATCTGCATCGGCCAAAGATCATCACATTCTCCAAGGGAAGAAATGTAATGTGTGCATGAATAGGTTAGCCTCAAATTTGAATTACTCTTCAACAGGCGCGTAAGATGAAGGGTGGACCTATACTGAAGGTCAGGGACACTCCAAGGAACATTTAAAATCACACCATTAAAATCCGCAAGTGACGGGGACGGTCCACAACGATCGAATTGGCCGAAAGGTTTGAAATTATTCCAGTGCCGGTTCAAGAAACTGCCAAGAATTCTGGAAGCGATAACTTGCCAGAAAAAGATCCAATCACGCTCAAATCTTGGAACAAGGAAAATGAACACATAGACAATGTAATCCAAGATCCACAAGGTCTGGTGAGAAAATATGATGAATCCACCAACATGAACTGAACAAGAACAAAACAAGAATAGAAAACTGAAAGAAAAATATATTTTTTGGTTGATGCAAGATTGCCAAGAACCAAGGATGCTCCTGTATCAGACATCTGAGGTTAATGAAAAGTGAGTCTCTCACTTTTTAGGGCTAAAGTAAAACCAAGACGGTCTACCTCAGCCTGAGAAATCCACAAAGAATCCTCAACTAGTCTACCTTTCCACTTCACAATATATTCTTTATATTGTCTTCCATGAGTCTTCCTCCCATCTCTGACATCCAAAATCTCTTCAATCTCATCTAATTGATGTTTAGGAAACTGATTCTCCAATTTGGTTTCACTGTCTATGTTGAACTTTGCTTCATGATACTGATATAGGTCTACAATGTTGAATATATGTGATATACCCAAGCCATCCGGTAACTCCACTTCATATGTATTCCCTGAATCAAATTTCTTCATAATCTTACACGGTCCAAACTTCCTCATCTTCAACTTGTTGTATGTGCCAACTGGGGATCTCTCCTTCTTCAAATAGTTAACTCTCTAGGAACTCTCTAAGAACTCTACCCATCTCATGTGTCTCTGATTCAACTTACCTTGACTGTTCAAATATTGTAATGCCTAATGATCCATATACAACATAAAATCCTTAGGCAACAAATAATGTCTCCACTTCTTCAAGGCTTGAAATATAGCATAAAACTCCTGATCATACACTGAATATCTTCTCCTAGCATCATTCAATTTCTCACTGAAATAAGCTACAGGTCTTCCCTCTTGACTCAACACTGCTCCAATTGCATTTCCACTTGCATCATAGTCTACTTGACATACCTTATTGAAATCTGATAAAGCCAACATAGGCTACTCAATCACCTTCTACTTCAACAACTCAAAACTTCGATCTGCTCTAGATGTCCATCTAAAATCCTTTCTATCTCCTCTCATTGTTTTTGTCATAGGGCTGCAAATAGGACTAAAATTTCTAATGAACTTCCTATAGAAACTAGCCAATCCATGAAATGATCTTACCTCTCCAATGCTTTCTGGTGTAGGCCACTCAACAATTTCTCTTACCTTCTCAGGATCCATCTTCAATCCATCCACAGATATCACAAATCCCAAATATACCAATTCCTCCTTAATGAAACTACATTTCTTAATGTTTATCAGCAACTGCTCTTCTTTCAACCTCTGCAAAACTTGTCTGATATGCAACAAATGTTCTTCTCTACTCTTATTGAAAATCAAGATGTCATCCAAGTAAACAATCACAAATTTACCTAATAATTTCTTCAATACCTCATTCATCAACCTCATGAAAGTACCCGGTGCATTTTTCAATCCAAAAGGCATCACCAACCACTCATACAATCCTTCATTTGTCTTGAACGTTGTTTTCCACTCATCTCCTTCTTTGATTCTGATATGATGATATCAACTCTTCAAATCTATCTTTGTAAAGTACTTGGCTCCACTCAAACAATCCATAATGTCATCCATCTGGGGCAAAGGAAATCTATACTTCACTGTGATCTTGTTTATGGCTCTAGAATTTGTATACATTCTCCATTCTCCATCCTTCTTTGGTGTTAGCACAACAGGTACTGCACATGGACTTAAGCTTTCTCTGATCAAACCCTTCTTCAACAACTCTTGCACTTGTCTATTCAACTCCTCATTCTCTGTTGGTGTCATCCAGTGTGCTGCTTTATTAGGTAAACTAGCTCCAGGAATCAAATCCATACAATGGCTAATACTACTCACAAGTGGTAATCCATCAGGTACCTTATCTGAAATGATCTCCTCATATTATGTCAGTATCTCCTTTATCTCTTTTGGGTGTCCTTCCACATGCTTCAAGTCTTCAGCCTTCTTAGGCACCAAGGCATAACACACATTCTCATGTCTCAATCCATCAAGGAATCTTCTTCCATCAACCAGAAAAACCCTAGCATTCGTACAAACTTCAACTGTAGGAACATCTTCCAATGGCAACAAATTTTTTTTCATCCCATTAGCAACAATAGTATATATATTCTTCTTTCCGTCATGAATAGACTATCTGTCATATTTCCAAGGCCTCCCCAACAAAACATGGCATATATCCATAGGCATGATATCACACAAAACTTCATCATGGTAATTTCCTATCTTTAATTTCACTAAACATTGTTCACTTACCAGTATCTTATGCTCATCCTGAATCCAAGAAATCTGATAGGGTTTCAGGTGTTTCAACCTTTCCAACCTCGATTTAGTCACCATCTATTTAGAAACCAGGTTCTCAGAACTTCCACTGTCAACAATCACTTTGCAACATTTACCATTCACCTTGCATCTGGTCCGAAACAAATTCTTCCTCTACAGTGGTTCTTTCTCCAATTCGCTTTGACACAATACTCTCCTGTTCACCAACACTTCTCCATCTTCAGGTTTATTAGATGATCCGACATGATCCTCCTCAGCAAAGGTTGTTCTCCTATTGTTCTTTGTCTTTCTGCTTGTCTCTCCCTAATTACATTCAAATGCTCTATGTCCTTCTCCACCACACTTAAAGCAAGTTCCCCTAAATACTCTTTTCTCCTTATCATCCTTTCTATAACCTTCATTTCGATAACCACCATATCCTCCTCCTCTGTAAGAGTTTCCATCACCTCTCTGGTATGAACTGTCATTCTTACTAACCTCCTTATCCTTGTTCTGATCTGAAAAAGATCCTCTTCCTCCTCTAGTAAAAGTTCTTCCTCTTTGAAATCTTCCACCTCTTCCTCTCTATCTCTACTCATGTCTCTTATTCAACTTATCCTCTGCTTTTAGGGTAGACTGGTATGCCTCTTCCACACTCTACAACTTGATCAAACTGATTTCATCCTATATGGATGACCTCAAACCATTCACATATCTGGCTACTTGCTCAATCTCATCCTCCGAATGTCCAGATCTGATATTCAACTTATAGAATTCCTCAGTATACTCTGTCACACTAGATTATTTCTGCTTCAGGTTCTACAACTTCTTGAACAAACTAACCTAATAGTCTACATGCATAAACTTTGACTTCAACTTATTCACCATCCGATCCCATGACTTTATCTTTTATTTTCCTCTTCTCTTCCTATCTGTCTACAAATGTTCCCACCAAAGGGATGCATGTCCCCTCAACTTTGTACAAGAAAACTTCACCTTATCTTCAGAGGTACCTTCAAATTCAAAATACTTTTCCATCTCTATTATCCAATCTAACAATACATTTGAATCCAACTTACCATTATAATCTAGTGGACTGAAATGTGGTCTTGTATTCACTTTAGTTAGGGCTCTTATGAACCTCTCTTCTCCCTGATCTAGGCCAAGTTGCTCATCTCTTCCTCTTTCTTCTTGTACTTCTACTTCTTCATCACTCACATCATCAACTGGTCAACCTCTTCTTTGGGTCGTTTCAACTGCATCCAATCTAGCAGCAATTCCTCTTAACATTTCCATCATAGCTTGGTCTGCATTTCCACGCACTCCATTTCTACCATTTCTCCTTCCCACCATCTTACACAAGTCCTCTGCAGCTGCAAGTCGGATCCTTAATCTGCCACCCCACAAAAAATCTTCAATAGGACTTCACAAACTCTAACGATCTCGCAAGGAACAAATCTCACTCTAATACCAATCTGGTGCAACCATGGTAGGAGGGTCCTCAAAGAGAACAATCTGAACCATGCAGCAAGAGTAACACAATGAAAGCAACAAAAAATATGGATGCAAATATTCTCATTAACAGTAATCTCAGTTACATTCGGCTGACAACATCCGGGCTTACAGATTTGGCTCACAAGCCTGATAGAACATGCTAAAAAATATGACATTCCAATATGCTCCTATATGCGAGTTGAAATCTTACAATTGAATCTATCTTAACCCACTTAATCAACTACTAACTCTACTGCCTATTCTAATGATCGATTACAAGCTTTATACTGTATCCACGATTCTGGAAACATTCGCGTCAGCCAAAGATCATCGCATTCTCCAAGGGAAGAAATGTAACATGCGCATGAATAGGTCGGCCTCAAATTTGAATTACTCTTTAACATGCGTGTAAGATGAAGTGTTGACCTATACTGAAGGTTGGGGACACTCCAAGGAAGATTTAAAATCACACTGTTAAGATCCGCAAGTGACGGGGACGGTCCACAATGATCGAACTAGCCAAAAGGTTTGAAATTATTCTAGTGCCAGTTCAAGAAATTGCCAAGAATTTCGAAAGCGATAACTTGCCGAAAAAAGATCCAATCACGCTCAAATATTGGAACAAGGAAAATGAACACATAGACGATGTAATCCAAGATCCACAAGGTCTGGTGATAAAAGATGACGAATCCACCAACATGAACTAAACAAGAACAAAACAAAAACTGAAAACTGAAAGAATTTTTTTTTTTTTTGGTTGATGCAAGATTGCCAAGAACCAAGGATGCTCCTGCATCACCACCACTACATTGTTTTTTCCTTTTTATTCCTTTCCTCCTTAAAAACTCTTCTTCTTTAAGTATTGTTTCTCCAATTATTCCTTCTAATATATAGTCTTTGGCACCTATGAGTGTTTAAATGGTTATCCTTAGGTATTTTAGTTATAACTATATCCCCTCTTGGCACATCAGTATAAAAAATTATTTGCCATTCTAGGAATTTAATGTTCTTTTAATATTGTGTAGCTTTTGGTAACCAAATAAATCATAGTTCGAATAACCCTAAAACCCATAGGATTTCTTCTTTTCCTCCATATATTCATTTAACAATAATGTACTAACTCACCAACAAGTGACATTTTCTCTTCTTCTTTAGCCTCAACCCCTTCGTCTATCATGTCCTCCCTAAATCCATTATGGTAGGACCTATTATTGTTATAATCATTTCCAAAACTAGTAGAAGTTTTATCTTCTATGACTTGTGTTGTATTTTGAACTGAATTAGTATAACATTATTCTCTCCATTTAGGCTATTTATAGCTATAATTTTATCTATGGAAAGTCCCTTCTACAACCCTTTAGCGCTATCCTCATATTTATGCTTGCACCAAGGTTCATTCTCTTCTTCATCTCTTAATTTAAACAGAAAGGATGGATATCCATTGGTTTCATGGTCATCCCATTCAACACAAATACCACAAAACACACTTTTTTACAAAATCCACTTTTATTGGTGCTACCCTTCTATTCCCTTCTAGAGCTAGGTGATCGTTCCGCAAATGACCTTCACTAGAACAATAAGAGCATCAAATAATATTTCTTCTATTATATGTTATGTCTTGATTATTCTCTCCTTTGGCCAAGATGTTTTTTTAATATTGAACCGTTCCAATTCTAATTTTAACTTTTCTATATTTGTACTCTTTTGATTTTGTCTCTTGTAGGGTTGGGCGCCAAGTTTTGATGCTAGTTTTACTACTTCTACATATGTTTCAAACACTCTATCATCTTATGATGTTGTAATTATAGGTAACAATCTTCATACATTCCACTCTTTATCTTTTAGACAATGACTCCTCCAACTTTCTAACAACTCCTTTGAATTATTGATCAAATTATTTAATTGAGCCCCCTTTTTCCAACATCTCCCTCATCTTTCTTGCACTTTTTGAGGGAATTTATAAAGACTACAAATTATTTAAGAGTTCCTCATTTATATCCTTTTGTTTAGGACATACCTTTGTGTAACATTTTAGGGTTTCATCTCTTAAAGTGCCTATACAGTCATAAAGTTTAGTTCTCTCTTACACCATTCCTTTTCCATATAAAATTGAAAATAAGATATGTTATGAGAATTCTTTGATACCTCTTCCAAAGACGAGTAATTTAATGCAATTTTTTCATCCATTTTAAGTTTCTTTGATGGATCACTATTCACTGAAAATTTTCCTTTAATCAACTTTCTACCTTTGTTTTTTTTTCCTTAGATCTTATGTTCCTTTCTCTTAAATTTCTTGACTTATTTCTGCAGTTTTCAATTCTCCTCTGATTCACTAGTTTCCTTGACCTACATATAACTCTAGGTAGGATTCTATCTCAAAGAATTATCTTCCCAATATCTCTTCACAATTAACAATAAACTCTTTTCTTTCTCATTCTTCTTTAGTTCGAAATAACTGAATAGATATATCCTTAATAGAAACTCTTCTTGTTTAGTGTGGAAAGAATGGTCATCAATTTTAGAAAGAAAAACATAAATAAATGCTTTTCAAGAGTTGTTCTAACGAGTCCACTCCTTTCGAGCGTCCAGCTTTCAGCAACATGATCCAGATTTCAAGCATTAGCATTGAACGATTAAAGCGCTCCACCTTACGAGGCTCACTCTCTTTCCCCATCCATTCGTTCAGTAGTTCGAGACGCTGTCACCACTTCTGTTTGCATGGAATTATTTTGTTACAACAGACTAAACATGGTGATTTTACTCTCTTTTGACTGCTATCTGGTGTGACACTAGCAATTACATATAATATGTGATGAACATGCTGATAATCGTATGTAATAAGTGGCAATCAAAGATATTTTACAATGAATAGTGTGAAGGGTTGGAGTAAATTGTTGATTGAATGTTGATATTGTATGTAAACGATCTTTTTTTTCTTTCGAGTTTTGAGGGAGATATATGCACTATTTTATATAGAGGCATGTTGTCAATAGTCGAAGTTTGAGGAGATACAAAGATATGCTAAATTCCATACTTGTAAGATCATAGTAATGTGAGAGTCTAACGATCAATGTCTTCAATTTCAATTAATGTTCTTTTAAGTGTTAGACCTTGGGACTTATGGATCCTTAAAAACCACACCATTTTGAGGAGTTGGCGGTAACTACTGTGAGTAACTAGAACAATTGATGCAAAATTATATATTACAATCATGGGTCTAATATAATCATATGTGTCCATAGGGCAACCTCTTTAGAGAGTTCACAAAAGCTTGTGATAGTAGCGTACCTTAGACAAAATCATCTAGAATTGCCTTCCAATTGGGAGGACTTATATTATGAAGTAAGAGTTCAACCTAAGTTTTCCCTTATGCAACAATTTATGTATTTTCTTTTACTTCAATCCAATTAATAAATCAAAACAAATCAACTGATGTTCAATAGAGTAATTTATCAACGAGCCACAACCTTCCAATTATTATACACCCACCAACCCCTCATCATCATACTTTAACAATTTATAAGTTCATAAAAGTTTGAGGATTTTCACACCTTCTAAGGTTCCATAGTTATAGTTATTGGGTGAGTTATATTAATCAACATTTAAAATGTTGGGCAATGGAAAATTTCAAACTCACTATTTCCTGCTTTATCACTTGATTTATAAGTGAAACTTGAACAAATAACAAAAGTGTTCACCAATTAGATTGTTGTTTATGTTAGAATTGTGAATAACACAAGACACGGGATCAAAAAACGAACAAAAACACATTCCATGCAAGAAAGTTGCAAACAATGACTTGCTATATCCTCAACAAAATAAACTTACAAAATGAAAAGCTTGCTTTTAGTTACAATGAAGGAGGGTGCTTTATAAGAGCAAACCCTAAATGAGAAAGGGATTAGATCATGACAAGTGTCATCATCCTTTGTGATGAGATAGAATAATCTAATAGTAGCTCACTCTAGTAACAAAGAAAAGTTCTCTTAAGTTTAGCTTAAGTGCATGAAATGAAATTAGCCTAATAATTAATTAATGCATGATTACTCTAACACCCCCCTTAAGTGAAAAGTTAGAGAGTAGCTAAAACCCCTAAAAAGTGAATGCTTAAAAAGAAAAGAATGCATGAATGGGTCCCAACAAACAAGGCCTAATGAGGTACCCATATACAAACAATCTAATCTCGCACAACTAGAGAAAAGGAGAAAACCTCATGGGAAAATTTTCTCCAAGAGAGAGAAAGGTGAATGAAGGACTAAGAAGCCTCCAAAATAATGTCCCAAAAAAATGAACATGAAGAACATTGTTGAAGCAGGAAGAAACTATAGACAACTACCGAATGATGATTGCTTTAGTGTTGAATGAAGAACCTCCTCTAAAACAAATGATTAGGATCAAGAAGACAAGAATTTGCATGAGTGCCCCCAACGACACTACTCAAATCAGATTGCAAACAAAGATAAATACTTGGAAGTTGAAGATACAAATGTCACATGAATCTACATGAGCGACCCCAACAATACTACTCAACCAATCAAGATACAAGTCAAAAATATACATACCAATAGTTTGAAGAACACTGATCAATTGAAAATTGAAGGTTTCCTCTTGAAATAAGAATCCAAGAGTGTCCATATGGTAAATGATCTATCTCATCGAAATGCATGGGTAACTAGTCGTTGCATCTACCTAGTACATAAGAGCAAAAACTAGATACATAGCTCACTCTAAAATGAAACCAATGAAGCATTAGCACCAATAGTAGAAACCCCCACATAATGTTGATAAGGAAGAGTCATGATAGGTCCACTAAAATTGTGTGTCATCAAGAAGTGCATGAAGGAGAACCGAGAACATTTGAACATGCACATGAAAGTACTTACAACTAAAAAAGGGTGTGCAAATAAGCACACATGCATGAGGAAAGAATCACTAGGATTCAATATTTTTCATGGAAGGAGCACTCACTTGACAAAGGTGTGATAGAAAAACAAAGGCACTCACAACCCCCATGGAACTTTATAACATAGTGTGAGTACAAAAGGCACAACAGGGTGTGTGAAGTCCCCAAAAAAAATACACCAGAATGGCAATTTCTCTTAGTCCATGTACAAAACATGTTTGCAATTCCCAAACAAGATAAAATACTAGAAATACATGTAGAACAGCCAAAACAAGTCATCCTCAAACAATGATTTGCTATATCCTCAAGAGATGTTCTCGAATAATCAATAAACCATGTCGAGATTCCCTTCAACATTCTACAAAATAGGGGAAAAGTGTATGTATCATTTCCCTTGTTACCATAACTCCTTCAAAACTATTATACGATAGTTTTAGATTATGACTATTCCAAAGTTGCAATTGTTTGGTAGTTGCTTGAGGTGTGAGCATTTATTCCCATTCTTCATAGAGTATGTTTGTTATTCCAAAGTTGCAATTATCTAGTAGTCGCTTGAGGTTTGAGCATTTATTTCCATTCTTCATAGAGTATGTTTGTTAGAGCATCCTTTATTACCCTACTTCACAAAAATTAATGTGTATGCCATGATTATTAGCATTAAAAACGCTTTTTAATACAAAACATAAAATAGGCATGCATACATTATTATTATCTAAGATAGCAAATAATTCATCACATAAAAAAATTAATACCACCATGATATGGTTTCTGGGTGGTAAAGGAAAGGTAATTTTGTTCAAATTATGAGACCAAATTTACACCTCATTAGGTTCTAGATTTTGTATTAATGAAAACTAATATTTCTATTATATTCACCAGGGTTTTCTCAAGTTTATAATTTCTCCTCAGCTTCCCTTTTAGTTGTTCAACACATTCCTTTCTTAAATTCTTTGATATCACCCTTATCTTTCTTCGAACCCTCTTTTTCTCTTTCATCTTCTCACACTACTTTATCTTCACATGCTTCTTTCACAATCACTTACAACTCACTATTCCTCCTTTGGCTTAGCTCAATTTCTACTTGTAATCAATTGTTTGTTCTCTTAGATTTTTTTTGGTGGTTTATTTCATTAACTCTATTTTTTTATATAGAGGTGTAATGTTAGTTTTAACATTTATTACACCATATACCACTTTACCTCTAGTTTTTTAATTAGTTCTACTTTATGCAATGATATTTTGTATCTATTAGTGCACCTTTCCTTTCTTATACTCTTATATTTCTAGTTTTTTTCACCTTTTTAATCCATATGATTTTGTACTCCTAGTCATTTATTTTCCTTTTTTATATTTCCTCATTAAGTGTTTTGGTGCTCAATTTAGCATCATTAGTTCCTTAGTGTAATGTCTAATATTGCATAGTTTTTTTTATTATTCTTAAAGCTACGAATATGTTGTTGTATGGTACTATAGATTTTTTGTGATGTATTTAGAGGTCACATTTACTTACCACAGTTGACATATACTGATATTTATGAATTGTATCGACATATATTTTAGAGTTTAGTATTTTCCTTATTCCTCACCATATTTTTTTTTGCAATATAAATGTTCTCTAATTTATTTTCTTAGTAGTTTCATATACTTCATTTATTTCTTTCCTTTCACTAATGTACCCTTTTTAGTATTATCTTATAGCACTTCCTAACACTATTTTCTCAATTTTGACTCCTCAACTTCCCATATAATAATGTTTTAACCTTGCCCCATTTGTATATCTATTCAATAGATCATCTTCTAATGTGTTTAGTCTCATAGCTCTTGATTTTTTTATCTCATCAATTTTATAGAGTCCCAACCAGTGTCATATTTTTAATTTTCAAGGCTTTTTAGATTTATTTTTGTACAGTAAGATAATATCATTGGCTTTAAATGATTTATTCTTTATATTTATACCATGCCATGCTTTCTATCTTCATTTCTCCTTGATTTTATTATACATTACTAATTACCTTCTCATCTAATTTATCTAATTCAAATAGTATTTCCTTTAATGATTGATTCTTCCTCATTTAATATTTAAGGTTCTTGCTAGTCTCATTTTTGGTACCATATTTTAGATTGATAAGTTTACATCAATTCCATGAAGTAATTGGAAGGATCATAATTATTTAGTCTTTTATAGGTGTTTCCCTTTATCACTTGTAATGCTCATGATACACCCAAACCTTATTATGATATTTTTGTAGATAACCTTAGCAAAAATTATTTTCAGACAGTATTTTTTGGCTTCTACTTTGGAATTTTTGGTCAAATATTCTCTCTTTTAATTTTAATATTTCTTGTGTTTTTGTGCTAGTGGCTTAATTAGCCCAATAAAGTCAATTTCCTAGTTTTCAAAGGAAGCTTGTGTCATGATTGTTCTTAATTCATTTTATCTCGAGAAATAGGTCTTCCTACCCTCTAACATGTATATTACATTCTCTTACATGATAATTTACATCCTAAAATAGAGCGGGTTGTCACAATCTTTCCAACATTACTTTCCTAGTTGTTTCATCTCTAGAGTTATTTCCTCTTGAAACACCTTCATGTGCTTCTCTTAGAATGTTATTCCTTTGATGTTCTAGCACCACTCTTTTTATGACCTCAACTTACATAATGATATACAACTCACCTTCAATTAAAGCATACGGAAGAAATCTCCACAACACTTTATTCTATTCTTCTTTTGTAATCTCTTCAAGATATTCCCTTGTTGAAAAAAATAGTGCTATTTCACCTAGCTGTTGAGTTATAAAATTTACTCTAAACAAGTTTGTTCCAAACATATCATCTTCAATCAGCCCTAAATATTCCCCATTTTCATCTTCAATATGAATTTTCCTTATGCAATAGCTTATATATTTCATTTGACTTCAATTCAGTTAATAGTCCAAAAAAACCAACCAATGTTCAATAAACTACACACCCCAACCTTTCAATTATTATACAGTCACTAACCCCTCATCATCATGTAATACTTTTAGGAATGTATAAGTTTATAAAAGTTTACATTTTTCACACCTTCTAAGGTTCCATAGTTATAGTTATTGGGTGCTTTGTATTGATCAACATTTAAAATGTTGGTCAATACAATTTTTCAAAGTCGCATTTTACTTCTTTATCAATAGATTAGGAAAAATGAAACTCTAACAAATAACAAAAATGATTTCCCAATTAGATAGTTAACTATACACATTTTTTTCCGAGGTGTGTGCTTAGCCACACAATTATCAGCAATAACTTTAAGAACCCCCCCCCCCCCTTGGTGAAGGTATAAAATCCTAGTGAATCTTGTATACTTCCCGATAAAAATATTAATTTTATTGGCAATTTTTTTCATTTTTTGGGAAAATAATAATCTCAATTGGCGAACTTTTTCTAATCGCTAGAAGTATGTGGAAAATCCTAGTGAATTGCAATTTTTTTTAAAGCAATAAAATATTTTCATTGGCGATTAAAACCTTTTTTCAAACCAATAAAATATTTCCATTGGCAAATAAACCTATTTTCAAAACAACAAAAAATATTTTTGTTGGCGATTAAAACTTTTCTTCAAACCAAAAAAAATCATTGGAAAATTAAAACCTATTTTCAAATGAATAAAAAAAACATTGGCGAATTAAACATAATCTTAAACTAATAAAAAAAATTTAGTGGCGAAATAAATTGGTATGCCAATAAAAAATCATAGCGTGGTTGGAAAAATAACAAATTCTAAGACAAATTTTCCATACATTCAAATTCCTTCATAAAGTGCCCAGAATGGGGACAAGTGTCAACATATTTATTATGTCTGAAGCCAAATGTCAGTGCAAAATAATATAACCCACGACCATTCAATGAATTTTTGATGGACGACTGTAGTTGCATTCTGAAAGTAAATCTTTGAAGCACTAGACTTGCAAATTGAAACCTCTGGAATAACACTAGAACTATTAGGAGGTAATGACTGTCCTAAACATGTGGATGGAGAAAACCATTGTGGAGAAGACCGTTAGTGAGGTGGGACTAAGCAATTTGAATTTGAACTTGCTTCCTGGTGATCATGGCAACTTCTAGTTTGGTCAGCCTACGGATTTGATGCTTTTTGTTGATGCTACTAGGAAGGACGGATCATCCGTGCGAATGCTTTGGTGTTTTCTGTTGATGTTGCTGGGAAGGATGGATCGTACGGTGTGGATGTAGTCAAAGCTACGAACTCTAAGAGTCAATGTGTGTTTGAGGCTTCCAAGGAAGAATGTGTTGGTTGTCAATCGGTGGAGGTGTTGGTTTGAGCTCCAAAGGCCCCTAGAGGTCATGTGGTGGCTCTTGGTGATATTGTGCAGGCCCCAACTGGTGAATCATTTGTGGCTAATCCAAAAGATTATCAGATTAAGCATGTTCTGACGGAAAAGAACCGACTAGTGGGCTAGTCGTCTTTGCTTGGGCAGAGATGGGTTGACCTTTTCTCTTCAAAACTTAAAGGTAAAGGAGTTGCTTATGAATCAGTTTCTTCTTCTAACATGGAAGGTGGCTTTCCTTTATCCATTACAGACTCTATTGTGGATAAAAACATAGCTATAATGTACTTTTCTTTGGTGGGAAAGTTTTTGGGTCCTAGACCTAATATTAAGGAGGTTTGCACCTGGGTTCATAAAAAGTGGGCTCTAAAGGGGTAGGTTGAGGTTGCGGCTATGGCTAAAGGATTTTTTTTCCTTTGTCTTTTCCTGTGATGAAGACCTGAGATCATTTTTTGCAAAAGGGTCATGGACATTTGGTCATCTTACCCTAGTGTTACACCCCTGGGAGCCCGAGATGGATCTTTCAAAGTGCATTTTTCACTCAGCTTCAGTGTCGGTGAAGCTACTAAATCTACCTTTGGAATATTTGGATGAAGAGGTGTTTAAGGCAGTTGCTAACTCTTTTGGACACCTAGTTTCTATTGGCGAGGCCACTCTTTCTAGAAGGCGTCTGGTTGTAGCAAGGATTTGTGTCATGATTGACCAAGATGTTGTGTTTCCTAACTTGACTTTTTTCAACTTAACTCAAAGGTGGGAAGCTGGAAACAACAAGTTGTCTTTGAATCTTTTCCATTCATGTGCTTCAAATGCATAAATGTAGGTCACTAGGCTAAGGACTGCCTTGCTAAGGTAGCTCTGCCCAAGGTTGTACCTCAATCAAAAGTCTGGAAGGTTAAGGAGGCTAAGGGGTCTTCTTCTCCCCCTGAGCAAGATGATTCTACTATTGGAAAAGTTATGGAGGTTGCAGCCAATAATGAGGATCACACTTCTCCTCACCCCGAGGAGGGTGAGGAGACCAAGAAGTCTAAGGACGAGGCTATTGGACAGTCTGAGGATCTAGATGTAGATCATGTTTCCAATACTTCGTGCTCCCCTAAACATGTTATTATGGATCTGAATGTTACCCCTTCTTCTCCCCTAGATCATGCGTCTAGGCTTGTGGGTGGAGAGGGAGCTTTAGTGGTTGTTGATACTGGGAGAAAGGAAGAGGAGGGTTATATTCTAGTGAGAGGTAGAAATAAGAAGACCTCTTCCTCCCCTCCCTTTCAACCCCACAAAGGTGTTACCACAAGAAGGAAAAAAGTGGACTGTGGGTCTAAACAAAGGGGTCAGGGGAGACCCTCTTTGTAGAAAAGCAGGGAGTGGGATTATAAGCAGGATATTGCGGAGGGTGTTTAGAAGACCCTCTTTGATATGTGCTCTAAGAGGACCCCCTCCTCGTGCAAATGAAGATTATTGCCTAGAACATCAGGGGATTAAATAATGTGCACAATCAGGACCTCCTAAGAAAATTGATCTGGAACCATAAGCCGGACATTTTGTTGATTCAAGAAACCAAAATACAAATTAAAAAGTTGGAAGCTTTAAATAATTTCTTCTTCAAAGACTATGGCTTTCATGGGGTTAGCTCTAAGGGAGCCTCAGGTAGTCTTGCTACCTTTTGTAATTGTAGGTTGATTAAAGGTGTCCCGATTTTGGATAACTTTAATCACATGGAGACGAATTTTGTTCTACTTTGGGATTCTTTCTCTTCGGTTATTTCCAATGTTTATGCTCCCAATCTAAAGAGAGATAGAAAGAGACTTTGGGATTAGCTTGGTTGTCTTTGGGCTAATTTTTTGGACCTCCCCTAGCTGGTAATGGGATACTTCAACACTCCCTTTTGTGATAATGAGAAAGTGGGTGGCTCTCAGGCCAATCTTGATAGTTCGATGGATTTGAGAATGTTCATAGATGATAATGCTCTTATTGATGTGAAGATGACGGGGGCCAATTTTACCTGGTCCAATAGGTGTGTTGGTGCTAAAAATATCCAAGTCAAGCTGGATAGAGCCCTAACCTCGGCCTCATGGTTTGTGGATTTTGTTTGATCTCTCTTGACGATTACGAGATGTGGGTCAAATCATTTCCCTATCTCATTTTTGGTTGATAGGATTGGGGGTAAGAAATGCTTTCTTTTTTGTTTTGAAGCTATGTGGTTGAGGGATCCCAGGTTTATGGATTGCATCAAGAATTGTTGGCAAGTGAACATTGATGGTTGTGTGATGTTTAGAGTGGCTAAGAAGTTGGCTTTTGTGAAGAGAAATCTCAAGAAATGGAATAGAGTCATTTGGTCATATTTTTTACTCTAAGAATTCTATTATCCAATGGCTAGATAGTGTTCATGAAGATATTCAATCAAAGGGTTTGTCATAGGAGCTCCAACTATGGGAGGATTATCTTTTAGCTCATCTTCATGAAATTGTTGCAAAAGAGGAAGATTTTTGGAGACAGAGATCTTGCGCCATTTGGCTCAAGTATGGGGAATGAAACTCCAAGTTCTTTCATCTAACTGCCCTTAGGCACAAATCATCCAACAAGATTTCCTCCATCATGGTTGATGGTTTGTTGTTGGTGGATGAGGAGGCTATTAGGAGAGTTGTTGCAAATTTATTTGAGCATATGCTCAGAGATGATCTAGTTTGGGACCAAAATAGTGTGGAGGCTTCTTTGGATGTTATCCCCCATTTGGTCTTGAAGAACCTGAATAGGGAGTTGACTGCCATCCCCTCTGCTTTGGAAATCAAGGAGGTAGTTTTATCTTTTTAAAGGAACAAGGTTGTTGGGCCTGATGGTTTTCCTTTTCTATTTTTTCAGTCATGCTAGGAAATTGTTGTGGAAGTTGTGGTCAATGCCACCAAGGAGTTTTTTGGATCCAGAAGATTACTTATAGAATTGAATGTGGCATTCATTGTTTTGATCCCCAAGACTACGGATGCCAATATCTTTGGAGACTACCATCCAATCAGTCTCTGTAACTCCATCTATAATATTTTTTCAAAGGTGCTAGCCACTAGACTTCAAAGGATACTCCCTGATCTAATTTCAAAACATCAAAGTGGCTTTGTTAAGGGGTGATAGATTCTAGACTCCATTATAATTGTCCATGAACTTTCTCATTCTCTTAATTCTAATAAGAAGCCAGGTTTTTTTTTCTGAAATTGGATCTTCTTAAGGCTTATGATAGGGTCAGCTGGAGGTTCTTGATTGCGTTTTTGGCTCATTTTGGATTCTGTCAGAAGTTTCTACAACTTGATGAACAGCTCATCTTGACTCCTTCTTTTGTTGTTCTAGTGAATGGTTCTCCTCATTTTTTTTGGAATTTGCGTGGTTTGAGGCAGGGAGACCCTATTTCTCTGTTGTTGTTTATCTTGATGGTGGAATCCCTCAATAGAAATATTTAGAAGGATTTATCTATAGGTTCTTTGAGGGGTATTTCCCCCTCTTCCAAATGTGAGCATGTTACTCATCAACAATTTGTGGATGACACTATCTTGATAGGTGAATCTTTTGTTCGTGAGGTCAGAGCTATGAAAGGGCTAATTGAGGCTTATGAGAAGGCATCTAGCCAATGTATTAATCTTCTTAAGAGTCAATTTTTTTCCTCAAGACCCCCAACTTTCTCCAACTGAAGTTGGCCAAGATCCTTTCCTATAATAGGGGTGAGCTCCCTTCAACCTACTTGGGGCTACCTTTGTGTATTTTCAAGAATTTGAAGTCCTTCTGGCTCGGTTTGTTGGACAATTTCAGTACAAAGCTAGTGGGTTGGAAGAAGGCGCTTCTTAGTCAAGAAGGGAAGGTGCAACTCATTTCATCTACTCTTCAGAATCTTCCCCTATATGCTATGATTCTTTTTAGAATTCTTGTTAAATATGAGGAGAAAATGGAACAGATCATGAGAAGGTTTTTGTGGGCAAGTGTTGAATCTAAAGTTAGAATTCCTCTTGTGGCTTGGGACTTGGTTTGCAAGCCTAAGAAATGGGGTGGCATGGGAATTAGAAACTTAAAATATTTCAATAAGGCCTTACTATTGAAGAACATTTGGAGGCTTCTCAATGGGAAAGCTGGTTGGGCTTCTCTAGCTAGAAATAAATATTTGTATGGCTTTGGGAGAACTTGGAATATGTTGACTTCTAATGATATCCCTATTGGTTCTTGTTTTTGGAGAAACATCATTCCTTGCAGGTACCTGATTGCTAATAGTGTTAGGTGGTTGCTGGGAGATGGTACTGAAATTATTTTTTGGGAGGATGTTTGGTGTGATTCAGAACCTCTACTCAATTGTCCCTGGGCCCCTCCCATTGTTCCTTTATGTAAGAAACTCTTTGGTATTATGGTGGATGGCTATTTTCAGAATGGGGAATGGAAGGATTTCTAGGATTGGGACCCATCACTGAAGGTTTTAAAGGATTTCCTGTGTAATGTTTGAGTTCCTATTTATTCAAGACCAGATAGGGTAGTTTGGGCCCCCTATGCTAATGGTAAATTTTTGGTGGCCTCTACCTTTGTTAATTCGTTGGAGAAGCCTGACTCTTTTCCTTTCTAGGAGAAATTATGGAACAAGATGTTGATCCCCAAGGTGAATGTTTTCTTTTGGCTGCTCATGCAAGTAAATTCTTAATGCAAGATAATCTTTGTAAAAGGGGATTTGCAATTCTGAATAAGTGTGGTTTTTCTCTTCTCTAGAATAAGTTTTTTGGCCTTTAAAGCCTAGACTGGGTCTTCTTGGATTCTCTTTGTAATTTTTTTGAATAGTGGAAGTGTCCTTCCTCTTCCCCCATTCTTTGGTGGCTATGGGAGCTTATGGCCCCACATATTGTTTGGGGTATCTGGAAGGAACATAACAATAGAATTTTTCATGACTCTAAACTCAAGATAAGTAGTCTCTTCATTAAGATTCGTTGGGAAATCTTGGATAACTTTGCTCTTATTGGGTATGATTCACCACGTTGTGCCCCGTCCTCTTGCTTGGTTGGGTATGACTTGTTGGTGATTTCTAACTGGAAGATCCCCTCTATACCATCTATGATTTCCAAGTCCAATCTAAATGCTAGATTGAATACTAAGTGGAGACCACCACCTTCAGGGTGGGTTAAAATTAATTTTGATTAGACAACCAAGGGTAACCCTAGTCCTACAAGTTGTGGGTGGGTGTTGAGGAATGAGGATGGCAGGCTCTTAGGCATGGTGGCACTCTCGTTGGGAAATTAGACAAATCATTGTGCTAAGGTGGAGGCTACGTTTATAAGTATTAAGTTTGTTGTGGACAGGGATTACTCTAAATTATGGGTGGAAGGAGACTTGTTAAAAATCATCAATTGTCTACCTAGAACCCATAAGCCTAGATAGAGTGTCGATCAATTAATTCAAGATGCTATTATTATGTTGAGATCTTGTGAAGAAACCTGTGTTTCTCACATATATTGAGAAGGAAATTCATTGGAAAAAAATTTTGCCAATGAAGCTGTCATACTTAATGAGTATAGAGCATGTGGGGAAGGATCTCTCCTTCCCGAGGTAGCTAAGATCTTAATGATAAATGATGTTTTTGGCTGAGTTTATACTCACACACTTTGTGGGTATCACTTAGCTTGTTGGCTCTTAGATGAACTCTACTTGCCAAGGCTTTCTGCTGGCGGTTCTTGTGAATATGGGAGGTGACCGAAGTAGAATTGATCCTCATTCTTGTGCAATCTTGAGAAAGAAGAAGAAAATTTGGAGGATTCTCCAACATGGGAATTTTGCACCATTCTTGGAAAGGCTCCATGGACACAATCCAAATGCTTTGGTGGAGTTTGTTTCTTGTTGGCACAATCGTAAACTCTAGATTAAGGGCATGGTTGTTGACATCAATGAGGAGCTTAAAGCTACTATGATTGGATTGTCTATGGTTGGTTGTAAATTCTTGAAAGACAAGAAGAGTAATGAGGAGGAAATGGCTCAATTCTTCAAAGATGATGAATCGAAAAAACTCATCAAGATGGAGGCTTGGGGCTATGAGTGGAAGTCTCTCAAGAAGATATGGGTGAATATAGCGGAAATAATAATGTAGTATGTGACTCTGGAAGGCATGTTCACTACAATCCTTGGCCATCATTTTACTCTTTTAAATCATTTTAGGCATGGAATGTTTATGTCCTTCCCTTTCTTTCTCTTTTCCTTCATGGAGGTCACTATGTATGCACACTTAAAAAATAGGAGGGCATCATTCCTACATGAGGGCCTTATTTTGTTAATTATGGAGCATGTAAAAGCCCTTATCCTTGCCTCATCAATTAAGGTCAAGGAGAGGACTCTTAGCTAGGATTTTGGATCTTCTATCTTGGATACCAACGTGGTTGAGGAAGAGGAGTGGAATGAAGAAGGTGAGGAAGGGACCCCTTCCCCTGTGGTTGCCCCCTCTAAAAAGAGGAAGAAGGGTAACCCTAAAGGAAAACGGGCAGCCAAGCAACTCATTCTGCATGATTCAGAGTCCCCATCTAATGGTAATGACACAGAGGTGGGCTCTGGGGATTCCAAGTCCAAGGATGAAGCTATGGACATTTTTCAAGGTGATACCGACGTTGGAGATAAGGAGGGGGGGTTTCAGGAGAATTTGGTGGCCACGAAGGCCAAGGATAAGCCTAGAAGGGTTTCTAAGCACATTGCCAAGATGAAGAACCAGGCCTCAAAAGATATGGTAAAGGATAACATGGAGCTCTGCAAGGAGAAGGCTCTGGGGGAGATGGCAGTGGAAATTGATGATTCTCTAGTTCAAAACTCTCCAAATGTGGAACTTGTGGGTGAGAAAATGGTACAGGAGGAGGAGGGTGTTGAGCAGAAGCAAGCGAAGTTTGAGCCTCTAAAGGTTAATCTCTTGCCAGAGGACTTCTCCTATCTTAATGATGACTCCACCTCTATGTTTGAGCTTCTTGACATGGCGAGGGTGAGGGCTACTAACACTTTCAAATTGGAAAAATGGACTCTACAGGAATTCAATAGGGTCAACATCAAAATAAAGGGATTGAAGGAGAATGTGCAGAATATTCTGAAAGGTTCGGCCTTGGATATTTTGATTGATAGAATTATTGATCTTGAGTGTTCGTTCACTGATTTCAAGTACTTTTGTGAGCAACACTTAGCTGATTTAGAAGCTAAAGTATTGGATACCAATGCCGATATCAAGAAACTTCTCCATGCTTACCACATTTCAGTGAAAAATAGTGTAGATTCTTTGGAGGTTATGTTTCATAAGATTAGTGAGCTTAGAGAGGACCCGTTGTATTTTTTTAAGTTGATGGAAAAGGAACAAGTGGCCAAAGGTAAAGGGAGAAAAATGTGAAGGATGATGGTAAAGGCCTTGTTGCTAGAGGGTTGGTTGATTGGAAGAAGTCCTTTGAAGATGAGAAAAAAGAATTGTTGGACATGATCAGGTTACATAGGAACCAAGAACTTGAGGTGGCCAACATTTTAAGAAGTATGGAATAGTGTCCTGCTGTCTTTTTTTTGTTTGCGTTTCTGCTACTAGGTTTTGGTTTATTCATGTTGTTTTACTACTTTTTTTTTTTCTGATGGTTGCTATTGATAGTTTAGTGTTATGTCTTTGGAGCAACATTTTTTAACTTTTGTTGTTTCAGGTTTTGGGTTGATGTTGATAATTTAGTATAGTATCTTTTGAGCAACATTTTGTACGTAAAGTTGTAAAGGGTTTTGGGTCCCTTCAAAACCTGTTTTTCCCTTATAATCAAAACACTAGAACCATTAGATTTCTAGAAATCAATGGTTGACATTTTATTACTTATTAAATCACTTAAAGTCATGACAAGCAAAATAATATTTTATCATTGATTGGCTACCGACAGTTGAAGGTCACTTAAGTTATGACTTAAGCCTTTGGATTCATCATGGTGACCAACCCCTCAACCTAGGTGAATGATGGGTTTGAGAAATGAATAGTTGAGATAGGGTGACGTGGGTCAACCTTGACCGCTCCCTGCCAACCCGCGAGGGACCCGTTGACATCTCTCATCCCTCAATGAGGAGGTAGGGAAGTGCCACGTGGAACGATCAAAACCGTCGAAGGAACTCTAGCAAGGTGTGAAATGTTAAGGTAATATTAAGGAATTAGTGTTAAATCCTATGCTACTAAAGGATCCTTTTAAGCACATGTTTTAAAGGTAAGCAAGACATCTTAATCTAAGTTTTCCATCTGGTCTGAGGGTTATGCACAGGAGAATGGTCTTAAGGTAAAGAGCATACAGATGTGAAATGCCAAATTCAATTTGGGCCACTCCCCACCTCCACGTTGTTGAAAGTTGCACATGGGTTAAACCCAACGGGGAAGCAGGAAGGCCAAAATGTGGATTTTCTCAATGTTCATGAAGATGGTGGAGCCCACAGGTAACTTGGAATAATATTTTCATAATTTTTTTCAAATAATATTTTCACATCAATGATCAAGGATTCAAGTGGTGAATTAAATGTTAATTGTCACATCAATGATCAAGTGGTGAATTAAATGTTAAGTGTGAGTATTTGATGTCATTGTCTTCATTCTAACTTCTATATATACTTCACCAACTTGATGTTCTTCATATCATTTATAATATATTTGGCTTTGATTAATTTCTTCTCTATTCTCAATTTAATTATGATATTATGGAGTCTTCATGGCGTGTCATGCTACCCAAATTTTTTTGGCAGAAAAGAAGGGATGATGCATATGACAAACAAAATTTGGGTATGGTTTTTACAATTCCTTATGTGCAGATTGAGGATGCTATAAGAATAATTGTGGGTAGGGAATGGCTTTAAAACAACCCCCCTGCTCTATATTTTGAGGTAGCTTCATCTTTCTTGTCCAATTGCATGGACATTTTGCTCGATAAAGATTTGGTGAAGAAATTGGCAATACGTTATTTGCAACCTTTCATTTACTCTATTTCTTCATTGGAATTGGCACTAGAGCATTACAATTTTGAAAGTGGTTTAGCACTTGTTGGTGAAATCTTCTGGAAAGTGGAATTGAATTCTTCTACAACACAGGATCTTTCCCTAGTTAATATGAGATGTGGTCTAATGTGTGATCTGAAAATGGATCAGTAAAGAGTCTAGAGTTTTGGAGGAAGGTTTTGGGTGATTCGCTTTTCTTCTCTGCTGTTAATTTGTTAAATTCGATTCACCTTCTACTCAAACACTTGGTTGTGGGTTGATGGCTTCAGCTATTGTTACAAAAAAAATTAGTAATGAATTGTGTGACGTGTCACATGTATATATTTTATTGTACAGCGTAACAGTTCTTGTAATATGTATTTTGTGACTGGTTTTTGTCATGGTTAGTGGCTTTTTGGCCAGGTTGGATATGTAGTATGTACTTCAGTCTTTAGCTACTTAAATTAAAATTATTTTTGTGGCTCCATTCTTGTAAATCCTTTTTTCTTTGTTCAATATAAAAATGTGGCTTTTAAAAATAATAGTAATTATCAACATATTGTTTTCATCATAAGTGAGCGAAATTTATTGTGACTTATTAGTGGACATTGCTAATGATTAAGGTAAAACAAGTCGTTTAATTCTCTCTTTTTAATGCCTCGAAGTACTCTACCTTTTTAAAGAAAGTGTGGTTGTGGTACTGCAGGCAGCGACGTAGATTAATGCCATATGAAGCGATTGATTGGATAGTTGTATATTGAAAATTGTATGATGTACTATAGATGATGATGACATTAATCCAGTGATCAAGTGAAACAAGATTTGTAATGATTTCATATCGTTTGAGTGGCAATTTTAATAGCTTGTCAACTTGAGGTATAGTTTGCATGTAGCCAAATGTCACTCAAATTCAACATTTTAATTGTAAATGTAAGGCTTAAGTTACACAAATTGATTAAGTTGGTTTTTTGGTTTGTACAAATCGTGATTATCATTATACACATTCCCAACCTCACATGTGACATGACTCACAAGTAAACAAGGATCGGGATGGTAGTGGCATTGGTGGCCCATAAATAGGGATAGTGAGCACAATTGAAATCATTCATTGAAGGCTAAAGGTTTTACTATTGAGTGAAATGTTTTGAATTGTCATAAGGGTTTTCATTTTGTAGGGTTAATAAGGATTCAGGAAGAAGATGATGTGGTATTATTGGGGATACTTTAAATTCTCCTACCTTTAGTTATGTAGTTATAGCGTAAAAGAAAAATTTCCTTCAAGTTTAGAATGGGTGGAATTGGAAAGAAGTTGATCTAGTTCACCTTACTTCTGAGGTAGGTTTTGAACCAGGATGAGGAGCTCTAATGGAGATAAGTTTTATCCCAATGCAGGGAGGTTGCATGCAAAAGATGGGAGCAGATTTACTACCCCTCACCTTCTACATGACTTTGGTTCTCAAAGGGGATAAGTACATTTTATATCTTCATAGCTCCCATTTCCCCATCATGGTTCACCAGGAAAGCCCCATGCATTTATTTTGAGAGTGCATGGTTGCCTAGGAAAGTCTCATGCATTTATTTTCAGAGTGCATGGTTGACTAGGAAATTTCCATGCATTTATTTTCAGAGTGCATGGTTGACCGAATAAGTCCCATCACCATGCATTTATTTTTAGAGCGACATTTGTATTACGTTATCACTAGCGGTCCAACAAAAGCTTGGCGCTAACATTTGTATTTGTATTATGTAAAGTAACATATGTTATTTATATAAAATAGGAGCTTGGCACTTGCATGCTCTACTCATCTTTAAAAAGATATGTAATAATGTGACATTGTAATTTAGTTGTAATAAAATAAATGGTTGTGTTATGCTTCGTTATTCATTTATAGTAAAGAATTATTTTTTGAGTTCAGTGTCTATGACTCTATTCAAATCATTTTTTTCCCTTTAAGAAATTAAGTATTATCTATTTAATATTTATGAAATATTTGCATGCAAATTTAAAACATAAAGCAATAAAAATGAAAAAAGAAAGTTGTCATCAAATTGTCAAAAAACATTATAAACACTAAACATTGTCACTCTTGCTAGGGTTTACCAAAATTTTATTGATTTATAATTTGTTGCTGATCTCTGCTGGTTCCTGGTATCATTATTCATTTTATTAATTCCTTTGCAACATTAAGTTACCAACCCCTTTAAAACACATGTTTATTGTTTATATCATAAATTACTCAAGTTTCAACCGTTCAATGAACATTTGATGGATGGTTGTAGTTGCATTCCAGAATGAAATGAACATAGTGCTATGCTTACGAACTTCAACCTCCAGAATCACCCTATAACCATTAGATTCCCAAAGATCAATGGTTTAGAATTTATTGTCAATGCAGGACAACCATGTACCAATTGTGTAGTCTAGAAGCAACATGTTGATGTTTCATTCACTTTAATGTTAAAAAAAAAATCACTTTCTACTGCTAAGTGATTTTATTTTTAAGTAAGAGGGTCGGCACACAGGGAGATTTCAGTCTTTAGATTGCTCATTACAGTGCACTACCCTGTTCTGGGTTCCATAGTTCCACTTCCAACAAATCCATTCCATGCCTATCAGTATTAATCTTTTCAAGAATCAACATATGGGTAAGTGAAAGAATTCATGCGGCTACGTTTCATCATTTGACGTTTCTTAAAATATTATTTTGTCAAACTTTGAAGTTTGGGTTTAGGGTTGAGAGACTTAAGAATTAAGAAAAATTAAGGACTAATAGGGAATTCACAATTTCACATTGTATAAGCATGTCTACCACTAGAGCAATGTTAGATAAAAAATACATTATGCTAAATTGCTTAAAACCCCAAGTTTCAGTGATAAATACCATGATACTTATGATCCTGAAATCTATGGTAGGCATACCTCAGAACTTAGATTTTCATCTAAGAATAAGGATTCAAAGAAAATTCAAGTTAATAGTTATAGTGCACCATAGGTAACTGGATTAGGGCGCATGATGTTACATGAGGTTTTCCCTTGCCCAGAATTTATCATGGTTTGCACCCAAAATTATGATGATAACAAGAGAACAATTGTTAATAAAGAAATCAAAGAAGAATTGTTATCCATTAATGCAGAAAAACTTGGAAAAGTGTTGGAGTTTACAACCGAGGAATTTGGAAACATCCACATTGACCTAGAAAAGCTTGCTAGTGATTATGAAGTAGTGGATGAAAGGGAGAAAAAATATTTCATAAATAAAATAGTTCAGGATAACATACAAGTTAGAAACAGATTGAAAGGTAATCATAAGCCTCATTACGATTTTGATATTTTTAGACCATGGGTTCAAGATACTATTTCCATACTAGCATTTTGCCTTAGACTGGATCGAAATTGGGAAGTTGGTACAAGCCTCCTTGAAATGGTATATAATATCCATTATGGTGTCCCACATGTCAAATATAACTTTATTGAGCACATTGTAGAATCCAAGCATAAACAATTTTGAATTATTAAAGGAGGTTCCACCAAGATATTTAGGTTCACAACCTACTTGTGTTATTTTTTTTCTATTCAAATTTAGTGGAATGTTTCAGACCAACAAGCTTCAAATTAAGCCCTATAGTAATGTTGAGGAAAATAAAATGGATCCAGTATATGATTGGACTGTTGAGATAAGGATGCATGATTCTCAAAGGAACTACAATCATTTTGTAGACTACTTTTTAGCTCCATTGCATCAAGCAATTACAAATACTCCAATGCCTAGATTGCCTATGTCATGTAGAAATTGCATTCAACTAGGAAAAGAAATACAATTGGCCAATTGGTACTTAATGGAAGAATTTATTGTGCTAAGATTTTATGGATCGGGAGTAGAGCCATACAAACTTCCAATACATGTGATAGAAAGGGTTTTTACATTGGAATATGTAAGGCAGATGCAGAGTACTAATGAACTACACTTTGTCAATCAACAAAAGAAGACTTTATTTCCTTCTTTACCTTTTTCATGTGGAGGGTTCACATTCAAGAGAAAAGCATTTAAGGCAACACGTGATCTTTTGAAATTTTTTAATTTTGATTTTTTTTGTCACTGGCAATATGATCCATGTGATACCATTAAATCAATGACTGTGACCAATAAGAATTTTGCAAGTAGAATTCAATATCAAAGTAAACCCTTGCTTGAAAAATTGAGAAACAAGGATTATTGGGATGAGGTCAAAATAGCAATGGAGAAAAGTGCTACTGAGAAAGGTATTTCTTTTGAACAATTGTCAACAGAAATTATGGCATTGCACCGAAAGACAATTGGGAGGTACAACATTTTTTATGAAAAAAGTGATAAACCATCTAGTAGAGTAAAAATGTCAAATTCTCTACATAAGGAAGTTACAGCTAAAAATTGGTCATGATAAAAAAACTACTACCTTTTGGTCTATGAGGAAGGTGTTAGGTGATCCAAGAACTCTTATAGACTATGGAGATAACAAAGAAGATCGTGAGTTTATCAATTTGTGGAATATAGAGCATCTTGATGAACGTGAAGATCAAGAAATTGATGATGAATCTAATGATGATAGGGAAGAACAAAGCCATTTCAAACCTAGTTTAAGTGAGGCCACAAAAGAATCATATACTTTAAGAGCAACCATAGCCAAAAAAATGGGTTATGAAGGTGGTCCTTTTGGGTACCAAGGATAAGGCCCTTGGACAGTAGCATATGTAGTGCATAGAAAACCAGTTGATAAATCTAGCCTTGGAGCTGAAGATGTAAACCAAGGGAATACAAGTACAACCAAAAAAATTCAATTTGCTAGAGCTTCAAATCCTAATCCTCATGGTCAAATACAATCACAACTAGGACATGCCCATGGTGGAGAGCCTAGTGCAATTAGCACTGCCATTGGTGGCTATGGTATGGGTAGTAGTACAAGTAGTGGTCAACATGTGCTACAACAAAAAATTACACACAAGAGGACAACAATACAAGATACCACACAAACACCAAGTGATCAAGGCATACAGAAGAGGCAAAAGGATTTTGACGGGTCCAAGTCACACTACTAGTGGATCCACCAGAAAGGAGTTATTTCCAGGCACTCCCACATTGCTAATTAGTGTGGCTGCAACAACATTAGCAACTACAAGTACTCCTATTCCTTCACCATTCAAGCATCCCATTGTCCCTGTGTCCCCAGGCTTTGATTATATTGAAGAGGTTAGAAAGAAATCAGAATTGTATAAAAAAGAAAAGAAGCAACTAATAGAGAGTGTGTCTGTTGTAACTTCAGAGCCTGCAACAACCATGGTATTACCCACATTTGACATAAATAAATAAATCATGGAGTACACAATTGTTGTTCCCACAGTTCAAAATAAACTAGCAAATCAGATAGATCGATCTGAATTTCAGGTGAGCAGTTTATAATTGGATTTTTCTTGACTCAAAAATAATGACAAAATTAATGTATCAAAGAAGAATAATGAATTGGTGTACACATCGTTACTAAAGCAAGATAGAGAGAATAAAAGGTTGCAGACTCAAATAGAAAAGTTACAGGCAGACCTAGCAAATGAAAAAATCAAAGAGGAAAGTAGCAAATAACAAGAGAAATGAATTAGAAAAAAGAATAAAAAATCTACCTCTACATCAACAAGCAAAGAGGATAAACAAAATGAGAAAGAAGTGAATGAAATGAAGAAAAGGCTAGATTAGAGCAACAAGAAATATGATGAGGAAAAATCCACTTCAAAAAAACTAAGACAAGGCATTGTAAAAGGAAATGCATAGTGGGAACAAAAATTGGAGAAAGAGACAAAAAGAAATGAAAGATTGGAGGCAGAGATGATGGAAGAAACTCTTGTCAAAATAAGTTCAACAAATAGTCTATTGATTGTGTGAATTGTTTCAATTGATTGATACTATCAGACTGCATTATAAGAAGCTCAACAAATATTCAATGGACAACAAAAATGTGTTGGCATTACAAAAAATTACAAATAAGTTCAACAAATAGTCTACAAAGCCAGTGACAATGATTTGAAATCAAAAGGGAACAATAATCAGCTTGCTAACTGTAATGTCAAAAAATGTCATCATGTACATTTTCACACTTGATTTGGCAATAACTAATGATAAATTAGACTTGATATCACCTTGATCTAGTGTTGTGATGAGTTTTACACATCCACATTAGGTTTTGGGCCCTTCTAAGCTAAATAAACTTAACTTTTTCCTAATTTAATGTTGTAAAGTGTATTTATTTACACCTTCACATTAAATTTACGAGGCTTGTAAATCAAGTGGATCTAATCTGATGTTGTAATGTGTTTTACACATTCACATGGGATTTATGACCCTTCTAAGCTAAATAGACCCAAATTGGTTTTAATTTAGTGTTGTAAAGTGTATTTATTTACACTTTCACATTGGATTTTGGGTCCCCTTGCATTTATGACCTTTATATCATCATTAATAGGCCCCTATGACCCCATATTATGCATCCCAAGGAATATTTCAATCAAAAACCCAACAATATCAACATATAAGATTAATTTACACTCATCGATAGTTTAGCAAGCAAAATAGCCCATGTGGAACCCATCCACCACTTTGGACGAATGAGTCCCAATTGGCCTATTTTTGAGGTTTTAAGCGGGAAAATTTGGTTTTAAGTTCAAATTTCTTCTATGTCATCCTTTGGGATCAAATAAACGATCATTTGAGTGCATTTCCTATATAAACAAGCTTTCAAATCATTATTTCATACAAGCCTACACGATATCAAGTCAAGCAAGCAAGAGTTAAGCATTCTAAGACTTCACAAGGTTGTCAAGAGACCATTCAAGATCATTTCTAAGGAATTCAAGGATATAATTCTTTATCAATTATTGCAGAAATTCAAGATCCATCATCATTTCAAGCATATCAAGCATCAAGCATGTTATTGATCTAGTGTTGTGATGTAGCATTGAAGATCCAAGATCAAGCATTGTTCTACTCCTATTGTCAAGATCAAGATCTACATCCTTCATGGCCATTTCATGTTGAGTTAAAAATTTACAAAGCATCATTCAAGGTATCATTGCTCATGTTTCATGTCCTATGTTTCATGTTTCATGTTTCATGTCCTTGTTTCATTGTTTCATCATTTGGTTTAATTACCTAAAAGGGGTTTGACCAAGGCAAACCCCCATTCACCAAAAATCAACAAGTTTTCTCCTCTTTACATGTGTGATTATAGATCTTGTTTTCTTGAAGCTTGAAAGATCATTTAATATTATGTTACAAGCTTGTTGAAGTTGTCTCCCCATTTGCAAATTCATAATCCTCACTAAAAGGTCATCTACAGCCTCGAAATTAGAGTTTCGAATCCGAAAACCTGGAGAAGCGAATCGAGGAGACTAAGAAGAATAGATGTAGACTTTGAATTCCTAAAAAAGTGGAATGTGATTGATTCGCCACAAGTGGTGAATGAGTCCCATTGTAGGTGTTTTCCAAATATTTTTGCAGATTCAAATACCCTTTTGCTTGAAACCTATTTTTGTGCAAAAATCTAGATCTGGGACTAATTCACCCATAATGGTGAATGAGTTCCACTAGGTTAAAAGTCATAATTTCCAGAATTTTAGAGTTCCTTCTAATCATCTTCAAATTCCTAGGTTCACATATTTCATTTGAGAGCTTGCTATTCTGTTTTATATGCATTTCTAGACCATTTAGTTCAAGTTTGCATCATATTAGGGTTTTGCATTTCATTGTCTTTTCCAAGTCTTAACTTGGTGGTGAACCCCTCTTATAATCTAAAATCACACCCTAGGATACCCTTCTAGCAGGTCTCTTGCCTCTATTCCACTCTTGAGGTGAGATCTCTAGGGCATCCTTGAATGTTAGTTAGAGAAAGGTGGTGTTCTATGTCCTAAACCATAAAAGCATCCTTTTTTCAACTAATCATTTTAGTGAATATGCATTTAGAATACATTATTTTCTAATTTGGAGTACATCATCATCCTAGATCTAGTTTCCATTGACTTTGGATTAGGGTTTGCATTAGTTAATTGGCATCTAGGGTTTCTAAATTTTTGCATTAGTTAATTGGCATCTAGGGTTTCTAAATTTTTGCATTAGTGAAAGTGCATATAGGTTGCAAATTTTGTATCTCAAATCATTGAAAATCATACAAAATTTGCATTTTCATTTAGTCTTCAAATCATACAACATAAAAATCATAAAGATCAATTAAAAATCTCTAAAAAATTTGAAAAAAATCTCACTGGGAGTCATTTGCCACCTTGGGTAAATCAGTCCCAGTGCACCCTTGAAACTACCTTTTACAGCACTAAAAGCCTCATTTTTTCACTTTTGTTTTCTTCTATTGGTTATCTGTTTTAGTTATTTGTGTTTTTGCTACATGCATTTCGCTAAATCTAGCTTAAATTGGTCCATTTCATGCATTGCTTAATTCCAAATTTGCATTTACAACATTTCATTTTCAGGTCATTGCATAGTGTAATCAGTAAATTACCTTGTTTAAAAACTAAAAATTATATTTCATTTTAAGTCTTTACATTGCATTTTGACTTTGCATAGATTATTGTTCAAAAATGTTAGTTTCAGTCTTTTCCAAGTTTGCAAAGAAAAAGTTAGTCAATAAACATGTTAGCCATTCATTCAATGCATTTCCTAGTTATGAGAGTCTCTTAGTGCAAGAGAGTGAAAATGTTGATGCTTGCCTTAAACCTACACCCCCTCTTATTTATCCTATTTGTGTGAATGATGTGATGATAGAAAATATAAACATGGACATTCATGATGATCATAGTTTTTCTTCTCCCGATACCTCTCATTTTAGTGACAAAGGTATCTTGGTGAAAGAAGATGCAATCGTTGAGAATAATGAAGATCTTGTTTTCCCTTCTCTTCATTCCGCTTGGGAATATAGTATAACAACAAAAGATGAATTCATTTCCACCACTTAGTTTACATTCCTCTCCCAACACTTCCCCTACTTGTGAGAATGCTACAATTGTGAACAACCATGAAAATGACATTTTTGAGGAGGACATGTTGGTGTTAAGAGATCTAATGATAGAGAGCTTTTGAAATCCTACCTTTCCCACTTGGGAAGACATTATAGATCATAAGGGTGTAATTGTAGATAACCATGAAAATCACATTGGCTCTTCTCCTAATATCCTTCATAGTAATAAAGAAGATAGTTTTTTGTTAGAAGATATACTTGAAAGTCATGAAAATATCATTTCTCCCTTTCCTAATGCTCCTACCATTTGGAAAAATTTATTTGAACGAAAAGATCCAATCATTGGAAAACATGATTCTCCTTCTCTTGATGCCACCCCTAGTTATGATGAATCTACTTTACAAAACATAACCATGGAATGTGATGAACATCTTGTTTATTACTCCCCTAAAATATCTCCTACTAGGGTAGATATTAGGGCACAAGAGAATAAGACCTTAGAAAATGAGAATAAAATCATGGAAAATGGTGATAATCACATTTATCCTTCTCCTGATTTCTCTCCTAGTTGTGAAGAAGAAAGCAATGAGAGTCACAAGAATCCTATTTGTCTCTCTCCCCCTAGGGAAGACATTATGGAACAAGAGAATTCCATCATTTATACTACAACCATCGGTAACTCCCTTACTTGTGATGAAGTCATTTTGCAAGAACCAAGCTTGAATGTCAAGAAAATTTGGTTCGTAGTTCTCCTAAAAACTCTCCTCCTATGGAGAATATCATGGTGGAAGAAAATGACAACATTTCAGCTTCCTTAGGTGATGATAAAAAGGTGATTCTAGATTTCCCTTTATTAGAAATACATCAAACCAATACCACTGAGGTTATGCATGTGCAAGTGTCCATTAGATCCCCCTTGACTATTGGACCTCCTACATACCCTATGGGACACCCTAAGAATACTCTAATTCTTTACTCACCTTCACACAAACCTCAAACTCCAAACAAACCTAAACTTATCCTTTACCCACCTAAGAATAATATTTTGCAGCATCTGAGTCATAATACCGTTGCTCATACATATAATGCTAGAAACAATCCACAACCAAAACAAACAACTTCAACATCCATCCCATTGCCTAATCCTATCTTACCAGGTCCTCCTCGTTTTCCTGCACAAAGTGGAAAGGGGTATGATCTTGTTGAACAACTAAAGAATACTCTTGCTAAGATATCATTTTGGGACCTTATTCAAGCATCCCCTCACTACCATAACATGATTCAAAGAGCTTTACAACAAGTTTCTATCCCTAATAATGTGAAACCTAATGACATAGAAGCCATAATTCAAGGAATAAATGTTGACATTGTTTTCCACCAAAGTGAACTCCCCCTTTGGAAGTTCAAAAACAAAATGAAGCTTTCATGGTATTAGTTAAATATAAAAGAAATAGAGATAAAGCGAACCCTCGTCAACAATGGATCTGCTCTTATTGCTTGTAGCATAAACCTTTTGGATAGGCTTGGTGTGGATACATCAACAATTCAACCTGACTCTTTATCTATCAAGGGATTTGAAAATGTGGGAAAATAACCGCTTGGAGTGATTACATTTCCTATTACAGTTGGAAAGGCCACATTATAAACACTGATCCATGTTATGCCTCATGATCTTTCATACAATCTCCTTTTAGGAAAACCATGGATTCATGCAATGAATGGGGTACCTTCTACTCTTCATCGTAAAATGAAGTATGTCTACAACAAAAAAGTGTACACACTTGACACTGATATTGAGCTTTATAGTGTCTTACAACTTGAGAAAAACAAAGAGAACCCCTTGAAAACATTAACACCAACTACACAAATGGAACTCACAACAAGACAAAGAGAAACATATTGAAGAAGTCATGAAGCTATTAGAAAATGATCGGGGTTCCTTAGATTTCACACCAACATTCATGGGAGAATACAAGATCATAAACAAATACTCTGAAAAAGGAAAAGAAAAGTAGTAATTTCAACACAAAATTTGGAAGACCCCTCGAAAGCATCCACCTAAACCACTTTAAATGAAACAAATTATACAAAAAACTTTGACAAAGTTGATTATCAACAACCACCAAATCTAAAGGAAATGAAAAAACTTTATGGAAGAGGTTATGAGCTTATGAAGCAACTTAGATATAGTGGAGAAGGATGCAGTGCCAGAGAACAAGGTATTTGTGTCCCTATAGATCCTAACACACAAGAAAAGACTAGAGGTCTTGGTTATTGTCCCTTGAAAGAAAAAAGCAAGCCTTCACTTAATATCAACACTATCACAAAAAATTCCTCTAAGCCAACTTTAACATTAGTGCATCCTAAACTGATAGACACTAGTGGTCTTGATTGTCATCCTTTGCAAGAAATGAAACAAACAAGGAAATCTTCGCTTAATGTCAATGTCATCTCGCAAAACACTAATGATTTGAATTCATTAGATTTTACACTCTCCTATAAAGGAGAGAACAAAATTTCACAATCTAAAGAGTCTTGTGTAAGTATGACATCTTGTACTAAGCAAGAGATATATTTGTCGCAAAATAAAGGAACACCTTCTACCATTGATCAGGTATATTGTCGAGACTCCTCCAAGATCATTTGATATCCCTCCCTCCAAGAACCCGAAAGAAATTTTATTAAAAGACTTCATTTTGTGCATATCATAGAGTTCATGGGCATTCTATTAATGAATGTAAGGCTTTAAGTAACAAAATTCAACATCTTAGGGACTGTGGTGCTCTTCCTTGTGTTGAAGCACCTAGTTCCTCTAATTGAAACTTATTTTCATCCTATTTGGCTCATCCTTGTCCTTCACTAATTGTGGGAAAAGGGTTGGCTATCCTTGCCCTTGTATGTCACTTGTTGTTGTCTCTTTTGGCTAGTTGATCACCTTTCATGTATATATAAGAGCAAGCTTGGGATGTGGATGACATGCCTTAAGTTGACTTGCGTGTGACATACTTATTCATGATATAGTTTGATTCGAAAACAATGACTTGGAATAAGGCTTTCCGAATAAGCTCTCATGTCTTCTTCTACTTTAAAGAAATTGCTCATAGTAATGGTGTTAGCAACTGTTTTAAAGTGGGAGCATACATCAACACTCATGTTTCACTATGCGATCTTCTTTCTTCCTGTGATGCATCCTTTTCTTGGTGGTGTCATTGGGTTTGATTTCCTCTAAGAGTGTGATATTTATTTGACTTATCCTCTCTTGGAGACATTAGGCATGATTTTCCCTAAGAAGAGACCTTGAATGAATTAAGAAAAATCCCTTTAAACATTCCTTACATTGTTTTGTATTTACAACAACTGTTATATGGACACCTTGCATGACTGTGGTGCCATCTTGTTTGTTCATGAGTTTCAAGCATACGAAGCTTTTCTTACCTCATGAAGCTCAAATTTCATTTTTGTGTGGCGCTTTATCAAAGTTATCAAGAGGTATAACTTTGGTATGGTTTGATGGGAAGTCAAACGAGGGCATGACTTTCCCTTAGCCTCTCATGTGTGTGTGGTGAGCACATACCGACCATGTGTTTATGTGTCTCACCCTCTTGGATTACTCACCCAATGGATAGACAAGAGTTTTTTCACCTCAGAGTGAGTGCATTTTTCAGACAAATGGCTTAGATTTGATCTACATCATGTTGAACAAACGGTTGAAGCTTGATCCATCCCATTTTTATGTTTACTTATCTTTGTTCTCCTTTCTTTTAGTTTTTGACATTGTATGTTCGTGTATCTTGTTTTGTTGCATATTATACACCTTGTGTGTGTCCTTTTGTGCTTATGTCGGTTTGACGTAGGATCTTGGATCCTGGGGCCTTGATCGCCTCCTCAATCTTTTTTATCCTAGACCATCCACATTGGTACGATTGGACCCCTCTTGAATGTCTACTTTAGTGTGAGTTTTAAGCAAGTTCATCCTCTCACTAAAGTGGGGGTTAAATGTAGTGTCAAAAAATATTGTCATGTATATAATCACACTTTATTTGGGAATAATTAATGATAAATTGGACTTGATGTCACCTTGATCTAGTGTTGTGATGAGTTTTACACGTCCACATTAGGTTTTGGTCCCTTCTAAGCTAAATAAAATTAACTTCTTCCTAATTTAATGTTGTAAAGTGTATTTATTTACACCTTCACATTAAATTTATGAGGCTTGTAAATCAAGTGGACCTAATCTAGTGTTGTAATGTGTTTTACACATTCACATGGGATTTATGACCCTTCTAAGCTAAATAGACATAATTTTTCCATAATTTAGTGTTGTAAAGTGTATTTATTTACACTTTCACATTGGATTATGGGTCCCCTTGCATTTATGACCTTTATATCATCATTAATAGGCCCCTATGACCCTATATTAAGCATCCCAAGGCATATTTAAATCAAAAACTTGACAATATCAACATATAAGCTTAATTTACACACTCCCTGACAGTTTAGCAAGCAAAATAGCCCCTGTGGGACCCATTCGCCACTTTAGGCGAATGAATCCCATCCAAGTGGGACTCATTCACGCAACTTGGCGAATGAGTCCCATTGGGCTATTTTAGAGGTTTCAAGCAGGAAAATTTGGTTTTAAGTTTAAATTTCTTCTATGTCAGCCTCTGGGATCAAATAAACGGTCATTTGAATGAATTTCCTATATAAACAAGCTTTTAAATTATTATTTCATACAATCCTACATGATATCAAGTTAAGCAAGAAATATTTAAGCATTCTAAGACTTCACAAGGTTATCAATAGAGCATTCAAGATCATTTCTAAGGCATTCAAGGGCAAAATTCTTCATCAATTGTTGTAGCAATTCAAGATCCATCATCATGTCAAGCATATCAAGCATCAAGCATGTTATTGAGCTCGTGTTGTGATGTAGCATTGAAGATCCAAGATCAAGCATTGTTCTACTCCTATTGTCAAGATCAAGATCTACATCCTTCGTGGCCATTTCATGTTGAGTTGAAAATTTACAAAGCATCATTTGCAAGGCATCATTCAAGGTAACATTTCTCATGTTTCATGTCCTTGTTTCATTGTTTCATCATTTGGTTTAATTACCTAAAAGGGGTTTGACCAAGGAAAACCCCCATTCATTAACAATCAACAAGTTTTCTCCTCTTTAAATGTGTGATTGTAGATCTAGGTTTCTCAGACCTTAAAAAATAATTGAAGATTAGGTTACAAGTTTGTTGAAGTTGTCTCCCCATTTGCAAAGTCATAATCCTCACTAAAAGGTTATCTACAGCCCCGAAATCAAAGTTTCAGATCCGGAAACCTAAAGAAGCAGATTGAGCAGACTAAGAAGAATAGATTCAGACTTTGAATTCCTAGAAAAGTGAAATGAGACTGATTTTCCACAAGTGGTGAATGAGTCCCACTATAGGTGTTTTCTGAAGATTTTTGCAAATTCAAATACCCTTGTTCCTATGCAAAATTTCAGATCTAGGACCGATTCGCCTAGAATGGAAAATGAGTCCCACTAGGTCAAAAATTCAAAATTTCTAGCATTTCAGAGTTCCTTCTAGTCATCTTCAAATTTCCAAGTGCACATATTTCATTTCATAGCTTGTTATTCTATTTTATATACATTTCTAGGCCATTTAGTTCAAGTTTGCATCATATTAGGGTTTTGCATTTCATTGTCTTTTCCAAGTCTTAACTTGGTGGTGAACCCTTCTTGTAATCTAAAATCATACCCTAGGATACCCTTCTAGTAGGTCTCTTGCTTCTATTCCACTCTTGGGGTGAGATCTCTAGGGAATTCTTGAATGTTAGATGGAGAAAGGTGGTGTTCCATGTCCTAAATCATAAAGCATCCATTTTTCCACTAATCACTACCTCAATGATGTTGTCATCTATCATTCAAAAGTGTTTGAGAATGCATGAAGCAAAGGAATATTTGAACTGGCTGCAAACAAGATGAAGAAGCTAGATGAAAAGGTAAGGAACTTCACAGAGCTTGGTTTTCTAGAGGCTTTTGACACAAATGAGTGATTCATTGGAAAGGATGATTTTAGAAAGAAGATGGAGGTTGCAAGGATGATTGATTTGAACCAGTTTCCTCAGAACCCAGATGTGGTGAACTATTTGGATTCCATCAAACCACTGATAACCTTAAATGCAAAATTGACTAAAGAATTCAAGACAGGTTCCAATTTCAATCATGAAATGTTAACAAATCTTCAAGTCAAACAACATTAGTTAGAACAAATGAAAATTCCACCACCTGAACAGAAGAAGTTGCTAGAAGAGGTGATACAGTGATTTGATATTTGATAATATGAGTTTCCAAGTTCTAACTTAGCTCTGTGCAAAGTTGTCTTTGAGAAAGATTTTGCATTTCCAATGCCTCTATGTACTCCTTCATGTGAAAATAAATTAAAAAACTCAAATTCAATATTGTGTTGATGTTCAATTATCTATATTATTTATTTATCGTTTGAAGAAAATTTATATTTTCAACTACTAGATACACATTAAACGATTGTTGATGTTCATTGTTGTATATGCTACTATTGTTAATATGTTATTAAGAATTGAGTTGAGTGATGAATCACTGAGTACATGTTTAATTTTTAACATAATTAAAATATGAAATTCTTAATAATATGTTAATTTAGTCATGCAAACCTATGATTCCATTAGATCATTTTAATTAATTCTTTGAATTAAAGCATGGACAAAATCATACATTCAACCAAAATGATTGAAGACCAATAGAAGGATCCTTGATCATTTTATTAATAATTCATATGATAAAATATAGGAGGAGAGAATTTGTTCTAGAATATGCATTTTCTCATTCAAATTCCATCACTATTGTAAAACCATTATGCCTATTACAAACTTGAATTCATACCTAAGACTCAACACTCACTCTATTTCTCTATGCTTGAATTACAATATTCTCTAACATGAGTTCAAAATCTCTTTCAACCAAAGACCCATGCAACTAGCCTTGAATTCCCTTTTATAAGAACAAGGGAGTAAACAAGCTTCGGGCCAAATTACACATTTAGTCACATTTACATTTGACATACATTTCAATTTCAATTTCTAAACATCCCCAAAATTAGTTACATTTGCATTTCCAAATACGAGGGATAATTTCATATGAGACAAAGCCATTTCCATTTGCTGGTGAAGATTCTACCACCTTCCAAAAGGCTCCTTTAGTCGGTGCAAATTAGTCTTTTCCATGAGAAATTGTTGTATTCCATGTGCTTTAAAAACTTGTAGAAGAAAAGCATAAAGTGAAAGAGAGAATAAACCAAAGTAATTCCACATCTTAAATCCTTGTCACCACATTTGAAACTGAGAAAGTGAAATATTTGAAGATTGATATATCCAAGCCCTAATCTGTACTCTTTCTAGGCCATGCATTGCACTTCCCTGTTGAAATTTTTTATTGCAAACCATCAACCAAAATTGATGTCACCCACTCCCACTTGCAGCAATTTATATGTCCAATATGTCAATATAGTTGGACTTCCATAATGAAAACTCCTCCTTTGTAGACCAATCAAATCTTATGATACCATCTGCCTTTTTTCTATGTGGGCTATACTAACTGCCACCTGATTTTCCTCCTTATCAAAATCTTCAAGGAAAGCCCATGTATGCATGAGCCTATCCATATTGTTCCTCAACATAACCAAATCCATTTCATCACATTTTTTTTGGCCCAGGAAGTTATTACTTGAGCTTCCTAGTCTTTCCACTCTTGCAAGGGACTTAACTTCACCCTTCTCATTTAGAATGTATGGAAGAAGACCAACATTCCAATCATCTAACTTAACCAATTCTCTAATCTTCACCACTAAGGACTCAATGACAATCAACCCTTGAGAACTAGTTATATTTGTTACAAATTTTAGGGTTAAAAATATAATTGGAAGCTTATTTGCATCATGAGAGGATGCAACAGCCATATCCCTCAATATTTGAGCCCTTGGAATCCATTTATCCATTAAAGGAATAGAAATTTATTTATCTCTATCAAGTTTTTTAATGGCATCAAACATCAAAGCATAACTAGTATGAATACTGATTAATCTTTTCTCTATTCCCTTATTCAAGTGCTCAAGCACTACTATCACAATATTCATATTATTCAAATGAACAAGATCATCCATCCTATCTTCATAACTCTTGATCTTTTCCATCAGCTCCTCCTTGGTAACTTCCTCAAATTAAGGGGCATTTGATGATTCAGGAGCTGATTGTGCCATTTGTACATCTTCATATTCAATGGGGGTAGTCTCCTCATGATTTTGAGGAGGTGAAAGAATTGGGGAAGGAGGGGGAAATATTGCATCATGTGAGGTACAAGGCTACAATGCTTGGAATTGTTGTTTCCATAGAGCCATTTGATTTTGCATTTGAGCCATCTTTTGTTGGCTCAATTTGTACTTAGCAACCATCTCATTATATTTGGTTCTAAAATTATCCCTTTCCTCCATTAATGGCTCAACTATGGCTTTGTTGAATTGTTCCACATTAACTTTCGTGGTTGATGCCTCCAAGGTAGATGTATCTAAAATTCCTTTTATGATTAAGCCTTCTCTTACACCTGGAGCAGGTTTTGCAACTTCAAGCTTTTTAGTGGTTGGGGCTAAAGCCCAAATAGCAAGAGTGTCCCATTGCTGACTAAAATCTGACCCCTGTAAAGCCAATGTGACTTCTTCTTCACTGTTAAAAATCAGGGCATCTTGTCTTCTCATAGTTTCAAAAGCAATTGTTGATTCCAGGTCCCATTCTGGGAGTAATAACACTCCATTCTTTTTCACCAATGCCCTGCCCTCTCTGCAGAAATGTTTGAATACTTGGCCCTCATTCCATCTCAAACCTCGGCTTCAATAACCACTTGGGGCTTCTCAGGGCTCTCTTTTCTCCTTGTTTGCACCACTGTTGCATGCTCATCCTTCATTGATCCCCATATATATTCCTTGAAAGCTTGTGTCTTGAAAAATTGATCATCTTCCATAAAGCTTTCACAAGCTTGGAATCTGACATCCTCAAAGTTATTTATTCCACTTAGGTCAGCTTTGCTCAACCTAAGGCTCAAATTCTATGATATTATTCCCCTTGAGGATATGACATCCCCTGTATTATTTCCTCATCAGTTATAGCAATTTCATCATCTACCTCCTCTACAAGATAGTCAACTAGACCAGAAGCTTCAACCTTTTGCTTCTTTATTGATGGGCATGGCTCCCTTGGAGGGGATGATTCTCTAATTGGAGAATCAAATTCAATTATTTTAGGGGAAGAAGAATTTTGGGGTGATAGTGGAGGTAGTTGTTGTGGTGATGCACATTTGACTCCCCAGATTGTGCAAGAGTAGAAACTATTTTCTAATTCCTTGTTGTGCCTTTCCTCCTTGAATATATGGGTGCCTTCTCGAAAGCATGCACAACTGACTCTACCTCCGTCATAGGGGCCTTCCCCTTATCTTGCATAACTTTTATCTCCTTTAATCTTGCCACTACTTTGTCAAAATTCTATATCAAAGCTTCAATCTTTAAAATTGGGTCACTAATATCTAACAAAGCTTTAAAATTAGGTTCCTTAACCTTAATTTCTCTTTCCAATTTCACAAAAACACCCCACTTCTTCATTCTATCAATTTGGACATTAGAATCAAAAATATTTCTAATGATATCATCAAGCATAGTGTGGGTTTGAACATATCGACCTCCCCTATTTCTCTTCATTAACCAAACTTATATGAATCCCTCGAGTCATATGTCCTATATGCCTGAATCTTCATATTGTAATGATTGAGATAGTGCTCCATAATATTTCTCCACCCATATGTAATCATGAGAAAATCAGCAAACACAGTGTATGTAGGGAATAAAGTTCCCTTTTGCTTCTTATCCAAGAAGAAATCATTTGCATTCCCTAGCTGCCACATTACCTCCAAAAATCCAATCCTCAGAGGCACTTCCCTGGGGAGTATGTGGGGTGTCAATTGTGTGCCAAATACCCTTAGAACTATACAATTGTTATAAGGGATTGCATCCCCCCAGTTGTGAGCAATATTCAAATCAGGGATCCTTTCAGCTAGCCTCAAAAAATCATGTAACTCCTTGGGGATCCTAGGTACATCCACCATTAGAGCCTATCTCAATTTGGTGGCAAAAAATATTTGTAGCAATCACATAGTCAGTATTTTCTTTATTCCTATCCAATATAGGGGTCCATGACTACACCTGAATCTCAATACCATCTGCAACCCTTTTAAGTTCCATACCTCGACCAAAATAGTCTACACCTTTGAAAAGAAACATATGCATAAAGAGTGAAAACCACCAAAAATTTCCACCAAGTTTCCCGCCCTTCAAGGCCACCAATCCTTTGTGAATTTCCTCTACTATATAGGTGGAAAAATCATATAAGGTATTTATGTTAAGATGTTGGATACTTGCAGCCATGTACATATGGACCATTGGCATGCTAGAGCCAAGATCAAACCCTAGAATTTGGTAGAGGGAGTAAAATTTCTTCTAAAAATATGGTTGGAAATACTTAATAAGGAGGGGTTCAACATTAGAGAGTCCCAAAATAATCTTTCTTTTGTCGATTCCCTTCTCTATTGATATCAGAAAATTGGTCAACACCGAAACCCTAAAGTTGTGTTTTACCCTTTTGTATTCCTCCCTCAACATCTACTCATCAATCTTAACCATGTCACTGCTCCAAGTGTTCAAATTAAACACATATGTAACTTATTCCTTATTAACCCATACCATATTTTTTCCATCATGATCTCTAACAACCCTAACCAGAGGGTCATCGTTCGCAGCAATTGCTTTAAGAAGATCAACATCTATGAACATGTTGGGTACAACCAGTTTACCCATGTCCAACCTCCAAGGGTTGCAAAAAGGGATACCATCATTCCTATTTCCAAACCATCCCTAGAAAATTCTCCATCCAGAGTATGGTAGGGCAGCATCTTTAATTGTACAATAATAATCAATGATGCCAAATTTAGTTCCAAGGCCAAAGTACATACATTGTCCCTTTGATTTCTCAGAGGTTGAAGATACCAATTGTTTGGTTAAGTCCTATGAAAGAGGTCTTTTAGCGGGATTCAACTCAAAATATTGGTCTTTTGACATGGATGCTTTGAATTTGGGTGCCACAGTAACAGAGTTTGTGTAAATTTGGGTTTACTACTCAGCAAATTGCAAGCTTACAACTAGGGTATAGGTTAATGCAAGGCAATAACAAGACTGAACAAGCTAATCGTTTGAATTGAACATCAAACCTTAAAAGAAATGCAATGAAACTAGAAATCCTAATGACAAAATGATAGAACAAGCACTTACAACAAATTTTTAAACAACTGAGAAGCAGTATAGCAATTTTACTTATTGGTTTTGTGGATGCTTGAAAACCCTAATTCTTGTCATTGAACGAGCTTGAAAATTTCAACGAGAACTCCTTAGACACGTTAAATGCTTTAACAGTTTACAATTATACTTTAAATAAATTTTTATGGATTTAAAACATACCAATTGGAAATTTGGTAGCTTTGTGTCATATCTACCATTATGGCTCACTCACGCGAACCAAAATGGCTGATACAGCTCATTTTCCCTCAATCTTGAACTTTGAATTTTAACCATCGATCTCACAGTGAAATGGCCCAACAGACCGATCAGATTCGGTCAAATAAGTTTGAAAATATTACCACAAATGGTTGTCACCATTTACCAACCGAAAAATTCCATGTGGTTTTATCTTTGTGTCACTCCACACGCTCCACCATCTCCACAAGCGTTGAAATTGTCTATGTGTCAACCTCCCTGCTTCCCCTCTGGGTTTAAAGCATGTGCATCTTACGGCAACAGGGAGGTGGGTAATGGCTAAGATTTGTTTGTTAGAAACCATAGTAACCATTTATTTGAACACCTTTAGTCATCAATACCTTCAAACAGTGGTGGGACCAGCCAAAAGAGTGGCCAAGTGTCGCCTACCCACTGTCCCGTTGGATCCTTAATTTGATTAATTTAATCCCATGGGATGGAGGGGAACCAATAGAAAGCAGTAAATGGGACTCTCCAAGCATAACAAAGGATTTTAATAAGTGTGTGCACTTATTACATGATTTAAAACGGGTCGTTGCCTAGGTTTATAACATAAACAATGAATATTAAAACCCAAACTTAAGGAAAGAACAAGAATTAAAGAAATTTATGACCTGCATAAGACAAGGAAAGATTTATAAGGATTATATGGGTAGCAACTAGGAACACTAGGCTCAAAGGGCCAGTGAGTAAACAGATGAAAAGGCATAAGATATGACTTAAGAGATCAGAAATGGGTAAAACCCAATCAACTTCAAATTAGATTATTAGAATGTAGGAAAAAGGAAAAGACACCTAGGGTTTTTGAGAGGGTTTAGAACACAAATAAACCCTAGAACATAAGAATGACTAGAACCCTAAGCCTTATGACACTTTCCAAATCAATATAACACCCAAATCATAAAATAACCAGATTTAAGCATCTTTTGGGAAGCCTATTGTAAGCTATTTGATAGCACATATAGGATATTAGGAAATATTGTAATTTTTCTTTGTAATAACAAAAAATGACTCAAATACTTAAGTGTATTTCTTTAATTTTGAATATAATATCGACCTATCTTGCTCTCTATTGTGCACTTTTTGCACAAACGCCCCGCTAAATGCAGGGACCCTCTTTTTGTTGGTTTTGTTTGCTTGTCTGCTTTAGGGTTTTGACCTTTTCCCCTTAAGGGATAGGTTCCTCAATTTTGGTTTTGCTTCACCCAGGAATTCAATGTCTTATCTACAATCAAGGTGTTTTCCTTTTTTGGGCAGCACTATGATCATAGTATGGCTCTTAGAAGTTTGTCTCAATTCAAAATTTCAACTTGAGTCCAAAATTAACTAAGTATGGGAGAGCTCCAGAAAATCTGAGCTCCCTCAAATTCCCCGAAGTTCCTGTCGCCTGGAAAATCTGAGCTCCCTCAGATTCCTCGAAGTTCCTGTCACTCAAAAAATCCTTCCTATCTCGGATTCCCTGAAGTTCCTATCGCTCAGAAAATCCTTCCTATCTCGGATTCCCCGAAGTTCCTATCGCTCAGAAAATCCTTCCTGTCGCAGATTTCCCGAATTTCCTGTCTAGAATTTCCTGAACTCCAAAATTTCTTAATAGGGTAAATTTTCAAAATTTTATGACGAAGTTAAATTTTCAAAGGATTTATTTGAGCTTAATTTTATTTTTTTATGGATTGTATTTTCACATGTGAGCTACTAATGATAATATTTGTTTTTCAGGATTAAATAAATTAAAAGGAGACTTGCATATGGAAGTGTGCTTGGGAGAGGAGATATTCAAATTATTGAAATGCACCTGCCTATAAATCTGTGCCACCAATTGTATGCCAATTGAAGAGGTTCCTTTAACAAGGAGAGACATGTGAAGTTGTATTTATTCTCCAATGAGGATTTTCTCAAAATTAATGTCATTGGGCCACATTGTAACTGAATGTAATTGATTGGATGATGATGTATCCAGAATTATCAAACCCTAATGTAACCTCTTGATGTTTCTAGATGAGCAATCTGGGCCCTTGGATTGATTTAATCCTGGCCATTGAAATTGTAATGAAAAATCTACAAAAGGCCAGTGCCTTCTCATTTGTAAGAGGTTAGAAGCTAGATTAGATTTTAGGGGTTGGAAGGCTAGAATTGGCAAGTAGATTTCAGAAATTAGTTGTAGGAGAGGAGAGAGCAAGAAGACTATTATGTAAATTATGGAGAAGTTAATGCAATTGGATTGTTGATTTGGAAATCTTTGTGTTACACTTTGACAGTTTATGCTTTCTTGTTCTCAATTCTTAGATGTTAGTTTTCAATTCTTTCATGATAATGGTGAAATGTTAATGATGTTGATCGATCTTCGGTCCATACTTTTAGCAATTTGTTGATTGTAGGTTGTTGTGTAAAGTTAGTCTGGGTCTTGTTTTGTGCTAAGTTCAACTATGAATGCGTGTTTACATTGCATCAGTAATTGGGTACATGGATGAATATTCATAGTCTAAAAATATTCTGATTTCCTCAGAAGATTGCACTGTTTCTGTGTAGTTGTGGGCCTATCCTTGATCAAGCAGAGATTGGTTTTATTAGGGATATGTCCATTTGCAACATTCATCATTGTTGTGATCGATCTTAGGAGTTAGTTTAGAATAAAATCTCTCTCAACCCTTTCTCTTTTGTTATTTCTTTAAAATTTGGGTTAGTTATAGGATTGAAAGCATCACTATATTGTTACATCTGATGAAAGTTTACTTCTAGCATTGTTCATTTGTAAGGCCTTTGTGATTACCAACATTTTCATATTATCTCTGAGTTGTTTCATTGAATTTTTCAAGACTTGACATTAGATACCTTTGGGTTATCTCTTGAGGCTTGCTAATAGAGATTTACCTTTCAAGAGAGATAGGATATTATATTTTGTTTGAGTTGTTGTGCAGAAAACACCATCAATAGATTGGCACTAGAAGGAAGGTTGAAAGAAGATGACATAGTTGGAAGTTGAATGAGCCTTTATGTTGAAAATCTAAGATATGATAGATCTCTAAATCTAAAAGTACAAATTCTGAGTCAAGATGGAAAAAAAATCTTACATTTTCCATTATGGGAATAGTCTTTAGATTGATTTTCCTCAACTTTGTGAGTCTCTAAATAAGAGATTAGATCTCTGGAATGGTAAGGGTTTGCATCACTATGCATTATCAATCAAGTATAGAATTCATAATACCCATAGGCATAGTGAGTTAGGATTCTTAACCTTTTTGGGTAAAATTGAGATGGTTTTGCAAAGAGATATTTTCATGCAGAACCTACTTGAACCTTTAGCCTCTACAGATTTAGAGTTTATTGATGTTGTAGTTGAGGCATTTACACAGATAATTAAAGATAAGCTTAGTGGTGGTAAGTGTTTGCAAGATTTCATCTCATCTAAATGGTGCAGAGTTCATAATACATCCCATTTTGAATTCACTTGTCGTTCATGTGTCGACATTATCATTAAAGTTGGGAGACATCTAGAGTGGAAAGAATAGTCAGTCAAGAAATGTACTATAGATGGAACAGTAAAATATGAATCTAGAGATGATGGGGCAGCTGATGTTGAGGTGGCTCTAGAAGGGATTGAGTGTAAGGAAGACAAATCTAAGGCAACAAAGATAACTGAAGAACATTTGAGTCAAGAGCTACCTATAAAGATGAACGATGTTATTCCTACAAAGGTTAATCAAGGGTCTAAAATGGGAAATACAGTTGAGAATGAACTAAAAGAGGAAGAAATGATAAGTCAGATTTCCTTTGTTCATGATGAAGATTCAATACATCCTTGATATGAAGATTTTGTTGTCAAATTTATGAAAGACTGTGCTAGCTTGACATACAAAGTCCATCTAGAAGAATTATTGCTACCAACTTGGTGCAGGATACATGAAGAGGAGCATTTTGAATTCATATGTTTCCAATGCCAGACAGCGATTAAGAAAGTGCAAGAAAGAGTGCAGGTGTTAAACCATACTGAGGACACACAAAAAGCTATATCAAATGAATCTTCAATCAAGGAATTACAACAAATTGTTGATAAATATCTCATGGAGCAAGCTGAAGGAGCTGATGTTACTGATAAATAAGTTAATGTTCTTGATGGCTACGATCAAAAATTTGAACCAATGCCGATAGAAGATGAATTTATGAAGTTCTCTCATTTATCAAATTTTGTTTTTCCTCTATCTATTAGTGAATTGAACATTGAAAATCCACAAGATTTATGTATTGATGATGAGGTAGCTAATGTGGTTCATACTAATATGCAGGAAAGTTTGAGTGATGTTGAGAATAGTAGTGAACATGACCACATAGTTGTAGGTGAAAATATGCTTGAAGATCATTTTTTTATGCCTCTTGATGAACATCATGTTGAGGAAGTTGTTGTACACAAGAGTGTTCCTGAAATTTCATCATTGATACCTCATGAAGATACTCAAATAGGTGAAATGTTCCATGATGTTAATTCTGAGTTTGTTCAATCTGAATTTCACCTAGGACTGTTTACTTATGAATATGACTCTATTTTTCATGTTTCGAGTGCAAGAGGGATATTGCACCATTAGTGGAGGCCACCTAACAACATGGATATCAACTCTTCAAGATTGGAGGATGAAAAACACAACATTCAATCTGAATGAGCATCACATCAGGTTGTTTCTTTCCTTACTATGAATTATGAAGCTTATCAATTTGATTATGGGAGTTGGGGAAAGAAAACTTGCATATGGGTTGAGCATGGTCCTAATGAGTTAACCCAAATGTTGATTATTCTTGATCATGACATAGAATTTCAAAGCTGCATTTTTGAGGTTTATTTTGCTGAGCATAAAGATGAATTTTCATTCTTGAGGACTGTTACCATCGCCTTACTACTTGTCCATGCATTGATGAGTCATATGGGGGTATTTCTCAGCTTGTCCTATCTAATCATGGTTCATTTTGAGTCCCTTTGTACATAGTGTTGATGTGAATAAATGCAGCTTGCTCTGCTTTTCTTTTGCTTTAATCTACTATTGTTTTCTTTAGGTCAGTTTTCTTTAGTATTAGGTTTGATTTTTCTTTCATCCTCTAGTTGGTTAGTTTAGTTTTCTTTGTTTTCTTTGGCTTTCTAGTTTTGGTTAGTATAGGTCTACTTTGGTTAGGGTAGGGTTTTTTTTCTTTCGGTTTTGCATTACTTCTCTGATTTGGGGTCTGCCTATTTTCTGGTTGGGGAAGTGTCTTTCTTGCACAATAATTATTCATTATCTGGGACTGTTTTAGGTGTTTCTTTTACAAACTCTAATCATTTTTTTTGGGAACAATGGTTAAGGTCCTCTATTCAGTGTCACATGTGCTAAACGTATAAAATGGATAAGTCATTAGATTGAGTTAGTTTTTGAATGTGCTCAAATCTTATCATCTTACAAACATCTTAAGAATCTTGAGGTTGTTGTAGGATCTTTGTGAGGTCTTCTTAAGTGAAAAATATTATATTTTTGCTTCAGTGCCACTGTGATTCTCAGCCTTGAGTGTGAGCTTTAATGCTTACGAGTTGAAGTAAAAGAGGTTAAAAGAATATCAAAAGAAAAGAAAAAATAGAATATTGAAAATCAAAAGAGAAATTCAACTTATCAAGAGCATCCAAATATCTCTACCGAGGCTATGGACGTCTGGCTGGTAGTAGAGCTATGTTCAGGAGAATCATGGTGATAACCTCGTCAGGGCTATGGATGCCTGACTGGAAGTGAGGCTCTATCCAGGTTGCTTTTGAAGTTAGAATCTTTACGTAGCTTAACATGACTAAGCATGGCTTCCTGTAGTAGCTTAGGGAGGGAAATTAATACATCTGCACAAACTTGGATTTCTAGCACAAGAAGGATTAGCTCGTTCATTGACTTTGAGAATTTTGTTTATTGGTTGACCTAATGTGAGGATCAAAACCAGAGATTTTGGGTTCTTGATTCAAGTTTTTCATCGAAATGCTCTGGATTATTTCCCTAGCAAGAGTCATCATTTGTTCTGCACTTTTTACACACACACCCCGCTAAAGGTAGGGACCCTCTTTTTGTTGGTTTTGTTTGCTTGTTTTCTTTAGGGTTTTGAACTTTTCCCCTTAAGGGATAGGTTTCTCAATTTTGGTTTTGCTTCACCCAGGAATTCAATGTCTTATTTGCACTCAAGGTGTTTTCTTTTTTTGGGCAACATTATGATCATAGTATGGCTCTTAGAAGTCTATATCAATTCAAAATTTCAACTTGAGGCCAAAATTGACTAAGTATGGGAGAGGTCCAGAAAATTTGAGCTCCCTCGGATTCCCCAAAGTTCCTGTTGCCCAGGAAATCTAAACTTCCTCAAATTCCCCGAAGTTCCTGTTGCCCGAAAATTTTGAGCTCCCTCGAATTCCCTGAAGTTCCTTTTGCTCGTAAAATCTTTCCTATCTCGAATTCCCTGAAGTTCCTCTCACTCAAAAAATCCTTCCTATCTCGGATTCCCCGAAGTTCCTATCACTCAGAAAATCCTTCCTGTCGTGGATTCCCCGAACTTCCTGTCATGAATTTCCTGAACTCCAAAATTTCTTAATAGGGTAAATTTCAGAAATTTAATGACGGAGTTAAATTTTCAAAGGATTTATTTGAGCTTAATTTTAATTTTTTATGAATTGTATTTTCACATGTGAGCTACTAATGATAATATTTTTTTTTCAGGATTAAATAAATTAAAAGGATACTTGCATATGGAAGTGTGCTTGGGAGAGGAGATATTCAAATTATTGAAATGCACCTGCCTATGAATCTATGTCATTAGTTGTATGCCAATTGGAGAGGTTCCTTTAACAAGGAGAGACATGTGAAGTTGTATTTATTCTCCAATGAGGATTTTCTCAAAATTAATGTCATTAGGCCACATTGTAATTGAATGCAATTGATTGGATGATGATATATCCAGAATTATCAAACCCTAATGTAACCTCTTGATGTTTCTAGATGAGAAATCTGGGCCCTTGGATTGATTTAATCCTGGTCATTGAAATTGTAATGAAAAATCTATAAAAGGCTAGTGCCTTCTCATTTGTAAGAGGTTAGAAGCTAGATTGGATTTTAGGGGTTGGAAGGCCAGAATTGGCAAGTAGATTTCATAAATTAGTTGTAGGAGAGGAGAGAGCAAGAAGACTGTTATGTAAATTCTGGAGAATTTAATGCAATTGGATTGTTGATTTGGAAATCTTTGTGTTACACTTTGACAGTTTATGCTTTCTTGTTCTCAATTCTCAGATGTTAGATGTTAGTTTTCAGTTCTTTCATGATAATGGTGAAATGTTAATGATGTTGATCGATCTTCAGTCCATACTTTTAGCAATTTATTGATTGTAGGTTGTTGTGTAAAGTTAGTTTGGGCCTTGTTTTGTGCTAATTTCAACTGTGAATGCTTGTTTACATTGAACCAGTAATTGGGTATGTGGATGAATATTCATAGTCTGAAAACCTTCTGATTTCCTCAAAAGATTGCACCATTTTTGTGTAGTTATGGGCCTGTCCTTGATCAAGCAAAGATTGGTTTTATTAGGGATATGTCCATTTGCAACATTCATCATTGTTGTGATTGATCTTAGGAGTTAGTTTAGAATAGAATTCTCTCAACCAACCCTTTCTCTTTTGCTATTTCTTTGAAATCTGGGTTAGTTATAGGATTGAAAGCATCTCCATATTGTTACATCTGATGAAAGTATACTTACAACATTGGTCATTTTTAAGGCCCCTTGTGATTACCAACAAATTCACATATCTCTAAGTTGTTTCAGTGCATTTTTCAAGACCTGAAATTAGAGACCTCGGGGTTATCTCTTGAGGCTTGCTGATAGAGATTTACCTTTCAAGAGAGATATGATATTATATTTTGTCTAATTCTTTGTTGTGCAAAAAACACCATCAACAGATTGGCGCTAGAAAGATGGTTGAAAGAAGGTGACATAGCTAGAAGTTGAATGAGCCTTTATGTTGAAAATATGAGATATGATAGATCTCTAAATCTGAAAGTACAAATTCTGAGTCAAGATGGAAAAGAAATCTTATGTTTTCCATGATGGGAACAGTCTTCAAAATGATTTTTTTCAACTTTGTGAGTCTTTGAATAAGAGATTAGATCTTTGGAATGGTAAGGGTTTGCATCACTATGCATTATCAGTCAAGTGCAAAATTCATAATACTTGTAGGCATAGTGAGTTGGAATGGTTAACCCTTTTGGGTAAAATTGAGATGGTTTTGCAAAGAGATATTTTCATGTAGAACCTGCCTGAACCATTAGCCTCTACAGATTTAGAGTTTATTGATGTTGCAGTTGAGGCATTTACAAAAATAGTTAAAGATCAGCTTAGTGGTGGTAATTTTTTGCAAGATTTCATCTCATCTAAATGGTGCAGAGTTTATAATACATCCCATTCTGAATTCACTTGCCATTCATGTGTGGACATTATCATTAAATTTGGGAGACATCTAGAGTGGAAAGAACAGTTAGTCAAGAAATGTACTATAGATGGAATAGTAAAATCTGAATCTAGAGATGATGGGGCAGTTGATGTTGAGGTGGCTCTGGAAGGGATTGAGTGTAAGGAAGACAAATCTAAGGCAACAAAGGTAACTAAAGAACATTTGAGTCAAGAGCTTCCTATAAAGATGAAGGATGTTGTTCCTACAAAGGTTAATCAAGGATCTAAAATGGGATGTTGAACTATCATCTGACTCAAAATAATCAATGATTATTTATAAGTTGTGGATGTTGAACTATTAGCTTCTATTCAAGGAATGGATTAATATTCCTTTCAGTTATTTATCAAATATTGTGTGAATGGAAATGCAATAGGAATTTATAAGTAGTGTGATAAGTGTTATTCTTTAAAAATGATGCAAAATCACATATCAAATTCAATAACATGGAATACAATATAAAATATCATCAACTACAGTTTTGAATATGATTCATGAAGTGCAATATAAAATAAAATATCATGAAGTGCAATGATTCACAATTTCATGGAATATAATATAAAATATCATCAACTACAGTCTGGAACAATGGAAACTGATTCATGAAGTGCAATATAAATACCTAAAAGATTTGTATTCATTCTGAGTCTGGTCTTCATTTTATTCAGCCTGTGTCTCAAATTCAACATTCATTGTGTCACTGTCATTTGTCCCACTACCACTGCCACTGCTACCATTACCAACATTTGGAATTGGAGTGTTGCACACCCTCTTCTTTTGCATATGGACCTCCAAATTGTGAGTTCCCTTTCAAAAGGAAAATTTGTGACATTATACACAGTCCTTTCATCCTCAAGAAATTTTCCAAATTCTTGTCTAGTTTGTTTCTTAACTTTGATTTCAAAAACACCAATGAACTAAAAACTCTCTCATCCTCCACCGACCCTAATATCATTGTTTGACATAAATCAACAAGTTTGAAATATTTTTATATTGAACCACATAATATTTCACTCTAACCTAAGTTTTTCCTAACCTTTGTCATTGATCCCAGTTCACAGGACTTCTCCATACCCATGGATTGAAACCGGTCCATCATACTTCTTGAAAAATTCTTACATTGTTGTCTAAGATTATTTGCATTTAAAATTCCTTCTCTTGTCTACTCATTGTATGTTACACTTTTTGAAAAGTGATTAATCAAGATATTTACTTTATCATGAAAAAATTTTGGGCTATATTTGTTTACCCAAAATTGAGGATACACAATACCCATGGCTTCAAGTATTTCTTGTTAAGGGAATCTATCATGACTCTCTTGGGAAAGACATTTTGCAATTTCCTTCAAATTATCACTAACAGATTTAACAATGTCGTTAAAATCTTCCTTTCTAACAAGTACTTCTTTGCTAGAGCACCTGGTTGTCGTACAATGGTGCATTTCTATCTCAAATACACGTACACAGATACATAAGTGCCTACTTGCATTAAACTATAAATAATTATCAAGCTTATTCAAATCAGTAATTTTTTGCCAGATGAAATAATTTGGGCTTTCAAAAGTTAAATCAAGATATAGATGATTGAGGGCCATGCATGTATGTCTAAGTAGTTTGGAATAATCATAAATATACATAGTTTTTTCTTGGGATTTCTTCACAAGATTGTTCATTCAACCAACATGGGGATAAGACTAGCTAAATTCAAGAGTGTCTCTATATCCCTTAACCTATGTAAGAGGTCAGGAGCTTTGTCTACTATGTTGCAATGCTCGTACATTACTCCAATCAAGGATTGGTATTCTAAAAGAACTCATTGCATTGGTCCATGCAGGGAGATCCATCTAGTATCAACATCCTTGAGAAGCTTGTTTCTTGTTATCCCCTTATCAAAATTTTGAAATTTTGTGAAACGTTTGGGACTTTGGCAAAAGTATGCGTAGAGCTCATGGACTAGATTTTCAACTTTAGATAATATAGGAAACTTGCTTACAATTTTGAATGCTAAATTCATTTTTTGGGTCATACAGTGAATGCCAAGCATGTATGGTGCACAAGTAGTTTGTAACTTTGTGAAAACATTGCTCCTGTGACCTTGCATCACTATAGCTCCTGCACACACCAACTTTTTGGCAATTGTCAACTCATCCATACCTGCAATTTCATTCAAAGATTTCTTGACTAGTTCAAATAGATTTTGCAATGTTGAACTGTCCTTCATTTTATGAACACAGAGAAGATGAGCTTGGTGGACATGTTGTTTTATAGTATACACATGCATACAGACCCAAGAAGTATTATCTACCACAATAACTTCATCTAAAGATAATGCAATGAAGTTAGACTCTTTTACTTTCTCCTTTAAATTTTGCTTTTCCACTGCAGCAAGACAATTTTCCCATTCCCATCCAGCGTTTACTGCCCAATGTGAGCTAGGAAAGTGAGGAACACCCAAAAAAGATAGTAAATTAGAATATTCTGGGTAGTCTATCATAGGATGCCCTCTTGACAAAATATGAAAAGCAACACTCATCTGAACATTTTTTGATAGATTTTCTCCTTCCATTGCTTTTCCAAATTGATCCTCAATTGTACATCGACATGCAACAAGCTTCGACATTCTTTGATTATGCTCTTCATATTTTGTGCCATACTTAGCATGAAGACATTCTTCCTTTGATTTTCATCGTACGAATGATTGTTCCTTTCCATCTATGATTTGTTTTTCATAAACTTTACCGATATGCTTTTTATAGTTTCAAGCTTTAGCTGCAACTTCTTCTCTCTTTTACATTTCCAACTACAAATCATACACATGCATTTTGTTTTAGTTTCATCTTTGTTTTCTTTCTCCACTGGTACAATGAATGGGTACTTTGACAACCAACCAAGCTGAAAATTCCTTGTCATTTCCCACTCACACCCCACTTTTGATTTGCCTTTTCTTTTCTTGCTACCAACATCATCCTGATCCAAGTCAATCTTGGAACATCTTCTATGGTATTTCCATCCTCATTTGACTCATTTGACTCAATGAAAATCTCACCTTGACCTTTCGGTGGCGGTGAGGTATTGTGAATGCCTTCTTCATTAATATTTGGTGGAAGAGTTGATGATGTAGCTCCATCTTGATCTGATGGATCAGGAAGCATTGCCAATTCCAAAGTAAGACTATATGGTACCTCTACATTTTGGGTGTTTTCATAGCCTCCCAGTCCCTTCACCACCCTAAGGAGTCTTACCCTTGTTTCACTTGTTGCTTGACATATTGATCTCTCACTTTGAATAAAAGTGGTAAAAAATGTCTTCTTGTTTAAGAAGGACAGAGAATATAGATAATTCATAATACTAATAGATCACATTCCCTACTCAATATCATCTTTAAGATTGAAGCAAGAATGGAAAATAGATAAAAAATATATTACAACACTATGAAGAAATAATAACTCACCTTTAAGTTTAGGTTTTCATTGGCTTGCTATTTGTTATTGCAGGAATGCCTATGTTGTAAGTTTGTAACTTGCCTACGATCAACTTCAAGGTTCCAAGTCCAACTTCTAAATCAAGAACTGGACAAAATGTGTAAGAATAAATGACATTTTTGATTGTATTTATATCAATCCATATTTGGTGAATTCCACAAGATTTTTAAATGGCATATTAAAAATTTGGCAAATCCCGCATGATTATACAACAATATGTTGTAATTTTCAAGGTGATTATAGCCCTATGATTAGCATGGAGGTGCCATGACAATTGGTAAAATGTGTCCTCAAATGTAATTATTTTTTAATGTTATTGGAAAAATAGGTCCTCATAAGCAATTATTCATAAATTTTAATTGGTGAAATGGGTCCTGATACAATGTTGTTTTAATAGTATTAGTGAATATGTAGGTGTTTTATTACATGCTTCTGAGATTCCAAGCGAAAATATTAATCATTCCATTTGAAACGCATAGTTTTCTATGGCGAGTTTGTTACTTAAATATGCCTCACAAAAAAAATTGATGGTGAATGGACATGTATTGGACCAATAATTCGTAAAATCTAGGTAATTTGGCCACCCTGTTGGGTCCGATTAATTCACCAATTTTGACTTGGTTGATATCTAAAATATGCCAATTGGCGAAGATTCACCACTAAATTTTTCCCTACCTATTTGATGTGCCTCTTTCCATGAAGCTTGACAGGCCCATCCATCAACTGGTTTTCTCAGTTGCCTCCAAGTATCAAAACCTTCCAATAAATCATTGATAGATTCATAGATCATTTCTCCTTTAATCTTGACATGGATGTAAGCTTAGAAGAGTTGTACACTCTCAAAAAAAACAAAGGAGAATCTTTCACCAATTTCTTACAATGATGGAGGGAAAGGTCTAGTAAGAGCAAGTGGCCAATTCCCAATGAACAAGTGGGGATTATCATAGCCAATCTAGATCCAAATCTAGCCTTCCACTTAAAGATGTAGTGCATTACCTCTTATGACGAGCTTTTCCCTAGAGCCCTTAACATCGAGAGAGCTCTAATCTTATAGGGAAATACTCAAGCATACAAAGAAAATTGCCCATCAATCAGTTCAAATGACAAGCCTTGTGTTTGGGCTAAGAACAATAACATAACGAATGATGGCGTGGTAGATACTAAGGTGGTCCTAAGTGCTCCTAGGCCAAACAACAATCAAATAGCTAATGTTCAACCAACTATACAACAAACTACATCACCACAAAATGATCAGATCAATAACACCAAAACACAACGATGAACTCCCAACTGGAACAACTATCCTAAATGCAAATACACAGTTTTAAGAACCTATTAAAACTATCATGAATAAATTGGTAGTCAAACTTAATAACACTTCCCAATTTCAAAAACTACCAAGAACCATAGGATAAACTGCCATGGTACAACGAAAATGATCTTTGTGACTTTCATAAAATCAAAGGGCACAAAACATTGAACTATATGAGGCTCAAAAATATTATCCAAGATCTTATTGAAAATGGAGACATATCTGTTGAGCTACCAGCCAGCAACCAGGATCTCAAGATAAACAAGCACTAACTCATTTGACTACAAAATACAATGAAACTTTCCAACGAAAGATGTACAATTAGATAAATCGTCGGGTACATGTGTACTTAATGTGTACTTTTTCAAAAAAAATTAAAATTTGTGCCCAACGTTCGTCGAAATTTTGACAAACAGTGATTTTCGTCGAAATTGCGGAATTCTATAATTTTTACACATTCTATATGCCCCTCCTTTCTTTGGTGCTAGAATTGGTAGTATTTCACATGGAATGAAACTTTATTTTACAATCAATCCTTCAACAATTATGCAACTTTCTATTTCAATTCTTCATTTTTAGTTGGTGTCAACCTATGGGTCACTTTATTAGGTAAACTTTCTCCTTAAATTAGATACATATTATGACTTCTCTCTAGTGAAAATATTTCTAAAAAACTATTAAAAATAATATCAATATACTATGTCAACAAGTTAGAAAATGAGGATGTACTCTTGCATTTTCTTCTCCCACTTTTGTGTCATCTTCTTTTCTCGTAAAATAAAAAATAAACTATTTTATTTCTTCACATTCTTAGGAATTTCATGCAATTTACTAACATTATTCTTGCAATATCAATCATTCATTCACCACCCTCTTTCAATGGTAGAAGTACATGTTTCACTTTATCTTTTGTAAATTATGTTGTTATTTTATCAAATTATTGTTAGTTAGAGGGATGTGTGGATTGTATTGGTGTAATTTATTATATAGATTAATACAAGTTTGAGTCTCTTTTGTGGTGAATTTTTTACCACAAGGTTTTCTCCATGTATATCTAATGTTCATATGGTTTTCTTACTTGTGTTTGCTTCTTCATTGTTTTATTGGTACATTTTATGGTTACATATATCAAACATATTTAAAATATTATTGGTTAATTTTATTATTGTAGCATTTATCCTATTTTTTATTGTTTGGTATTAGAGATATGAATTGATTACAGAGGGGTTACATTATCTTAGTTTTACAAGTTTTTGTGGTTGTAATAGGATAATTTGATTTAGTGGTTTTGTAGAGTCATTGTGGCAAAGACCATGGCAAGCATATCCTCTTTAAAGGTTGAGAATTTTAATGGCTTCAATTATGATTTTTGGAAACGAAAAAATGGAGGATCCCTTGGAATAAAGAGATTAATGAACAAAAAAGAGAGGCATTCTAGTTCACTGAAAGAAGCTTGAAAAGAAGGATCAAAGAACCATACAGTTGTGTCTCTCTAATTCCATTCTTTTGAATATTTTTTAGGAGACTATTGCATATGATTTATGGAGAAGGTTAGGTAAAATTTATTAAAAAGAGAGTCTAGTAAATAAGTTATAAATTTAAAATGAAAATTATATTAATTGAAAATGAAGGAAGGAAACTCAATTTTTTAGTGTTTTAATAATTTTAATCTTATTTTGATTCAAATACCAAGTATAGATGTTAATCTTGATGAAGAGGACAAGTGTATTTTGTTTCTATGCTATTTACTTGAATCATGGGAAAATATAATGGTTGCAATTAGTGGTTACATTGTAGAAATTAATATGGATTCTCTTGTTGCTACTTTTCTTGATGAAGAATTGAGGTGGAAATCCATATCTAGTTTTTTGGCTCTAAGGATGCATTGTATATTTGAGGTATTTCCAAAGATATTGGTGGAAAGAAAAAAGGGGATAAAGATAGATCTAAACCTAAGGAAAAGTATAAAATATTTGGTAAGGGCAAGCACAAATGTTGGACACATGTGAAATAAGGCCATTTGGAGAAGGAATGCATAAATAAGAAAAAAACTATTGATGATTCCTTCATAAAATATTCTCTGACAATGAAAATGATGTTTTATTTATTTCTATTATCATTGTTCATGGTGACTTGTGACTTGTTGATTTAGGTGCCTCATATCACATGACTCCTCACAATAAGTGGTTTTATTATTATAGAGAATACAATGGTGGTGAAGTGTTCTTTTTCAATAATAGTTCACATAGGATTACTAGGAAAGGGAAGATAAAAGTTGTATACAATGATGGAGATAGTAATATCATAGGTCTTGCATGAAATTTACTTTCAATTTCTAGGATGAATGATTTTGGACTACATGCCACATTTGAAAAGAGTGGTTTAAATTTGGACATAATGAATCTATTGCTAGCTAGTGTCACTTCGTGTGGTACCTTATCTAAATCAGAAGCATTTTATATTGCAACTTTTCCTATGTAGCTAGAAATGTTTATTCATGTATGTTATGGCACCACTAGTTAGCATTTTATTCATGTTTAGTCTTTATCTATAAAATAATTTAATCATTTATATTTAATTATCTTATGGACCCAATATGAATACCCTCCTTTGCTTGGTAAATCATGGAGTGTAATAGAGTTATACACACTCTTGTTAATGGTCCATATATACTTATAATTTATTAATTAACTTTTCTTGGTATGGTGTCTCACATATCCTTGGGTATTTATCCTTAGAAATCTTATAGAATTATAGGAAAATAACCTAGAGTACTAATAAGTACAAATGATTCGCTTATATTATTCTATATCATTCCTACTTTTAAACACTTTAGCATTTCGCTTCATCACCCTTGGGTTGTGCAAGCTAGGCTATACCACTTTGTGTACCAATTTGTAAATTTTAATTATGAGGGTGAGGTTGTGACCATTCCATGGCATTCATGCACACCTCTCCAAAAATTGGATAACTTCACAATAAATACACTTATTTACAAACCTAAAGAACTACCATATGAGATACATCATACACTTTTTAACTTGTTTAAATATTTTAAAGAGAAAAAAACTATAATTCATAAAATTGATCCCTCACTAACAAAGATTTCATTAGAATTGATTACTATAAAAACTAGGCTATCTATACAAAATTTTATGATCCTTAGTTTCCTCTCCCATTTCCAAAACTAAATAATTGTTATAAGAGGATTTAAAATAAGAATTACCTCTAAAACTAATAAAATATATACCTAAGCATCTAGAAAACAATAGCATAGGGATAAGAAGGTTGAAAATCATATGCAAAAATCTTTCAAACCAAGTGTTATAAATAATGATGTACCAAACAAGATAATATAAAAGGACGATAAATAAACACAAGTTTTAGCCAAAATCTAAATAAAACCCTAATATTTTACTAAGGGACCTACATTACAAAGTGATTTGGTCCCATACCAATCTCCTATGATTGATAAGCATGATTTCATTATTGGTGATTGGGATGAAGATCACCTTTTTGTGCAAGAAGACTATCCAAATCTAAGGGTTCAGATCTATTTCCTTCTTACATGACTTTATTTTATTTTATTTTATGTTTGTGATGTTCTTGTATTCCTCGTTAGCACATGAATGACACAAATATACCTTTAGTGATGCATGTTGACACAAGTGACTATGAATATTTACATTTGGTTCATATCACTTATTTTTTCTAGTGTTAGGTATTTTGTGTGTTTTTCCTATGGATTTGAGATGATACAAGGTTTTGGAGCACCTCACAAAAACTCTCATTATGTTGACCAAAAATATATCTTGTTTTTATTTCTACTTGTATTCCTTTGGCCTTTTGATAGATCAACAATGATTGTGTTTCTCCTTTCAATTATCTCATCTTTTGATGTTGTTTATCCTTTTCTTGATTCTTGCTTTTTATGTTATTCATTTATTTTTCTCTTTCTTTTTTTACTTTTTCCTTTTTGATTGTGCCTTTTTTGTTGTCCTTCTCCTTCCTATACATTTAATATATTCTCCTTTCACATTTCACTATTTATGTTTTCTTACTTTATGTCATGGAACTTTCCATTTTTTCTCCTCACTTGGGTGAATTATCTTTTGCACTACCATAATTCTCCTTCTTTTATGTTTGTGATGTTCTCATGTTCCTGGTTAGTATGTGAATGACACAAATATACCTTTAGTGGTGCATGTTCACACAAGTGACTATGTATATTTACATTTTGGCTCGTATCACTTTTTTTTTCTAGTGTTAGGTATTTTATGTGTTTTTTCTATGGCTTTGAGATGATACGAGGTTATGGAGCACCTCACAAAAACTCTCATTATTCTAGCCAAAAACATTGCTTGTTTTGATTTCTACTTGTATTCCTTTGTCCTTTTGATAGATCCAAAATGGTTGTGCTCCTCCTTTCAATTATCTCATCTTTTGATGTCGTTTATCCTTTTTCTCGATTCTTTATTTATGTTATTTATTTTATTTTCTCGTACTTATTTTACTTTTTCCATTTCGATTGTGTCTTTTTTGTAGTCCTCCTTCCTATACATTTCATATATTGTCTTTTCACATTTCACTTTTTATATTTTCTTACTTTATGTCATGGAACTTGCAATTTTCTCTCCCCACTTAGGTGAATTCTCTTTTGCACTACCCTACTTCTCCTCTTTGGTGAAACACATCCTGATATACCATAACACTTTCATGATCTTGTATTGTAATGGTAGTCTTATCCATGCACTTTTAACAACAATTTTCATCGAAATCGCGGAATTCTATAATTTTTACACATTCTCTATGCCCCTCCTTTCTTTGGTGCTAGAATTGGTAGTATTGCACATGGAATGAAACTTTATTTTACAATCAATCCTTCAACAATTATGCAACTTGCTAGTTCAATTCTTCATTTTTAGTTGGTGTCAACCTATGTGTTGCTTTATTAGGTAAAATTTCTCCTTAAATTAGATACATATTATGACTTCTCTCTAGTGAAAATATTTCTAAAAAACTATTAAAAATAATATCAATATACTATGTCAACAAGTTAGAAAATGAGGATGTACTCTTGCATTTTCTTCTCCCACTTTTGTGTCATCTTCTTTTCTCGTAAAATAAAAAATAAATTATTTTATTTCTTCACATTCTTAGGAATTTCATGCAATTTACTAACATTACTCTTGCAATATCAATCATTCATTCACCACCCTCTTTCAATGGTAGAAGTACACGTTTCACTTTATCTTTTGTAAATCTATAAGTATTTTCCCTCCCATCATGTATATGTTTCCTATGAAACTTCCATGGTCCACCCAACAAAATATGACAAACATCTATTGGTATAATGTCACAAAAAACCTCATCTCCATATACTCCAATTTAAATTTCATGATATTGTTCACTAACCAAAATTCTATGATCATTTTGTAACCAAGATACTCTATATGAATTAGGATGCTCTAGCATTTTCAAAATTAATTTCTTCGCCATTTTACTTGAAACTTGATTGTTAAAACAATCACTATTAAATTTACCAAATTTACATAGAGTTCTAACTAAGAAATTATTTGTAATAGTTCTTTTAGATCTTTACAAGACTAGCAAATTTATTTTTAGCAAGAATGATTCTCCTTTTTCTAGCATACTTGTTCAAGTTATTAGAAGAAACTTCTTCATCAAGATGTGATGATCTTGTGGTTCTCTTAGATCTTCTTTAATATTCTCCTTGTGACTAATTACACAAATAATTTGTGACCTTTACCTCCACACTTAAAAAAAGTGGTTCCTCTAGATTACCTTCCACCACTTATTCCATATCTACCTCAACCTCTTTTATAGTTATATTTTTTATTGCACTAACTTTATATACTTTCTTTTGTTTTAGCATCATCATCATCATGAGCTCCTCATCCACTTCCATGGTTCCTACCTTTGGAAAATTTGTTGCTTTTTCCCCTCTTATTCTCTTTATTTTTAAATCTAAAATTTATGTTATCTTTATGATTTAGTGAAATTAATATGATTTATCAACATAATAGATAGTTAATATATTCAATTCTTCTTCGATTGAACCCCTTCAACTATTTAATATATATCTAGACAACTTCCCTTGGTTACCTTCTTGATGACCAACTCTAATAGATAACTTATAATTATCCTTGGTATAATGTTTCTATCTCACATTTTGTAACCTATTTAGTAGATCTAGTTGATAAAATATAGGAAAAAACTTATAATTCCATTTATTTACCATCCTTTCCCATTTTTCAATTTTAGGCTTACCTTTCCTATTTCAATTCTACAAGACTTCAAGACAACAAGTCAGTATTCCACTTTAACAAAACCTTATTCCAAATCACAATCAGTATCCTATTGATGAAAATCAAACAAAATCCAAATTCGGGACCTTTAAAAACAATCCATTCATTCATCATACCCATTAGCATTTATTTCCATCCAAGGCAGCCAACCATGTACCTCTGCCATTACTAGACTTCTTAATCACTAAAAACATCATCATTTTAATAAAAACAAGCCAAGAACATGCTCCTATTATTCTAATTTTTGCAATTTGGGTAAGATTTGATATTTTGCAAAAAATCAAAATAGCATGCAAAGGATCCTATTATATTTGATTTTTCTATATAAAATCATAAAAAACTAAGGCATTTATCCTATATGCCTATTCAAGATCAATGGGAAGCCTAGGCATCTTAAACTCGGGCAAAACACAAGTTCAAGGTCATCTATTTGATTTTTTCCCAAGGGCATGAAATAAATCAAAGCAAGAAACCTAAGTTTGACCTACATGCCAAGGTAAATGCAAAGGCACAAATGGCATAGATTGGTATTTGATTTTTTCTTGAAATAATGTGATAAAATCACAATTTCAATTTAGGGAAAACTCACAAACCCTAAAACAAAACTATTGGATTCTTGACTCATCGGCTTCATTCACATCTCCAATCTTTTGGGAGAAAACATGCTCTACACAGACGACCACCATTAGAGAGTTAGGGTTTGACCTTGGGGGATCAATTCTTCATTGTCTTTTGCTACTTTTGGGTCGATTCTTTTCAGGAAGTCAGTGGTAAGTTATTTTTTGGTCATTATGTGGCATATTGACTTCATTTCAAAGGGTTTTTTATGCTTCTTTGTCGCGGCCATGATACATTTTTCTGATGTATTTTATCTTGTCTTCTCTATCGACATTTCCTCCATCTTGGAGCCGATGCTTGAATAGTTTCTGGAGATTATTGCCAAGGAATTTGAACGCATTTTCTAACAGGTAGCTCTTCCCATTTGAGCACTGTATTCTCCCCTAATTTCTGCATGATATTTACGCCGAAGGTGTGTCACTCTTTGAGCTTTCAAAGCTCTTTTTAACCGTCAACGGTTGGAAAGCACAGAGGCACTTGGCAAGGTTCTCCATCCATCCACAACCATTGATCATTTAACTCTCCTTCAAAAATATCTACCTTCTGTTAATATTTTCCCTACTTTTGTGACCTTCTTTTTTATCAGCGACATCAATAGATATTTGTGCAGAATCTTGAGGTAAGTCACATTTCTCTTGTCGTTAATGGTTTCCACTCCATATTTTACTGCTTCCCCCACTGCTAATGCTTTATGTCCCTTTACTATGAATAGATTGAAGCAACAAGATTAAGCAACAATAGTACACAACTTGGGGTTTCCTAAATATTTCTTGCAACCTCTGCCCATTTTCTCTCATTGGCATCATTGACAAGTCAACACAATTTATGCATAATCTGTAGGTAAGCCACTTCCCATGATTTCTGTTTATTGTATTTTTTTATATAAAAAGACGGACAGCTTCTTTTCAATATTATTTACATTGAGATAAGATTTGATAAACAAACGAAGAGATACAAGTTGTCTGACAGAGCTAGGAATGTTTACTAGCAATTCTTGTTCCAATGACAAACCTGAGAGCCTGAACCAAATTGGAATTTGCTTAACGAGATCTAATAATCATCTTTTGCATCTGATTTTCCTTTTTTTAATCATAACAAGGGTTCTATATAAAAAGTTGAAAAAGGGCTTGGCAATGACTTAGGTTTGACCATCAAAGGATAAGTCTTAGGTTTGAACAACCAAGAATATATGAGGGGCATTAGGTTTGAATTTTTTTATTTATAAAAAACTATCAATGTTTCAATTGATTTATGTGAAATATATGGTCATACGTATTTCAATTGATTTATCAGAAGTTTAATATACAGTCCTAGGTTTGAATTTTTTTGATTTAAAGGAAAATGCAGTATTTGAGTCCATCCAAACTTTCTAAAAATTATATAATTAGACCCAGAATGACACGGAAAATTACAAACATAAAAGCTTGGCAGAGAAAGCTCTACTCTATGTCAAATCACCGATAAAGTATTTGGTATTTGGTGGGTGAGTGAAGAAGAAAGAAGCAAAATATCTAAGCAATGATTGAGTGAAGTGGCTGATAAAGTGCCATCAGACATCATGATTGGTTGATTTCCACATAATAGTATGCAGAATAGAACTGTGTTTTTTTCATTTTTATATTTGATGCAAAAAATTCCAAAATGGTGGTTTTGGTACTACTGAATATGCCATGTTTCATGGACTGTGTATGGTCTAATTGCCTCACAGTATGGAGATGTCACAGACCAATTACAAGTGACTGGTGAAGCTTCCAAACCACTAAATCAGTTTGTGGAGGATTATTTTGGATACAAGCATGATTTCTTAGGTAGAGTCGTTGTAGTTTGGATACAAGCATGATTCGTTGTAGCATGATACAAAAAAATCTACACAATTTTTTACCAAAAACATTCCAACTCATTCCCTTGGACTATGGAAATTTCATGTCTTTAATCTGACATTTGTTTGGAAGAAACTTGTTATCATGGATGGCTACATTTGTTGTTGTAGTATTTTATAATGTTTTGGATATGTTAGAAGCCACCAGATTCATAGTGTAGAAAATAATTATGGTAATTGGTATATGTAAAGGTGCCAGATTCGTTCTTCCAGGAACCTTTGGCCACGTTTTGGAATGTTGGGACAGAGAAGGAAGGGAGTTTGTTGCTATAAAAATTGCTTGTGGCATAGACAAGTATCATAAAGCAGCAAAGGTTGAAATTAGTGTGCTTCATGAAGTCACCAAATATGATCGAAATGGCACAAGGTATCCATCCTCTATTGAAACAACTTATAAAGTTTTCATTGATCTAGATTTTTAAATGCTCCCTATCTCATTGTTGCTATTTGAATACTTTCCTTTTTTTAAATCTAGGCCATAACCATTGCAATTTCTTATAACTACTTTCTAATGTCTTTCCAAATTTGCTCTGTGGCTCATGATGCGAATGCAAATTCTTTGTTGTAGGTGTGTTAAGATGCGGAACTGGTTTGACTATCACAATCACACCTGCATTGTATGTGTCATATCTCTTCAATAATTTCTAGTTATTTTATTATGGTTGAAGAAGCATATCAATTTCTATGTTGGTTATAAAAAATACTTTGTTATTGAAGGTTCATCTAAAGAGGAAATATTTTATTGGAATTATTTTTTGACAGGTTTTTGAGAAGCTTGGACCAAGTTTATATGATTGTCTCAGGAACTGACTAATACCTGCTTATTTGATTTCAACCTAATTTTGTAGGGAGAAACTCTATTTCAGATGCATGATAATCTTGAACATTTTGCCATGACGGAAAGAGTACGAGGGCCTTTACCCCAACATATGATTCATAGAGTAGAGTGAGTTTACTTACTTGAAAGTTATCTTGTTTCCTTTTTGTTATGCCAAATTTTTCATTTAGAAGCTTTTAGTTAAGTTCTAATAGCTAACTTATCCTGTCATCAGAGTGAAATTTGCAAAATATTTTAGACATGGAACGAGAATAAATTTTCCTGAAGGAGCATCTTCAAAAGAGAGCATTAGAGCTGTCAAAAAGTTACCAAGAAAATGTTTTTTGATTGAGTAGCTCTTTACATAATTTGACTCACATATTTACATATTTTTGGCTATTTTTGTAGAATCTAGTAATGGAACACATTGATTACTCTGCCGGTTTGCTCATAGACTTGCTAGAAGGACTTCTTAAATTTGATCCATTATAGCGCCTGAAAGCTGAAGCAGCTCTCAATCATCCATTCTTTGCTCAAGAATATAGAAGATTTTGAATGTTGTTCTATTCACAATGCAACAACCATTAACTTGTGATGTACCATATCCATCAGGAATCAGCAATACAATTCCTAAGCTAGTTCATTTGTATGGTTATAGAACAATTTTGCATGATACAAGGAACCGAGAAAGGGAGTTGTTTGAAAACTAGAATATTTCTTCAGGTTGCAACATCTATTTTGTATCAAGATAACGCAACTTTTAGGTCTAACTTGCCTTAGAGTAGATATCTTCAAGTTACATATTTTTATAGATTTTTTTAAATTAAATATTTTTTTAAATGTTGGATTTCTAAATTTTCCTCATTTGTATCCTGCAAATGAATATATTTGTATATATATATTCTTTAAAGCACACAAAGATATAACAAACATATGAATGACTCATTAAAACTTGATTGGTAGGGTGTAGGTTTCTCTATAAAGTACTAATAATAAATATATATGGAATAGATATGCAAGTTCGAATATATTGGAAACAAAATTAAAACTAGCAATCACACTTTGGTGTGCAATCCACTACCTTATTGCATTTCATCTTTGTGCTTGATCTATAGATGCAATACTTCAAGTATGTCGTCCACTCCATGTGTCATTCATTCTCTTGTTGGAAATTCATTCCTTGATACAACTAATTGATAGATTCAAATATTGAGCACCTTAAGATTATGTGATTAAATACAATTATGTTATATAATTCAATTAAGAAACATTGGCAAAGGAAAAAAATGCGTACATTTGAACGAATAATTTTTTTTTTTAAATTGCATTGTTTCGTTGAAATTTCGACAAAAGTAACCGACGAACCACAAAAAAAATTTGATGAAATTTTCATCGTAATGACTTGCCCATATCGTCGAAATTTCAACGAAAGTTTTCATCAAAATTTCGATGAAAGTGTTGTAGCTATTTTCGTCACTATATAGACAAAGTTTTCATCGATAGTCTGATGTTTAAAAGTTTGTCAAAAAAATGACGAAAAACTAGCGACAAAAATGATTTGAGCGTTTCATTGGTATTTCGACGATAGTTTGTCAATATTTCAACAAACTTTTGTCAGAATTTGGAGTCAAATACAGTAGTGAAGAACCCTATGTCAGATCATAGCAAAGGGAATTGTTACCTAATTTAGCTTCTAGCTCAATCAAGTAGAGATGAGATAGTTTTTGCAAACTAAAGATAAAAGGTTCGCATTGATTTCTATTAAAAGTTACATTCATATGCACAAAAGTATTATCAAGTAGATTGCATTTCATTATGCAATTGTATACGAGAGAGAGAGATTGAACAAATTTTGCATAAATGATGTCTTTATTGATAAATACAAATGTATGGTGTCCCACACAAGCCATGGGAATAACTATTTCAATACAAAATGAGATATAAAGTATACATTTGAAGAAATAGAAAGAAAAGAGCATATGGAAAGAGTATGGATTCGTCATTTCCTAAATGAGGAACCCCAAGTTGAACTGTTGCATCCTTGCTTTAGTCCCTCTCGTAGTTTTCAGAAGTTGACCTGCTGCTGCTTGAAATGCCTGCAAGAAATGAGAAAAGTTGTGTTAGATTTTGAGAGCCATATTCTCTACACATGCTACATCAACAAACATATAGTCCATTCTCATAAGGCATTGAAATAGTTTGCAACACTATAAGTATCAATAAAAAGTAGAGGATTATCATCAACATCCATCATATATTGTACTTCATTATTTTATCTAACACGTTTTTTCACTATGTAGGTATAGGTGCATTTTTCATTGTTGGATTATCTTTATATTAACATCACAGCATGTGGAGTAAAATGGGCTCCCACAAGGGGGGCTCAGCATGTTGCCCTCTTGTATTTTGAGAGGGATAGGAGTGTAAACTCGTTATAAATATATGTTCAATGGAACCATCATGAGTAGGGGTAGTCAATATTTTTAATGTACAAGACAATCCTTGGGTAATAGGCTTCTAGAAGTTAGAGAAGACTAAAAAGAAAATGAGAACAACAGTGATGATAGTTCTTCAAGCAGTAGTAGTTTAGACACAGAACTTGAGAAATCACAAGGGCCTCATCTTGAACTACAGAGGTTGACAGAAGAGAATGAACAACACAAATCTAAGTTGGAGAAAGGCCTAGAGGAGTATGAGGTTTTTCAGCAAAAGAATAAGTACTTGCAGGAATGTATCCTCCAGCTAAAAGAAGAGAATCATATTCTAAGGAGTAAGGAAGCAAGTAAATTGGGCCAGATTTCAAGTTTAGATGAGTAGATTGCTATATTGCAAACTCAGAATCATGACCTACAATCTCAAATTAAGTCAATGGTTGCACGAGTAGAGGAGTCTGCCAGACAAAATCAAATCTTATAGAAAGAAGATGAGCAATTGATAGCATAATTGCAAGCACAAACTAAAGAATTCCAAGTGCTTGAAATGGAGATTCAGGATCTGCAGAGAAAACTGCACACCTCACAAGAAGAGAATGCCACTTTAAGTCTTTAATTAGAAGGATATCGGTAGAATTATGAAGTGGCTAAAAGTAGGCTTAGAGAAATTGAAAATGATTCATCTACTTAGAAGAGTCAAATGGATGCACTACAAGTTGAGATTGAGGATATTAAACACTAACTATCAACAATGGATGAAGAGAACAATGCATTGAGGGTGTTAAATGACACTGGTATTCAGAAGTTAAATAATGAAGAGGTCGAGATTAAGTGTTTTCAAGAGGAATTCTTAATGCTCCAAGGTGGAAAAGATAGATTGACTTTGGAGGCTCTAGATATCAATGCACATGAACAAGGTTTGGAAGACAAGGTTTTTATCTTGCAGGAAGAAAACAACAGGCTCAGGCAACAAGTGTTAATTATTCAACAATGCATGAAAGATAGCCAGTAGGAAATATCTCGTTTGTCATTGGAAAAAGAGGATATTAAAGATGGATCTTCTTTACAGCCGTGGTAGTTGCAATGGGAATTATAGTCTAAAAAAGATGCAGTTGAGGTCATTAAGAAACATGCCAAGGAACTTCATCTAGAACTCCTCAACTCCCAGATTGAGATGACCACATTGATGGGGAGGCATGATGTTATTAATGGAAGGTCAAAATATTTACATAAAGAACTTTTGGGCATGCAAGAAGAAATTTAGAAAATGAGACCCAAAAAATGCAAGATACAAAGAGATTCAAAGCCCTCAACATTAGCAAGGGTAAAATCCAAGACTGAGCATGAAGATAAAAGTACAAAAAACCAAAACGTGTTCATCATTTTTGCATGATAGAGCTCAAAATGAGCATGATTATTCACAGAGATTGAAGGAAAAAAGAAAATTGTATGTAGAAAATGCTTACCCAACTCGGCCTCAACACAGTTCGAGCATGACTTCTCCAAAAACCTCCAAGAAAGTTGTAGAAAATCTTCTAGTAAAACCATATGGTGGCACCCTCATGTTTTCCAAAGAATGCAAAGTAAAATGAAAGTAAAAAGTCTGAGGCCGCAGTTTTGTCTTAGGGTTTCAAAACCATAGGTTGGTTGATAGAAAAAAAAGGCATTTTTGCCTCTCTTTTTTAACTTTTTCAGCATTGACTAGTGCCCCATATTATGTATTATGCTTTGTGTTTCCATTTTCATATTTTTCAAAATCTAATCAAGTGTCACTTTTGCATATGTCTTTCCAAGCGTGGACGACTCAAGTGTTTTTATTTTTGCACCAATTTGAAATGTAAAACATTATTTAAGTGATATAATTATAAATCACTTTATTTAATGTTGTATATAGTGCAAGATAAGAGGCGTTGGTTTTCAAGATTAATTCAAAAGGGAGGGGAGTAGTTTGAGTATTAATATGTAAATTTCAAGCATATAGGGGAGGTTGGAGGAGGTTACCCAACATGTGGAGAGAATATAGGAGGTTGTTTTGACCAAGTTGAAGCACTTTTAGAGCATCTAGGGGCAGTTTCTGATGCCTTTGTGATAAGTGAGGTCAATGCTTGACCTTTTCTTCACTTTGGAGTCATTTTGGAGGGAGTTTGGGAGCTATTTTCTAGGCTTATTGGTTACGCACGACCAAAGGGTTTTGGGTCCCTATTTTGGTGTAACTGATTGGGAAAGGATATAGTAACTTCAAAGTTCATTTTTGGAAGCTAGTTCTAATTATTATCTTTTGTCTACTTTGTGACTTTTGGAGTCCTCTACAGAAAAAAGAGTGTATTTTGTAACTCTTTGAACATGTATAGCAGTTCATACCTTGAAGATCAATAGAGATAACCAGTTTGACCTTCTCAATTTTTTGTTTTACTGTATGCATTTGGATGATTTGATGCAATGACTTGTGAAATTTTCTCATTCCTAATTTTTGTGTCTCATTAGTGGTATCTTTGAATAGAAAGTATATGTAGTTGTAGGTTGTAAGTTGTGTTGTATTGCAGGTGATTCAAGTTGTGAAAGTTTCTTTCCTTCTAGGATTGTGCATTATAGCCTCCTTACAAGGTATTGATGCAAAGGCATAACAATATTGAGTTGTGTATATCAAGCTTGTAGTGGATTAATTGTGTATGCAAGTTTTTTGCAAGTTTTAGTTAATATTTAGGTGCATCACCTTAAGTTTTCCAGTTTTCAGTTTATGTTTCCTTCTTACCCTTTCCCCTACAAATCATTAAAATAGTTTTAGGTGAGTACTTTAAGAGCCAGCTTTCTTTGGAGGTTCTTTTCTACTTTAGGTGACCCACAACCTTAGAAAAGTTCCCATGTTTCTCCAATATGCTAAATTATGCAACTTAGTAGGGGCACAATATTAGAAGACAATAGGAACGATAATGGAAAAGGTAAATATTACACAAACATGTAGCATGTCTATTCTAATGTAGTCACTTCCTGTGATAGTGTCATCACCGTTGTCACCATCAAAAGGCCTAGTGTGGAATGTGGAGTCACCACAAGATGTGGAAAATTTTCCATCCAAGGAGTCCCATCTCAATCTAGGGCACAACCTACTTTACCCGCATCAAACCCTAGAAAGTACAGTCTCCTAGATCAACTTAAGAAGACCCCCACATAGACCCACACATAGGGAAATCTTAGAGAAATATTTGTCTTCATCATTTTTCCTTGAGGATATTGATACAAAGTAGTTTCAAGTTATGGTAGGGAATATCACTAATCATCTTCTCACCTTCTCAGATCAAGACCTACCATCACATCCATCTCATAATCGTGCTTTACACCTTGAGGTCATTATTCATAAAAACAAGGTTAAAAGAGTCTTAGTAGATGGAGGTGTTGGTCTAAACATTTGTACCCTTCAGTTGATCAAGAACTTGGGTTATTCGGAGATGTTATTGAGAAAGCAAAGAGTACAACCATCAGAGCATATGATGATCAAGAGCGGGTATCATAAGGCATCATCACACTACCCATCCAAGTAGGACATGTTAATGCAGAGATGACATGCCAAGTGTTAGACCTTGATCTTCCCTATAATATCTTGCTTGGACGACCCTGGATTCATGCCCTAAAAGTTGTAGCTTCAACCTATCACCAATGCGTAAAGTTTCCTTTTGAGGATAGAGAAGTTACCATCCATGGAGATCTTGAGCCTTTTTACTACTGTAAGAACCTTGAGGCCAAATTTTACAAAATACCCCAAATACCTAAAAATGGTGAAGAGCCTACACCTTCTACCTCATTTTGTGACCCATCATCCCTTGCATCTACCTCAGAAACAAAAACACCCATTGTGCAGAACATTTCTGATATCAAAGTAGTTATCTAGGATGATGGTTGTGGAAACTATAAACTAACGAAGGATACTTTTGTGTTGGGGGGCCTACCTCTTTCTCCCAAATCTCATGGGAAACCCACATCTAACAACAAAGTCACTGAAACAATAAAGATGGCAGCTACTACCTTCACCAAGTGGGGGGATTTGAACAAAGAAGATGTCAATGAGGAGGATGTCTCTAACTACTATATCAAGATGAATGACCCATCCCCGCTCTTCCCATGGAAGATGATAACAAAGGCTTGCAAATAATAAAGGGATGGGTGTATAAAAAGAATGAGAAACTAGATCAAAATGACAATGGTTTTCTAGAACCCATCGTTCTTAAGAAACACCCAAAGAATCTCAGGTTAGGATGTACTACTAGCAAAGTTACCCTTCTTGGAAAAGGTACTTCCGCTAAATGGGTTGAGGCTTCCTCTTCATTGCCAACATCGTGTGATACTACCCTAGACGACTTCCTCGTCGATGTTGCTAGCCTATTTGAGAATAACTCTCTTTTCATGATATCTACAACATCTTTCACCCCAAATGACCAAACCACTGAAATAAGCCTAGTATACCCACAACTCATCAACTGGGACCAACAAGGACCACCAATTTTAGATTTATTCAAAAATAATGAAGCAACCTCATAATTCATGGGACTTAACGACAACTTACTGTGGGAAGATCATAAAGTTGGTTTTGATATAGAGCTAGACATAGAGGTGTACTACAAGGAGACAATTGAATCCTTCAGTTGCAAAATGGGCAACATGCAAATAATATGCACATCTTTGAGTGAAAACCACACTGTGGCACTCTCTAATCCTAAAATAGTAAAAAGAAAGGATGCATACAAAGGTGAAAACCACTCTAAGGCACCCAAGGATGAGGGATTCAATCTCCCCCTTAGTGCAATGCATCTAGAAAAGTCAACAGTGCTAGCAAAAAAATCCACTCCAATGAATGTGGGAATAGAAGAAGCACCCAAGATAACCTTCTATGTTGAATCCTTGTTGGCTGAAGAACAGAAAAACCTAGTTGCATTCCTGAAAGAGCAAAGAACAAACTTTGCATGGTCATACACAGATATTCTAGGGCTTGATCCAGAAGTGGTTGTGCATCATTTAGCAGTCTACCCCAAAGCCAAACCAATGAAGAAAAATTTGAGAAAGATGCACCCTCAAATAGCACTCTTGGTGAAACTTGAGTTACAAAAGCTCCTTGACATTGGATTTATTCAACCGATTTATTATCCAAAGTGGGTTTCAAACCTGGTACCAGCCTCCAAACCCACTAGGGGCATCAGAATATGCATGGATTTCAAAGAATTGAACAAGACATGCCCAAAGGATGATTTCCCTCTTCCTAACATCAACATCATAATGGATTTAACAGCTAGGCATGAAATGTTGTCACTCATTCCAGACAATTTTTTAGGCTATAATCAAATCATGATTGCCAAGGAGGATCAACACAAAACTGCATTCACTTTTCCATGGGGAATATATTGTTGGAACATGATTCCATTTGGACTGAAGAACGCATGAGCAACCTATCAAAGAGAAATGACCCTCATCTTTCATGACATGATCCACAAATCAGTCAAAGACTATGTGGATGATATTTTAACCAAGTCAAAAAAAAGGAGTGAGCACATAGAGGTATTGGGACCCATCTTCGATAGACTCGAAGAGTATAAGGTACAACTAAACCCAAAAAAGTGTCTTTGGGGTTACATCAAGGGAGCTTCTTGGATACATTGTCTCACAAAGAGGGATAGAAATTGATCCAACAAAAGTCACAGCCATCCTAGACATGGAACCACCACAAACATTGAAGTAGATGAGAGGGATACAAGGAAGATTGCAATCCATCAAAAGGTCCATCGCAATTATCAGACAAAATTCACCCTTTCTCGCATCTTCTCCATAAAGGAATAACTTACAAGTGGGATGTGAAGTGCGATAAATCATTCCAGCAGATCACAAACTACCTATTGACACCTCCAGTGCTCATTCCATCGATATCAAACAATCCATTGATCTTGTATATCTCAGCAACATCAGCAGCACTAGGTGCTCTTCTAGCACAACATGATGAAAATGAAAATGAAAGAGCCGTCTATTACATCAATAGGACCTTGGTAGGCTATGAAATGAATTACTCATCCATTGAGAAAGCATGCTTAGTAGTGGTTTTTTCTTCACAAAAATTTAGATACTCCATGTTGTCACATCAAATCAAGCTTATTTCCAAGATTGACCCATTGAAATACTTGACATCTAAAGCAACTCTCACTGGGCGAATGGCCAAATGGGTGATGATCTTAACTTAATTTGACATAGAGTACATGAAGCACAAGGCAATCAAAGGACAAGTGATTGCAAACCAACTAGCAAAAGCACCTATCTATGGAGAGAACCCTTTGATATCTGAGTTTCTTGATGAGTCAATGTTCCTTATCAATATAGCATATCAATGGAAAATGTACTTTGACAGGTCATTCACCCAACATGGATCAAGGGCAAGTATTATTTTTATCACCACTCAAGGTGATTATATTCTAAAGTCACACCAGCTATCATTTCTATGTACTAACAACATTGCAGAGTATGAAGCCCTGATAACAGGTCTAAGGATAGCAGTTCAATGGCAGATACAAGAGTTGAAAGTATCTGGAGACTCACAGTTGGTTATCAACCAAGTCAATGATGACTACCAATCTAAGGATGATAAACTCACCCCTTACAAGAAGATGGTAGAGAGTTTCAAGTACCTTTTCCTTGATATAGCTTTTGAGTAGATTCCTCGCATGAACAATTGAGTAGCAGATGTTATGGCAACAATTGAATCATTGTTAGATATGTCACACAACATCCTTCAATGCGAATTATTGGTAGAACAACTTCTTGTATCAGCTTTTGAGATCCCTAAATCTGAATTTTTGTGTGTCATCATTGGTCTTGGTTCCCCGTGGTATCATGATATATTCACCTACCTTAGTAGAGGAACCCCCCATTTGATATCACCTCCAACCTTAAGAAGACCTTTCTTAAAAAGGCATCCTGATTCGTGATCCTAGGTGATACCTTATACTGCTGAAGCATTGAAGGGACATTACTACGATGTCTCAACCAAGAGGAAGCCTTGACCAACTTAATAGAAGTACATGATGGCATATGCAATTCCCATTCTAGTAGTATGACTTTAGCTAAGAAACTGTTGAGGATGGAGTATTACTAGCCAACCGTGGAAAGAGAATCCCATCAATATGTGTAAAAGTGTGTCCAATGTCAATAGCTTGGAGATCTGATTCATGCTCCAATACAAGAGTTACAACCAATAGTCACACCTTGGCCTTTCTCGCAGTGGGATAGGAAATATTACTCTGACCTCATCTAACAACCACAAGTTCATCATAACAACCACTAAGTACTTCACCAAGTGGGTGGAAGCCATTCCTATGACCTGCATAATGGGGAAGCGAATTGTCATATTTATCCTAAATTACCTTATCTACCATTATGGTTTTCCACAAGCCCTCATCTCAGACAACGAACCACCCTTCAAGAATCAAGATGTGAAAGAGCTATGTCAAAGATTCAACATCCATCATCTATTCTCTACCCCATATTACCCCCAAGGCAATGATCAAACCGAGGCTACAAACAAGACCATTCTGAAAATCCTAAAGAAAACAATCAATGAAGCTGGTTGTGACTGGCATCTATAGTTAAATCCTGCCCTCTAGGCCTATCAAACCAATACGCGCACACCTACAAGTGCAACCCCATTCTTCTTAGTCTACAAATTAGAATTCATCCTACCTATCGAGGTTGAGCTTCCTTCATTGCGAGTATCACTATAGAACCTTATCGTTGATGAGGAGTAAAAAGTATCTTGGTTAAATGAGCTAGAATTCTTGGATGAGCGTCACCTTGATGCCCTTAATCACTTGCAAGTATATCAAAATCGACTAAAACATAGCTATAACAAGAAGATCAAGAGTCAGTATTTCCAAGTAGGGGACCTTTTTCTCAAGAAGAATCAAAAGAATCTTCCAAATCAAGACAGTAAAGGAAAGTTTGAACCTAACTGGTTAGGTCCCTATGTCGTCACAACAAGCTATGGATCAGGAGCATACCAGTTATCAACGCCTAAAGGTGAACCCTTGTAGGAACCAACCAATAGTCTGCATCTCAAAAAAATTTATGCCTAGGCTTGAAAAGTGTAAAATCTGAAAATACAAAAAATATATATATAGAAAAAGGATTGAAAATAGTAAAGAAAAATAATCATCCTCTAGTTTGGGCATGTACCTTGGTGAAAACCTGGAAAATAGGCACCTCCATCCATTTTTGGCTCTTTGTCCTATCATTCTTTGCATCACATCCATCCATCCCATCATTCATCCTATTTATTCTATCACCCAGTTGCGTCTATATCATAGCTTGATATTGTGAAGTATCATATCCCATTTGGTACTACTTGGCATATTCCTAAGGTTAGCTTGCCTTTCCTATATCGAGGTAGTCCATTGCATCACACTGGGGGGAATTCCTTATGGATCAGATCGGGTTCTTGTATATCTTAAGGTTATTGGAAATCTCATCGAAAATCCCAAAAAAAATCATATAACATTCATTAGAAAATCCAAAAACATCAAAATCCTGTACAACAAAAATCCAAAAACATTCAAAAAATTGTAAATTCAAAATCCAAAACACAAAAAAATCCCTAAATAGATCAAAACATCAAAAATCCAAAAACATAACCATGTCAAACTATGAGTCTCTGAGCTTGAACATAGGCAAGGCCATCATTGATGTGCCCTTGAGACACCCTAGGTTAGTCCTTTAGTATTTTGTCATAATAAACTGGAAATCCATCAATTGTTCATTTCTCATCATCAATAAGTCAAGTCAGTCAAACTACGTGGTCTATGCGTGTATAACGTAGGAAAGGCTCATCTTTGATAAGCCCTTGAGGCCCCTAGGATAGTCTTTTAGGTTAGATTCCTGGTCAAATATCTGAAAACCCCTAAAAATTCAAAAAACTCAACAAAATCCAAAAACATTTAAAGACTCATAAAACACAAAAACATTGAAAAATCTGAAAAAACCCTAAACAACCTCAAAATAATCAAAAACCAAAACATTCACATGACTTTTAGAAAGACCAAAAATAGCCTCAAAACATTTCAAAACACCAAAAACATGGAAATAGTTCAAAAAAAACCCAAAATCATCCATCTCATTTCTCTTTCACCCGCAATAAAACTTCATCCATAATAAATCAAATCATCACCTTCAACCTTTGGAAAAACAAGTAGAAAGAAAGTATCGAAATTGAAAAGTGAAAACATAAAGGTCAAAATCTAAAGTCTATATCATAGGTAAACGATTCAATAGAGTTTGTATCAATGGCTTATCACCCACCTCATCCTAATCAAAACATCTGATAAACTATCCTAGGATGCATCCTTTCGACTATGGACATCAACAATAGAAATCACCTTAGCTAAATTAAACTAGCAAGAGATTAGATAGCACTGACTGTTTTTCTTTGATCTTTTCTTATGATGTATCTTTTTGACCCATTTCGAGGACCTCTCGATGATGTCTAAATGATTTAGAGAGAAAGGAATGGGATATCGATCATTATCTTTTGTTTGTTGTGCTTGTGGGTATTTTTGTAAGATAATCTTGGTGCACACTTGCTTAGTTGTGTGTAAGGAGGTTGTTTAGGGTGGATTGTTGACTATTACGTATGCTTTGGTTTGATATATTCTCAACTTCTATACTACATTCCAACGGGTGTTCCGTATGTTAAGATGTGAACAAAGACTATCCTATTTGTTTGCAAAGTCAAAGTCTATGTCACTAGATACAACACCATCCTGGTTACCCATACCTTGATGCATTGTGTCTATGTGTTATATCAAACAGAAGGAATGATGAAAAATACCAATCCCAAGATATGTGCAAATCATCCATCTCTTCACCATATCTAATAAAGTCTCAGTGAATCAAGGACTTGTTGGACTTTTTGAATCAATCTTCAAGATTGATGGTCAAATCATTCATTTTATTCTTCTATCTTCTTTCCACGCTAACCTGGTATCATGGTAGTCAACAAAAACATAATCATGCATCCATCCTACATCCACAAAATCATTAACACGCATACATCTCGCATCATCACAACATATCATAATAAAGGAAAACATAATCCACTGCATCATCATTATCATTTAAGTTGTTTTGAATAATATAGATTTGTTATTCTAAGTATCTTAATACATTGCATTAACATTCATCGCATCCATATCATAATCATTCATAACATACATACTATAAGCATCATCCATATCTATACATGTATCATCATGACATCATAAATTGCATGGAAAAGTACACAAAAAGAAATGCATTCATCCATATCATTTGCATATCATAACATCCATCCCGTAACATATCATACAAAGATACCAAAAAAGAATATAACACATCAAATATCATATACATTACATCATAGATCATCATCGCATATCACATCAACATAAATAAAAGAAGTGCATCGCATCACATCATTTGCATCCATACATCCATAAAGTATGAAATAAAGGCACATCACATCATGAACCTATATCATCTCATATATATATCAATAAAATGACGATCATGGTACAATATCTGAATTGATGTGTATGAATATAATCAAACTGTACAATGTACACAAGGCTATCAAAAATTAGCCTATGAATGTATATTTGTATAAATAATTAGGCTATACAACAAAAATGTGTCTGCAAAATCAAAAGAGGTCTATCCCTCATTGGCCCTGTCACCCTATCTAGGTTGATCTGGTTGTCTGACTAAGGTAGAGGTACTCAGTTGCACCTGACTCCAGTGCTCAAAATCCGGTTGTCGATGACGTGGAGGGATGTCTCTGTAATACAAATTTTGCTAGTATGCCACCTCTTCCCTCATTGTCTCATACAACTGTGAAAACATTGTTTTTCCAACAAGCCCCTATGCCTACTGAGACTACTACTAAGACACGACCTCTAATTATTGTTGTCAGTTGATCTCCTATGCCAACTATACATTTGAGGTCTATCTGAGTTGGCACTCATGACACCTCTCAGCTGTAAGTGTTAGAACCTACTACCGAGCTTGATCTCACTCAGCTATTAGAACTTGCAACTACTACTGCAACTGTTGAATCTGTACATCTCAGAGATCTAGCCCCAGCAGTGGTTGTTGTACTGGTGGTGGTTGTACAAGTGGCTGCTAGTGTAGTGGAGGTGCACCAAGGACCTATTCATCATGTTGTTGGCCATCTTGGCCATCTTATTCTCTCCCTTGTCCTCTACCCTACCCATCTGATCCTCTACCCTACCCTCTTCCCTACCTATCCAATGGTTGGCCTCCCTTGTGGAGGTATGCCTGTTGGATCTGTAAGATGGGAAGGGGGTACAAACCAAGCATCATATGCAGGTATCGTCTGCGTATTAGCCTACCCCTAATGATAGGCCCATGGCCTGGAAACCAACTGTCTAAATCCCTCGATGATCTCATGGGTCAGTATCATGGGGCCCCAAGTCACCTCTTGAGTTGATCTTGCAAAAATGGTAGTGTACTTTTCATTGGGCCTATCTTGCCTCTCGCCAAACTATCTGGATACTCTATCCAGAAGGTATTGCTCGATCATGGTGTTGGAGCCTAAAATTTTCATAAAAATTCTAAGTATTTTATCAATTAAAATCCAAAACTCCCACTCTTATTTTCATAATAAATCACATTATCGCCATTCACAAAGTCATTTTTACCCTTTACTGTGATACCACTATCACATTATCCACCCCTCATAACACCCATACCATACCTCTCTACCGTAGTTCATCCCCAAAGTAGCTTGCGGTAGGACGGTGAGAGGAGCCACTACCATATACCTCACCCTACACACTATACCGCTATACCTCGGGGGGTCAAGACATAGCCCACGGTAGAGCGGTACATTGAAGAAAGGTACTAAAGACACACCGTAGTACCGCAAGGGAGCAAAAAATGACACGAGGTAGTGTGGTAACTAAGCCGTTGGGTCATTTAAAACACACCAATTACATCAGTCAACATCAAAACATAAAATTGAGCTCAACACAAAGATTTGAATTGTGTGAATTTATGAGCTAGGAGTAAATGTATCTTGGTGTTGAAATACACGAAACAAGTTGAGATTTTTCACTCGTAACAGCTGAAACCAAGTTGCAGATGAGCTCAAATTGTGGGAGTAAAGGGAATTCTTCAAAGCGAGTTCTATCCCTAGCTACACAGGAATTCAAATGGCCAAGCGACTTGACAATTAATAAGTGGCAAGAAAAATACTTGGGCTCTAAGGAAGATTGATTATGTACATCATAGAGAGGAAATATCTTGAACAGGTCTTCAATGACCACGGGCTTTTACTTAGAGATTAACAGATTGACACACATGTTTGTGATTACATTAGTTTCTTATGTTATGTTTAGTCTCAAATCTTGTTTTGTTATCAAAAGTCGTGTCTTTTGGTCTAAAGCTTGTTGCCTCTCGTATATATAAGAGAGACCAGGACCAAAAGAAGGATAGTAGTAGAATAGGGGTAATTAATGGATAGCAGAAAACTTCCATAATGTTTATATTTTGAAAGACTATGTTGTAAGCAATATTTTGAAGAAGTCAATGAAAGATCTTTGATTTTGTGTTGTTACCTTGGTATCAATTGTTTTTTGAAGTTATTCAATTATATGGTTGTCTCCATTTTAATGCTTCTTTATTATTTAAATTGGTATATCAAGTATATATTCAATTTATCAATGCACATTTGTTGTACTTGTGTGATATGATTAATTGGTTTCCCAAAAGGAATTAAAATCCTTCTAGTCAATCACAGTAATCTGGAAGTATTATTTGGATCAGTAAGAAGAACCATAGAATTAGGATTGTCAATTTGTCTCCAATTTGGTGTTATCTGTGGTCTTGCATAATTTATTCAATTGGTTCTTTCAAGTAAAGATTAAAATCCTTTTTGATAAATTATAAGTAACCTGGTTATGGATAAGTAAGCAGAGTTTGTCAATCACTTGCCTGCATATTTATACAAGTTATAAACCAATATTAGTTTGCCAAACAGTTAGAGTTACTACCAAATGCAAGCCACTTATCTTAGACTTTCATTTGACTCCATTTACCCAACAAGGCACTAGTCTTATCCATTTCATCATTTAGTTTTATCAAATTAATTTTCAAAACCTCACATTTGTTAACTGAATATATTCATAAACTTCATCTTGATATTGTTTATACAATTTATACCAAATTAGGATTACATCTCTCCACTCTCAATTGCCATTGTGGATAGATTGTTCAAGTAGGAAACAAATTGTCTAAGTCTACTCCATTTGCATAGGTACACCCGCCTAGGTCTGGTAGAGCCTGAAGACAAGAAGGTTCAAATACACCATTTGGCCTTGTTCGTTAGCCTAAAGCGTACCAAGAGCCTGGCAACCTCTTGTGGTTTTTCAACTAGTGTTTTTGAGAACTAACACATGGTATGCTCCTGACCCTACATATAACAGGTTTGGCGAGCAAAGAAGAGCTACGGTACATCATCATACCAAGCCAACATCTATAGCCACGACCGCCATTGGAACACTGTCATATCATCAATCACTCTCCTCTAGTAGGGGATACCAAGTTTCCCTATGTGCTATAGAGTGATGGCCTCTTTGTACCTCCAAACAACTAGATCATCTGGCTCCACATCTTCCATGTGGACAATTGATTGAAGCACGACAATATGCTCCCATGCCCATATGTGTAAAAATGTGACTCCTGCACCAATCGCTCTTCCATCACAGTATATAAACTAACGCATATCATGATAAAGGGAGGCCAGCATCACTGGCCCCCATGCATATTGGGTCCACCTGAAAATTATTTGATGCCAAGCTAGCCCCTATATAGGACTGAACCCTCAGCTTTGTTGGTCTGGGGTGACCAACCCCAAAATAACTGCACCAACTATCAATTTGAAAGTCGACAAGTGCTCTTTGTACATCTCAAGGTCAATCTGTGAGTTAGCCAAGACAATAGTGTCCTGGCCAAGAACCTCATGGCAAGCATCATATCCAGCATCACTATCATAGATCACCCACTCTCCATGTATCGACAATCGCAATATCTACCATACATCCTCTAGTGTGACTGTCGACTCGTCCATGGGTAGGTGGAAGGATGAGGTCTCACTATGCCATCGCTCGCATAGCACTGTCATCATTGCCAGATGGGTCCTCACAATGGGCATATATGCAACGTGCCACAATCCAATCTCTCCTAAGTACTCTTGTCAAAGATTAGATAAATCATTAAGGGTGGAAAGTATAGTAGGTCAGTGCTAGCAAGACATCAAAGGTTGAATAACCTCATGCACCCACAAAGCGCACGACATCAAAATTCATCAAAATTGGCTAAGTTTGGAGTTTTTAATCCCCAAAATGACAAAGACATTGCCATTTACGAAGGCATTTCCAGAATTCAAATTCCAAATAGCAATGCCCAATGCATTCAAATTCTAAATTGCAACTAGCATCACTATTTACACCAGCATTGCATTTTGAATCTGCAAACCCTAATTTTAATTGCAAATCAATGATGTGCATTGCTATGCACATCTGTGTCACAATTTGAAATCTAGGAACCCTAATTTCAAATCACTAAGTGTGTCGCCATTCACAATGGCATCACTAAAAATGAAAAAAGCATCACCAACACTCAAAATAGTGCTGCAATACAGTGACGCTGACCTAGAGAAAATTTCAAAACCTAATAAATGCACCAAAAAGTCAAAATGCAAGGAAATTTTTGAATTGTGTACCATTGGTCCTGCACTTAGAGGCCTCTGGTACTCTCGAACCCAATCTGAAATGTGTCGTGGGAGCACTCGTTGTGTCATTTCTTCAGGAGGTCAGAGCTCAAAATGCAGCAATTCTATCAAGTGTGAATGCACAAATGACTTGAAAATGAGCCTTCCTCACCTACTTAAGCCTAAAAATTAGGGTTTTTTCCCTAATTTAGAACAAAAGCTAGGGTTTTGACCTATTTTACCTATTTCTGACTTGTGCAACCTATTTTGAGCCATTTTTTGCATTTCTAAGGCCATTTTTGGCATCTCAAGGCTTGTTTTAGCACTTGAACCTATTTTTTACCTTTGTCAAGAAATCAACCCAAAATTCAAAATTTTTGCCCAATTTCTAGAGGTGGTAGGGAATCAGCTTATCCCTGGCAATAGTGGGGCATCCAAAAATCATATTTTTTTAATTTTTTGATCTGAGCAGTAATTTTTATCTAAAAAGCGTCAGTCTTTGAACCAACATAATAGTTACCTCACTTCAAAGAGGGGAAAAATGTAGACACTAAAAAATGTCTTGAATGATATCATACACTTGAATCTGATATACTAATGCACCATTTTGTCCTAAAACCCATCCTCTTTTCACTTAATTGATTAAATTAGTATAGCTATTTAATTAATTAATTGCATCAATTTCATCTATTAATCTAATTGACCTAATTAGGTTAATTCGCCCCTTTCATGCTAACCTTTTTCCTCGTTAATTTGGATAAATCAAATTATCTAAGTTAATCCCTAAGTCCTCTTATTTAATTAAATAACCCTAAGCTATTTAATTAAAATATCATATCACATCCCATTTTCATTAAATCATTTATTTAATGAATATCATTTAATTCTACTAATTTGCATAATTGAAACTTTGTTTTAATTATCAAATTATTAATTAAATCTAATCCCCCCACTTGCAAGGGAATATTCCTTGAGAATATTCCTCCTTTGCACATTCCTCCAAAAAGGGAATATTCTCATGGAATATTCCTTCCTCTTTGCACGTTAAAATTTGGTTTTAAGTAACTATATGATAATTTTCCTCTAAAAGGGAATATTCTCATGGAATATTCTTTCCCTCTTCACTCATTTGAAAAAAGGAATATTCTTCCTTGTAACAAACTTTCAACAAACTTCATGTGCAAGTTTTGAAAGTGTGTTTGTTTGGATGAATGTAAGCCCTTGATTAAATATCATCTTGCATCCTCAACCCTTGATGGGAATACATGATCCATGCCTCTACTTTCCTTCCACCTTGACTGTTGATTGATTCTTTCAATCTCGACCATCAATTTCATTTTGCCTACTCTATAAATAAAGCTTGCATCTATTGAATAGGGATCCACCTTTCCAAATCAAACTTATGCTATTGAAAATCACATCCATTTGCACTCACATATCATGTTTTAAAAGCATTTTAGGTTATTTTACATGCATTTTTAGCTTTTCTTCCATTAATGGCTTCCATGGTAATTTAGTTGCATCCATTTAGCATATTTTGTAATTAAGGTTTTAATCTTTCAAATCTTGCATACACTTAGAATAGCTTTGCTTACACTCCCATCGATCATCATAGCATTTATCATGTTAAAATATCTTACATCATGTTTTACAACACATCTTTCATCGATTTTGTCGATTCTCTTCAATAGAATCGATCAAAACAAGCTCATTATCCAAGGGATTCAGAAAGGGTCACCATTCTACATCAATGCGACACCACTCCCCCAATAGGATAAGTCTCAATGTCTTAGATTAGATGTTTATTGAGCTTTCATGTTTTGAATGTTAGTTTTAATGGCTTCTTCATCTTTGTTTAAATTGAATGATCTTATTAGGACTGATGCATAGTGGCTTAAGTATGCTTTAAATCCTCATGGGTCAAGTGTAGTTAGCTCATACTACATCATCGATCACACATACATAGCTTTTACGAGCTTACTTGAAATAGAAATATAAATGGGCCAGAATGTCCTCCTCCAAATCTTGGCTGCCAACTACATAAGGAGAAGCATCACTCAACCAATTTTTCACCAATCGTAGACTTACTGTGGTCCCCCGCACATCTACCAAACTTAGTGAAATGACCCTTCCCTTCAACGAAGAGATTGGTTTGGTAACCTCATAATCCTTAGCCTTTTTTTGAGCATGGTGATGTGTCCTACATATCTAGAACTACCATTTGTGGCTACAACTACATGTATGATATTCCTAGCCTAGTATGTAAATTTGGATCACAGTGAATTGATAGTGTAAACAGTGGCTACTTACACTACTTTGGCCAAAGATTCATCACCTAGTACTTTGAGTGAGGGTCATCTATTTCACCACCTTCATGGCTTGATTTGATTTGACCATTTATACCCTATACATAGGTTACCCCTTTCCCATGAATTGTCCCAACCCCAAGAATAACCTCCTACTAACTCATATTTAAATGACATTGCTACTAAGTATCTTAAAGTAACTCTATCTTATGCTACGTACATATAGTATTGAAAAACTACATATAGTACTGACAATCTACGTAAAGTATAAATAGAATACATTCATGTAAATTCCAATATAGTATCTATATATAAGTATAAACCAAATAAAAAGGTTTCATAAATACAAAAAACAATCAAGAAATAGACAAGCATATCCAAGAATCATAACACACATATAAAACATTATTTTTCGTATATGAAAAACATGAATGAATAACCTTTCCAACATAAATATCAAAGGAGTAGAAATCAACATGCCCTAATGAAAGCTCCAACTGATAATTCTTCCTTCCTAGCTTAATTCCTCAAGCCCACTTGCAACTTCCTCTAAGAACAACCCAATTCCCACTTCTAACCTCTTATCAAATCTCTCAACAATACTAATGCAAAATAACAAAACAACTCCCTAACTCTCAAGCTCTCAACTCTCTTTTCACAAAAAATACAATAGAATAACAACTAAGTAATCAGAATGAAAAGTGTAATAAATGGTAGAAAGAGCACTTCTATATATACTAAAATATGAGCAACCAAAGGTTACAAACAAGCTAATACTTTTTCCACCTTTCTATTCCCATGCAACGACTCATCTAATTAACTCATAGATTTGCAACACATGATAGTCCTCACATTTCAAATGGCTAAGTTGACTTGTTTCAAGAGACAATAAGACTCTTTTACTGAGTCAATGAACAACAAATCCTTTTAGCGGGTTTCCTACTTGGTTTGCAAGTTGACTACCCCTCTATATTGCTACCAACTTATCATTGAATGGGTTTAAGCAAATCCACAGTTTTAAGACTTCAATTTTTCTTCCAAAAGATACAAGTTTTAGTGCCACATTTCATGTTTTAGCGTCCTTAAGAATAACATTGTCGAAGAAGTCTTCCAATGTTTAAAAACCGCATTCATTCTTTTGTCAACATTTACTCTTTATTCTTTCTTTCATGTGCAACTTTTTTCTTGGTCTTTACTTTGTTTCATGCACAGATTTTACACTTTGCAATGCATTAACATAAGGTAGTGCTATATGCGCATAGGCTTATTTAAGGCACTTTACTAATATCAACTTCAACACTATACAATGCGCTTTGAATACGTTTCAAATACTTATCATTTCTTATTATATATATAATATATAATATATATTTAACTTAATATATATACTTATACATATATTAATATATACTTATTTACTCAAGATTATCAATTACATTAATTTCCAATTAACAAATATATATATATGCATATATCGAATAATAATCATATATACAAATATATTAATATATGTATATATATTATATATACATAATATTATTTCAATATCTTTATATAAACACTTATACTCGCATTTCTATTAATCGACATATATACATGAAGTGTATATATGACACCTTTGTCCAATTGGTATTCCCATGCATATGGGTAATCCATCCATGAGCATGCGTAGATATGTCTACCTACATATAATCATGTATGTATTTACTCATATGTATGAATTTTTCATAGACTCATACATATATGCATACATACATATACATATATATATATATATATATATATTATGTATATATCTCATTGATATAAATATAAACACACAAGGAAGGAATTTCACATGACATCAAGACTTAATCACATTCCTCAATCCAAACATTCATAAAATAAGATCATAAACCAATATGAACATTCATAACCAAAACTGAAGATCACTTACTATTTACCTGAACTGGATTGCCTCAACTTAGACCAACTAGGGTGTGAGTGTGTGTATGCTCAGTTAGGCTCATTAAGGGTTACCACACCAAGTTCTTCTCCTAAGTGACACTTCCCCTCTCTTTCAGAGGTTTGAACTTGTTCCTGCATTCAACTTAGTACATCATAACAGTAGTTAGTTGATAATAATACATTCATATGCATCACATATATTTCATAAACAGAATCATTATAAAACATTAAATTGAATCAAACATTCATTAATCATATTTCTATCAAGATTCATATACAAAACACATTCATATATATTAAAGCATTTTACCAAACAAGGTAATATTAAATAGGTAATAACACACGGGGTGTAACATGCCATGGGTCTTCTTGAAGGGTCTAACCTACAAAAGCTAGTAAGTTTACTTGCAATAATTCCCTCATCTTTTTTTCTTCCATGTCATTGGCTATAAGTTGATTTCTTTCCCTGTACATAGCCTTTTTTGTGTTTGATGTGTCTTGTCTTTGGTATATATTGTGTTTGTATATGTATTTATGACCCTTGTTTGTCATGATGAAGTGTTTACATGTCTCATCTACTTTTAGTCTCCCCTATTTTAGTTTTCTTTCAAAGATAGATGGGTCCTCGTTATGCTTACAATAGACACATGTCCCCAACTAAAACCACTATTAGTTCCCATATTAGTATGCCTCAAAATTTATTAAATTGGTTGTCCTTCCCCCTTTGTTACTCTCTTGTTTTTCCATCATGTATAACCAATATAAGAAACATCTAATGAACCCCTCACCTTTATCAAATTTGGCCTAAGTGTGTTCTCTTTATTTTCCCATGTTACCCTCATGTGGTTGTCTTATCAAAACTAATAAAGGTTTCAAAATTTCTTCAGTGTTGGGGGAGCTTCTAGTGTTTTTCGATGGTTGGGAGGGGTTCCAAAACATTTTTCAACACCCAGCAATTAATTTTGAACCAGGTTAGAATCCCCAACACGAGTCTTGATACAATATTTTCTAGCACTTTGGGGTGGTTATGGAACATTTATTAACCCTCAACACCCATATTTGAACTAAGGTGAAACTATTAATGAATTTCAATGGGACCCGAAAAGTTTTAACAAAGGATGAAAGAAAGGAAATCATATGTGTTGGAGGGTTTATAGGTTCAAGAACCTCTTGAACCTTCAATATTTTTTAAGAATTGTAAAAATATCTTACAAAACTAAGTTGGAATCAATTAAGTGTGGAACATCAATGAGTTCACATTTCCTTGAAATCATAGACAATTTTAATGTTCCTTCAAATTTCCAACAAGGATAAAAATGGCTAAGGCAAGAAATGATGTTTGGGAGTTCAAAATTTCTTAAACTCAAAATATTTGAAAGCCTTAAAGGTAAGCAAAGAAGATGCATGTTGGTGAGTTCCAAAGTTTCTCAACTTGCTAAACCTTCAACCAAGTTTAAGGTGTACCCAAATCCCTAAATTCTAAATTCCCCATCCTTGCCTTAAGTTTTATTTTGGCACTAGAGTTTCAAAATTTTCTTTTCTTAGGTAATATAGTATGCCTTCCTCATGATTCCTGAAACCCCAAACATTTACCTTGTGTTCCTCTTTCCATCAAATTTTTAGAGTTTGTCTTCCCTAGGAACCAATTTCATGTTTTCCCAACCTTTGAAACCCCAATCCCTTGCTTTATTTCCTGTTAGTGCTAGAGTACCAGGTTTACCCTTGCCTAAGTACCTAGTAACCCTTGAACCTAATCCCTCTTGCACCCCATTTCTCGATTCCTTTCCTTCATCCCTTCCTTTGTTGTAAATTTCCCTCAAACTTTGGAACCCAGAATCTCTCCTTGGCCCCCTCTTTATTCCTCCCCATGAGTCCTTGGGCTCATGAGAGAACCTTGGAATTTGGCACTAGTTCCCCAGTTCCAAGTCCTTCCCACACATAGCTCTCTATTCTCTATATCCCTTGTTCCAATTCTAGTCTCACCCCTAGAGCCTTATATCCAAGTCCTATCAGACCCATAAAATTTTGGAGAGGCCTTTCACCATTGGAACCATTCCCCATTATTTGATCCATGGTCCCTTCCAAGATTTGATCCTTATTCCATTTTAATTCTCAGTTTGCATCCCCTCTTCACTCCTAGTCTTGACTCCCTCTCTCAACCTAGTCCCTATGAATTCTTCTTTGTCACCCCCCTTGATCCTAGGTCCTTCTATATTCTTAAACCCTAATAGGATATCCTCTTCTTAACTTCCTAGGTCTATGGTACCTCTCAAGATCCAACACTTGACACCTCCCTTTTACCCAATCTATGATGCTCACTTCTTCCCAACCCTCAAGACCTATTTTAACTTTCTTCATCTCCATTCCCCTACCTAAATATTGATCCTTCATGTGAAGTTTGCACCTCCATGCTTAGTTATAATTCCCAATTCCTTTATACCTCTTGACTCCCACTAATTCACGTGTTTCTTCCATTGGATTTGTGGACTTCCCCTAAACTCCCAAACCTAGTTCTAAGGTCCCTCCTAGACCTACAAACCTATTATTGGCTCGTTTTATACTTAGAAACCATTACAACCTTATTTCACCTACCTTGATGGCTCACCTATCACTCCATTCATGTTGAATTTGACCTTGAAACCACTAGATTATCTATTCCCACCCAAAGTATCATTGTTTAACCTAAGGGCATAGTTCCACATGAAGATCATATTGAATATTATAGGGGTGACCATACTACCATTAGTGCTAGTGTTTGAAGTTCCAAATATCCAATTGGACCCAAAATTATTATTTATCATCCATTTTGAGTGTTCCATAGACTTGGATGATTCTCATACATGACATCCATGGATTCCATGCCCTCCCAAAGTTCCAACAAGTACTTGGGAACTCGAAACTAAAAAATAAAAATACTAGCTTGTTTTACATCAAAAGGGTTGGTCTTTAAGCCAATTGTTTAGGTAGGAGAGGTTTTCAAATAGATTCCAAGAAATCAACCACTAAATATTTGAGTTACAAATAAAATAATGTATCTATTGAAGAGTAGGAAGGGTGTGTAATTGGATATATGCATATTTTGGTATATCTCCATGGTAGTTTCTAATGATTCAAGAGAATGTATAGTCACAATTGTACATTTTCTCTCACCATATTTTCTCATGTGATTGTAATATAAGTTAGATGTAAGAGTAACAACTTCTAATTCATTACAAATTCTTTGTAATGGTCTCCCTTCTATTGCATACATGGATTATTGTAGATTTGAGAGGGATTATAAGTATGTCTAACACATGAAATGTAACACTTGATTAACATGTAAATGAGAATCTAATTCTATTGATACTTGTTGTATCTCTTTCCTCTTTGTTATTTATGACTATGTTACATGATGGAGTAGGCATTGATCCACATTGGTGAAGGGCCAATCATCCACCATTTAGTCACCTTGCATCATGTTAGATGCATGTCGTTCATGATTCAGTATTGTAAAATAAGGATACATTTAAAGCAAATTGAAACTATTAAACCATTAGGGAATCATGTATTACATGTCTACACCTTGCCACTATGTATGAGCTAATGAATTAAACCATCTAAAAGGGATTATAATAATGTTGTCATCTATAGGTACATATTGGGTGTAGCTATTGATTGTTTTTGTCATGTTACATTTTAGTTGATGTACGAGCCTATTAAGGACACCTATGGGAATATCCCTCTTGGGGTTAAGCTAAGACCAAATTGTATGAAATACCACCCACTCTCATTGTTACCCATTAATCATACAAAATCTATTGGTGAACTCAATTTTTACCTTCTTGAAAACATATCCCTAGATCTAAAAGTGAGAAATGTTCTAGGATTGTGGACCTATGATTTTGGGAATAAATAGGTTAGATGCGTGAGTAATTTAAAGGATGAGTGACTAGGAGGAATGATAATCCCTCTTGAGAGGATCAATAGGTTTAAGGAACATGGGTATGCTCTCAAAATGGATGAGAAACTAGAAGATTAATATCTTATAAGATATTAGGGGAATGCCTCACCCTTGATTTCCCTTGATTCTCATAAGCTCCTTTGACCTTGATTCCTAGTGTGTCACTTGTACTCTCCTCATATAATACTCCCAACCCTTTCAACTAATTTGAGCCATTGATCCCTCAAGTTGATCCTAACCATTTAACCCCCCATCCAAAAATCTATAAATTAGCCTCAACCTAAGACATTTTCATGAGAAACCTTATGCAATATTATTTTATAGGTAGGAACACTCACGCATAATCAAATCAACCATATTTGAGCACAACCACTATGTATTGGTGCAAAAATAGTTGGAATTTGTGAGAATATTGTTATTTTCATCATTGTTTGTAATCAACCCTTATGCATAATTAGATTCTTGTACATATTATGAGTAGAATAGGCTAGATAAGTTTAATTTTTTCTTATATTCTCTAATTTATATGTACACACCTTTGGAATTCCCATAATCTAGCCTCATGTACCCTTGTGGTATATCAAGGATGCACCTAGAAGCCATTATTCAATCAAAATCTAAGACCAATAAACCATCCTTCCTTATGGTGCATCAAATATTGGTTAGTCTTGAGAAACTACCCATAACGTTATTTTACGTGATAAGAGGTAGATCTAACCTTGGACAAGGCCTTTGGCCTCCATTGGTAATGGATCCCATGCAATTTGACACTCCCTAACTACCAATCATTTGATAGATAATATATTTGTGGGCCTACATGGATTGATACTCCCACTTGACTAATCATAGATTGTTATCATGCTTGTTGTGCTTTCATCATTGAAACCTATGCACCCCTACAATCTAAAATCCTCAAAATCCAAATGTAGATATCTAAGTATGTCCATACTTGACCAAAATTGACCTTACCCTATTCTATCTATTAATTAAATAGATAATATTTATTTATTCAAGTCATCCTTATCTCACCCTTAATGAAATAAATTTGAAATTATTTAATTAAATCTAACCTTAGCCCTCAAATCTTTCAAATAAATAAATTAATTAATACCTACTTAATTTATTTATTTAGGCTTATTAACCTTCATTACCATTTTCTTATCATTTAGTTCCACCTCACCCTCAATCCTCTCACTCGATTCTAGCCCTTGAATCCATCTACATGGATCAAGATCTAAACTTGCCATCATGTGACAAGTTTCCTAACCTACCTATCATGCCCCTTTCTCACACATGTGTGAGCATATCTGTCACACATGTGAGGCAACCCTACCTCTTACGCATGTCATAGACATATCTCTGTCATGTTCTTCACAATGTATGCTCACACATGTGTAAGCACACCTTGTTCTTACACCTTTCCTCTTGGGACACTTTTCACAAGACTAAACCTCCATCATCTCATTCAATCTTGACCCTCCATTTAGTCAATGCATCTTGTCCATTGATTTTACACATCAAAAATATATAAATTGAGGCATTTTCTCTCATTTTAAAAAGAGAGGCTTCCATCACCATATCCTTATGCTATCATTTTCTTCTAAGAATTATTGCATCATCATATCCTTATGTTGTTATTTCTTCTATTAATCCTCAATTCCAATATCATGATGTTGGTCTAAACAACCACATTCCATCCAACTACAATATCAAAAGGAGAACATCAATTACAGACATGGGTTCATCTACTTCAGCTCAATCCACGAGGTGAGAAAAGTAAAAGGCAAGGTAATTGTGTCTTCATTTGCATTTATCTTTGTGTTTCTATTCTTTCACCATTTTATCATCTTCAACAAAATTATTTGCACATCTGTGAATATTTATTCTTAAACATTTTCAAAGGTCAAAATTACCAAATCCATTCTAATCTTCCTCAAATATAGCAAATCATATATCTTAATACTCCAATCCAATCATCTCAAGTTTACCTTTTGATGTGAGAGAAGATAATACAAAAGACGAATCCTTAATATTAAAACAATAAAATTGATCAAATCTAAGATTTTGATACCCAAGATCATTCAAAGGTGAAAGGAGAGAGTATACACTTAAAAGAGATTACAAACATGGCATACAATGGTTTATTCCCTTACAAAATTAGATAATTAATACAATAAATTATGATTTATTCAATCAATTATGAGGAAATGGTTAGGTGATTAGTTGAAATGATGATGCATCAATTTCAACTATCAATATTTTGCCTCTTTGAGATGGTGTTACAAAGTAGCATCATTTCAAAGAATAATAAAACTAGTTGGATGAGAAGAAAATGGTTAGATGTCTCAATCATTCAAAGGAGTGACTCCAAATTGCTCCAAAGGATTGACATTGGATAAAGTAGAATGTTAGGTGCTCATAGCAAAAGCATAACAATACATTTAAGAGTTATTTTTAAATGATTTGGGTTACATCCAATTTATAGATTTTTAGATGAGGGAATAGAGGGAAAGATGGATTGAAGAGATCAATGGCTCTCATTACTTGAGGGGATTGAGGAAACGAGGAGAGGAAATGTGTCATGCTCAGAATGGAGGTCAAAGGGGCTCCCAAGATTCAAGGGGAATTGATGAGGGCCACACCACTTGAAACCCACACAAATCACAACAATAGATACCAACACGGAAGATGCGAGATAGAAAAGAAAAAACTCACTTTCAATTATTTTCAAAAAATGAAATTACAGATTCAAAACTTACATGTGACAGCCTCATGGGCTTGATTCATTACACCAAAATCAACTCTCCAAACAAAATATATTATTCGAAGCCACAATCTACACTAATGGAGCCACCTTCTACAACCCCACCTAACCCTTTTTATTTTACCCCAATAACTGCCCTAGAATGAACTTTCCCTTTTGTTTTGGTGCCAAAAGTCTCGCTGATTGATTTCTTGCCTAGGAGGAAATTTTGATGAAATTCACTTTTTAGAGGAGCAACTTTGTGGGGCCATAACTTTTGATCTAGATGTCTGATTTTCTATTATTACATATCGTTGGAAAGCTCTCAAAGAGATCTACAACACATGAACCCACCATAGGTCAGCTCATCAACTTTTCAAGATGTTTTGGGGCCTCTAAAGTCTTCATATCTGAAATTTAAGCTACAGTGGAGAAATTTATCAGGACGAAAACTTTAATATCTCCTAAACCATGTAGGGTATTGAGGTGATTCTTTCACAACCGAAAATGTTTTTCAGTTCTGCTCCTTGGTGTAAATTTTTAAGTCCATATGAGCTTGTTTATGCAAACTTACTAAAAATAGTAAGTGACTATTTTTGGCTATTTTTTATTTCTGACTATCTTAAACCCCTTAAGTGTCATCATAGGACTCAAAACAACTATAGAAAATAAGGAAAAACATTTTTTTTGCATGATGCAAGATTGCCCTAGACCGTTGGATGCTCTTGCATCAAACACCCAGGGTAATTTGAAAAGTGACCCTATCACTTCTCAGGAGTTAGAGGGAAACCAAGATAGTTAACCTCAGCCTGAGACAACCATGATGAATCTTCAATAGGCCTTCCTCTCCATTTCACCAAGTATTTTGTGTATTGCATGTTTCTTGTGCTTCTACCCACATGACTATCTGAAATTTATTCTATCTCCTCCTTTTCTGAAGAAGGTGCTAGAATATTCCACTGTACTTATATTATTTCTTCATCAATTCCTCCTTCATGATATTGTGTTAAATCTAAAATGTTAAACATGGGTGAAATATGAATTTCGTCAAGCAACTCTACATCATATGCATTTCCTGAATCATGCTTCTTCAGGATTTTGCATGGTCCAAATTTCTTCATCTTTAACTTGTATATACCAAATAGAAACCTTTCCTTTCGCAAATGAACCATGACTTGATCTCCTACTTGGAACTCCTTATACCCCCTTTTCCGATCTTCCTAAGCCTTATATTGTGAGTTCATCTTATTGATATGTTTCTTCACCTCTTTGTGCAAATTCTTCATGTGCTCAACAAAATCTTTAGCCTCAGCACTACTCTTCTCCCCCTTATCCATCTTTCTCATTTCAAAAATATTTCTTAGACTACTCCCATACACAATTTGGAATGGTGATTTACCAGTGCTCTTGTTGATAGAATTTTTGTAAGCAAATTTTTCCTATGATATAATCAAATCCAATCCCTTGGGCTTGTCTCCTACTAAGCATCTCAACAGGTTACCCAAAATCCTATTCACTACCTCCATTTGTCCATCAGTCTGTGAATGGTGTGCAGAACTAAACTTCAAATCTATCTTCAACTTCTTCCATAATTTCCTCTAGAAATAACCAACAAATTTGGTATCTTTGTCTAAAACTATGCTCTTTGGTAGACCATGTAGTCTCACCACCTCTTTGAAAAACAACTCTACAACGTGAAAAACATCACCGGTCTTATGACACAGAATGAAATGTGCCATGTTTGAAAATCTATCCACCACCAAAAATATGGAATCATGCCCTCTATGTGTCCTTGGCAAGCCAAGAATGAAATACATGCTAATATGCTCCCATGACCTCTCAGGTACAGGTAATGGCTGATACAATCCAGTAGTGTGACTTGTTCCTTTCGCCATCTAACATACTCTGCAACTTTGTACAAAATTCTTCACATCTTTTTGTAACTATGGCCAATAATAATTCTCACTAAAAAGAGCAATGGTCTTATCTCAACTGAAATGTCCAGCTAATTCTCCACTATGCTTCTCCTTGATTATATTCTCTCTCATAGAACTCCTTGGAATGCACAATTGGCTTCCTCTAAACAACATCCCCTTGGATTAATAAATCCAACCATCTTGTCCTATCCAATGTAACAGGTTCTAAATAAGCCTTCCAAGCTTCTGCAAAGTCTAGATCTTCAAGATACAAACCCTTGAGTTCATTGAACCCAACAACCTCTATTCTCATCTCTATCAACAAAAATTTCCTTCTACTCAAGGCATCTACAACTTTTTTTGACCTTCCACTCTTGTGCTTCAAAAAAAAGGTATAACTCTACAATAACTCAACCCATTTTAAGTGCCTTTGATTTAACTTTCCTTGACTATTGAGATACTGCAAAGCCTAGTGATCAATATATAAAATAAATTATTTTGGAAAAAAATAGTGTCTCCACTTCTTTAAAGCCTAAACTATAGCATAAAACTCCTGATCATAGACAAAATATTTCTTCTTAGCATCATTTAACTTCTCACTACAATAGGCAATAGGCTTACCTGCTTGATTCAAAACAGCTCCTATGGTAGTGTCACTAGCATCATAATCTACTTGAAAGACCTTATTGAAATTTGGAAGTTCCAAAACAGGTTGTTTTGTAACTTTCTTCTTCAGCATATCAAAACTTTTGGCTACTCTTGTAGTCCACTTAAAATATTTTATATCCCCTCTCATTGCTTTAGTTAGAGGTGCACAAATACTACTAAAATTCTTAATAGCCTTTTTGTAAAAACTTGCTAGACCATGAAATCATCTTACCTCTGTAACATTCCTTGAGGTAGGCCATTCAATGATAGCTCTCACCTTCTCTGGATCCATTTTAAGACCCTCTGCTGAGACAACAAATCCCAGATACACCAACTCTCTCTTCGCAAAACTACATTTCTTCAAATTAATCAACAACTTCTCCTCCCTTTGCTTCTCAAAAAATCTTTGGATATCCATCAAGTGCTCCTCCAATGTCTTACTAAAAATCAAAATATCATCTAAATAAACAATAACAATTTTTCCTAAAAATTCTTTCAATACCTCATTCATAAGCTGCATAAATGTGCTCAGTGCATTGGTTAGCCCAAAAGGCATGACTAACCACTCGTACAAGCCCTCCTTGGTTTTAAAGGATGTCTTCCATTCATCTCCTTCTCTAATCCAGATTTGGTGATATCCGCTCTTCAAATCTATCTTTGTGAAGTACTCAGCTCTGCTCAAACAATCCATAATGTCATCTATTCTCAACAAGGGAAATATATACTTCATGGTGATCTTGTTGATGGCTCTATAATCTGTACACGTCTTCCATTCCCCATCCTTCTTTGGTGCTAGTACTACAGGTACTACACATGGACTCAAACTCTCTCTGATCAATCCCTTCTGCAACAACTCTTGCACTTTTCTATTCAACTCTTCACTCTCTGCTGGAGTCATACGATGAGTTGCCTTATTCGGAAAACTGGCTCCAGGAAACAAGTCCATCTAATGACTAATCTCTCTTACTCAAGGAAAACCTTCAGGTACATTATCAGAAATAATAGCTTGAAACTCATTCAAAAAATATAAAACCTCTACAAGTACCTTAGTAGTATCTTCTTTATCAATTCTAGGGATCAATGCAAAAAACATATGCTCATGCCTCGTACCTTCTAGGAAATTTCTTCCATCAACCAAAAAAATTATTGCATTATTTCATACCCTTTATGTTTCCTCTTTCAAGGGATTCAACTTATGATGAACCCCATCCTTTGTCAAAGAATAGGTGTTGGAATTTCCATCATGTATTGCTTGTCGATCAAACTACCACGATCTGCCTAACAACATATGACAAACATCCATAGGCATAATATCATACAATACCTCATCATGGTAATTTCCAATCTTGAACTTTACCATACATTGTTCATTTACCAAGGCTTTATAGTCCTTCTGCAACCAAGGAATCTGGTATGGACTCAGATGCCTTCTTCTCTCCAACCGCAACTTACTAACCATTTCTTTTGAAACAAGTTATCAATACTACCTCCATCAATAATAACATTGCAAACTTTACTTTCACACTTACATTTGGTACAAAACAAATTCTTCCTTTGAGTTGGTTCCTTCTCCTCATTTAGCAAGGCTCTTCTAGTAAGAAGAATCTCTCCTCTTTCTGCATCCTCAGAATGTGAAGACACAACATCTTCATCTACATGTGGAACTCATGCATGACCCTCAGGTCTTCTATTTGTCCTTCCTTGATGTTGAGGACACTCATAGGCTCTATGTTCTTCTTCTCCACACTGGAAACAGGTTCACAAAATCCTCCTCTTCCTGGTCCTCATCTAGATCTTCCTCTTTGGTCTCCTTTATTTTGATCATGAGGATGGTAGGTGTTATCTCCATTTTGGTTTTGGCTGCTACTAGAGCGTTCACCCTTCTTTTGATCTTCATTTCGACCTCCATATGGTTGTCCACTAGTCTTTCCTCCACAACCTCCACCTCATTATTTATTCTCAAACCTCTTGTTCAGTTGTTCTTCAACCCTTAGAGAAAATTGATAAGCATCCTCAATGGTGGTCATTCTTACCAATGCCAATTCTTCATATATGCTTGGCTTCAACCCATTAATATAACGAGCAAATTTATCTTTATTTTCCTCAGAATGTCTTGTCTGAATCAGGACTTTGTGAAATTCCTCTGTATATTCTTTCACTGTCCTTATTCCTTGCCTCAAGCTCTGCATCTTCTTGAGCAGCTCCAATTCATAATTGACTAGAATAAATTGTTTCTTCCATTTTGACACCATTTTGTCCCATCTAAAATTTTTATCTTTCCATTGTCTTCCTCATTCTAACTGGACCTCTTTCCACCATATATTGGTGTGACCTTTCAATTTTTTCTTTTCAAATCTCACTCTATGAGGATCTTCAATCTCCTTAAACTCAAAAACAATTCCATGTCATTGATCCAATTGATCAATTCTTCAGGATTTAGACTTTCATTGAAAGTTGAAACCTCCATTTTAGGTCTCTTCCCAATGCTTGAGATCACTCGCAGCAATCTTCTTTCTCCAAGATCCATTGGATCCTACTCTTCCTCTTCCATTTCCTCTTTTGTTTTATCTTCACTGTCATTTCTTTCTCATTGCACATCTCTTCTTCGAACCTCTTGCTGCAAGGTTTCTAATTGCCTTCTAAGGGCTCTAATTTCATCTCTAGGTGGATCCCTTCCTCCACCACCTTGGCCTCTACCTCTGGTATGTTGGGCAAGCCTTGGAGGCATCTTGAACTCAACCCATACTCGTAGGTCCTGTTGTAACTACCTCACATTCGACACTTTGTTACAGGCTTAGGAACTCTTGCTCTAGTACCACTTGATGAGGGCCACACCACTCGAAACCCACACAAATCACAACAATAGATACCAACACGGAAGATGCGAGACAAAAAAGAAAAAACTCACTTTTAATTATTTTCAAAAATGAAATGACATATTCAAAACTTACATGTGACAACCTCATGGGCTTGATTCATTACACCAAAAACAACTCTCCAAATAAAATATATTCACTTTTTAGAGGAGCAACTTCACGAGGCCATAACTTTTGATCCAGGTGTTTGATTTGTTATTATTGCATATCATTGGAAGGCTATCAAAGAGATCTACAACGCATGAACCCATAGTAGGTTGGTTCTATTAGATTTTACGAGAAGTGAGAACCGAACCAAGATCTAATGTCGATCGTAGATCACATGCAACTTCACTTAATAGATGATCGAAGATAAAAATAGCAGAATGAAGAGAAATCTGAAACGAGAGAAAAATAGAGACAAGGCAAGAGAAAATGCATAATACTCTTAATACTCTCACCAATTGATCATCGAACTAGCCAAACTAATGGAGGTGAGAGGAGAGTGCTCAATATATAGAAAAATAGGGGCATGTACATCCAAGAGGTGCATTAACTCCTACTACCCATAAACAGTGGGAGGTTTTACCTACTTGGGAAATGCCAAAACATGTTGCATAACCTCCTCAAGTGAAGATAGGAGAGAGGTGGCACATAAAGCCAAAAGAGGGTGAGAAACCCAACTACCCCATAAACTACTCAGGTAAATACAAAATAGTGGTTATGAGAGGTGGCACAACAAGCCAAAAGAGAGTGTGTAACTCAACTACCCATGTATGGGAGAGAGTGGCACATACAGCTGTTGTATTTTTCCACATGTCCTCATATTACCACATCTAATAAACCTAAGAAATCTTAAATAATAATGTGTAGGAAAAAGAAATACCCCCTAACATAAGGAAAATAAAAAACCTACACTAACACCCCCCCTTAAGCATAGCTTAGGTGGGTGAAAAGATGGGTCTCGACAAATGAGGCCATGTTAGGTACCCATGTGTACATAGAGATCCCCCCAAGAGAAGAAGCCCCCCATAAGAGGAATAGCCCCCCATAAATAGAGAGAGTAGAATGAAGGACTAAGAAGACCCTCCTGAAGTAGACACCTGTCACACCCCTAGCAAAGCTCACAAATGAAGGAACTTGCTCTCTGTGAAGGGTTTGGTGAAGATTTTCACAGTTTTCTCTAATGTAAAACAATACTTAAGATCAATGATGCCTTCCTAAATCAACTCTTGAATGTAATGCATATGTATCTCAATGTGTTTTGTCCTTTTCATCTTTCCCTCATGGTACTTGTTCGCTATTGGTCTCTCGCTCGTATTTAGCCTTGGACAAAATTTACCATCCAATTAGGATTGCATTCCCAAAAAACCTGACTCACCAACAACGCCTCATGGTGCAATAGGGTCTGGGCCCAATGAGGCTCTTACCCTCTCTAGTGCCCCCTTCCAGGGGACTTGGGCTCAGTCTGTCACTGAGGACGCTTCTACAAACTATAATTCGATAGGAAAAGCTGCCAATTTTCATGTTGGGCTCTTCCCTTACCTACATTGTTCTATTGACCAAAGGTTATTCACCTTGGAGACCTGATGCGGTTATGAGTACGACTGGGCATGAATAGTACTTGGTCCTCCAAATTTTCAAGGGTCACTGAAGGCACACCGGGCACTACGGGACATGAGGTGCTCTTCCAGCCATTGGACCCTATCTCTGGTTGAACCAATTTCAGGGTGGGTAGGCTATTAAAAAGAAAAGATAACTCTTCCTGAGGCCACGTTGACATCTCCAAATTTCTTAACGTTGTCATCGGCCACCACATCCTAGTTCAGGAATATTAACCCGATTCCCTTTCGATGATTACGCAAAGTGCGCCCTTGAAGCAGGGCTTCCCCATCTCTTAGGATCGACTAACCCATGTCCAAGTGCTACTCACATGGAACCTTTCCCCACTTCAATCTTCAAAGTTCTCATTTGAATATTTGATACAAATTAATTTTCAAACAAAATCTGGAAAAATAGCCTTGCAGTTGTGTTTTACTCTTCATTATCTTTTCAACACTTTTTTGTTTTTGAAAAATGGATTGCAAAAGTGAAAGATAAGACTTGTTGAAGATAAAAAAAAATGCAGCAGATTCAACCTACAATATCTAATTGAAAAAGGAAAAAAAATTTACTCAAACCTTTGCGGATGGAAATTACTCATTTCTAGCTTTCCAGCAAGTACTCGTTTGCGAAACTCTGACACCTGAGGCAAAAGTTATGCAATTTTGAAAAAAGCTACAAATTTTTCCTATGAAAAATGACTCGCGCCTTTTTATGATTTGATTTATACAAAATTTAACGACTACCCAGATGGTTTTTTGATGCTAGGAATAAAACCCAAAAATCATTTTTCTTGAAAACAAGTGGAAGCTAAATTTCTAAAGTCAAAATGAAAATAGCTCTAGTAAAAATTCAAGTTTTTAATTCTATTTTTTTACTGTATCCTCCAATCTTTGATTTTGGTGAAATAAAAGTCAATTTTGACTTTCTCTAACCTTTTGGACAAGCTGAAAAAGCCTCTAATATTACCAAAAAGTTTCAAATCACCCAGATCTCACAGGAACAAATATATGTAAACCAGATTAAATATATGCTTATTTTTCCTTTAAATTGTTCTAATTCTCCAGGTCATACGAGGATGCAGGAGAAGAGCATACTTGGTTTTTAAGGAAAAATATTAGCTTTCTATTAGTCTCAAATCTCTCAAAAAATCAAAAAAACAATGAGCTATACCAGACAACACAACTCTAATACCATGTTAGATTCTATGAGAAGCGAGAACCAAGCCAATATCTGATGTCAGTTGTAGATCACACGCAACTTCACTCAACAAATGATCGAAGATCAAAGTAGCAGAATGAAGAGAAATCTGAAATGAGAGAAAAATAGAGACAAGGTAAGAGAAAATGCAGAATACTCTCAATACTCTCACAAATCGATCACTGAACTAGCTAAACTAATGGAGGTGAGAGGAGAGTACTCAATCTATAGAAAAATAGGGGCATGTACATCCAAGAGGTACATTAACTCCTACTACCCATAAAAGGTGGGAGGTTTTACCTACTTGGGAAATTCCAAAACATGTGGCATAACCTCCTCGAGTGAAGATAGGAAAGAGGTGGCACATAAAGCCAAAAGAGGGTGAGAAACCCAACTACCCCATAAACTACTCAAGTGAATACAAAATAGTGGTTATGAGAGGTGGCACAACAAGCCAAAAGAGATTGTGTAACTCAACTACCCATGTATGAGAGAGAGTGACACATGTAGCTGTTGTATTTTGCCACATTTCCTCATATTACCACATCTAATAAACCTAAGCAAACTTAAATAATGTGTAGGAAAAAGAAATACCCCCTAACATAAGGAAAATAAAAAACCCACACTAACAGGTTCGTCAACTTTTCGAGCTATTTTGGGGCCTCTAAAGTCTTCATATCTGAAATTGAAGCTGCATTAAAGAAATTTATCAGGATGGAAACTCTAATATCTCCCAAACCGTGCAAGGTATTGAGGTAATTCTTTTGCGACCAGAAATTTTTTTCAGTTCTGCTCCTTGGGGTAAATTTTCAAGTCCATATGAGCTCATTTAGACTGACTTACTAAAAATAGTGACTGTTTTTTGCTATTTTTTACTTTTTTCTTACACCCCTTAAGTGCCATCATGAGACTCAAAATAACTAGAAGCAAATAAGGAAAAACATTTTTTTTTGGGTGATGCAAGATTGCCCTACACCGTTGGATACTCCTACATCAAGAATCAAGGGTGACAAATGTGTCTCTGATAGAGTGGATAGTGAGGATCCAAAAAGTACATTTTTTGAGAGATGTGAAGGTCAACCCTATGCCTCAAGTACTCCAAATGTATCCACTTGGGGACTTCAACACATAATTCCTTGATTAATGATTATTAGGTATGTGTAATTGATTAGGGGCCTTAATTAATTTATCTTAGTTAGCCAATGAAAAGTGCACAAAATAGGAAAATTAAACAAATATTGGTGTTTATTTAATTTTTTGGATGAGGAGAGATGAGATTAGGTAAATAATTATTGATTTATTTATCTAAGGTAGACTATAAAAGAAGGGGATATGTGAATTAGATGCTAGGAATAAGATTGAATGAATAGTGATTGTATTAATTAAATAATAAAAAATATTATTTAATTAATAAGGGGATGAAAATTAGATAATTAATTGAATAAATAGGGATGTATTCAATCAATTATAGAGGAAATAGTTAGGTTATTAGTTGAAATGATGAAGTGCCAATTTTACATTTATACACATAATTTAAATGAAATTGATTCTTTTGCTTAAAACGATTCTTTCAAGAAATCCTCACTTGTCATAACTTATCTTTTCTCTATACTAATTTTTTTGGCTATAGATTTTTTACCGAATTTCCTATTGAGATTTACTCTTGCACCATGTTTATTTCCTCTTGTTTTTGGCCCAAGTATTGTTGGTTTTTTGTTCTTCCCTTCATGTGGTTTTCAAATGTAGCTACTTGTGCATTCATCTCCTCTGTTTGGGCTTCTTGTACTCTTGTAATTGTCATGCATATATTTTGCCACAAATTCCACAAATATCAAAAAAAAAATTGATCCCAAAATTGATTTGTAAACACTCTAAATAAGTGGAATATACATATTGACTATGCTACATGTAATTCAAATAATAGTATCAGGCATATTTGTTGATCAAAGTAAGAAGAAAATATTATGCAATAAAATAATTCCACACAAGAACTCAAAATTTTATCTTGGAAATCCTCCAAAGATAGAAAACCAAATTATGGTAGTGGCAAACACCATACTAGCTATATTTAAAATAATATATTACCAAGTGCAATAGATTGGTTGGGTGCAAGTTGCTTCTCACTCCTTTAATGGTGGTGTGTATAGTCTCAACCCTTTCGTCACACTATGAACCACTCAATACTTTTTTTCCTTTGCTCAATACAACTTTATTTTTTCTCTTATTGATTTCAAATACTCTTATGTACCCCCTTTTATATATTTAAGTTAAAAAATGCTCTCTCAGGATCTAAAAGTTTTCTTGCCTACAATAGAAGGTGAAACAACACTTATTTAGTTCACATTCCAATTTTTTGAGATGTATAATCAAGGATCACTATTGTGATCAAAATTCTATCTTAGATGTTTTTCCTAACTTGTTTCCTAATCAACCTTTTCTATTCTCTCTCTATTTGATGAATTCATTTTATTTTTTTAAAAATTACTTTTTTATTACAATTTTCATAATCTATTTATAGTTCACATAAATAATATGAATAAAATCAATGTGTGTCTATATTTTTAACTAATTTAACTATGAAAAAATCTAATACTTAGAATCCAAGACTCGATTTGAAATAAACTATGACAAATAGGCCGAAATCTAGAATTGTGAGTTCAAACTTGGATAAAGGCCACATGTGAGGCCCTAAACCTCTCAAGTGTGGTCTTCAACCTAAAATTTCAATCTCAAACCTTTGGTGTTACCTTAAAATCTAATAGATTAGGATTTAGTACATGCAAATTTTGTACACTTGTGTGTATACCTACCATTAGAAAATCTAGTAGTCTTAAGAAACATCACAAAGCTTGTTGAGTCAGGGTGTGGAAGTGTACCAACTTATCCCTTGTGTCAATATCTTTTGACCTATTCAATGATTTTTTAATAATTTGGAAGATATATGAAGTAATGTATGAAAGAGATTTGTAGGTAGCTAATAACAATCTAATGCAATGACAATAAGTGTTTGAGATAATAATGTAATGAAGTTGAATAGATGCCAGAATAATATATTGAGTGTCAAAACTAGGGTTTTGACATTTGTTAATGTAAGGGCTAATGTAAATGAGATAACTAATACAAAGATGGAAATGTGACTTGATCTTTTTTATACTAGATGCAAAGAGATTGTCTTAATGATGAAGGGTGATTGAAATGATTGAGGGGTGATGTCTTCTTATACAAGTCCTCAACAAAAAAATTGAAATCTTTGGCACATGAGTTAGCACATAATAGTACCATTACAACAAGTCATTTTGGGGTTATAATTAATATATAAATTTGGACAAAGAGGGTCAAGGAAACATTACAGAATTAGGAAAAACTAAATAAATTAAAACCTGAGACTATTTTGAATAAAGGTAAAATGATATCTTAGATGTCTTTCCTAACTAGTTTCATAATCAACTTTTCAATTTTTTGTCCATTTGATGAATTCATTTTACTGTTCACAAAATTATATTTTGCATACATTTTTATTATAATTTTCATGATGTAGATAGATCACATAAGTAATAAGACTAAAATAAATGTGTACCTCAATGTTTGAGAGAGGAAGACTGGTTTTCCTATGAGAAATATTTGATTCCTAGAAGTTGAAACTAAATTTGAAATAGACGTATGCGATAAATGAGGCTACAAGATTTGAAACTATTTGCAAAAACTTGGATTAAAGCCATAAGTAAGACCTTGAACCTAAAGTTGCAACCTTGAAACTTTGGTGTAATCCTAAATTCTAGCATATTAATATTTTAATACATGAATAGGTTGTACAACTATGTATGTACCTACCAACAGAAGAGTTAGTGATGTTAAGAAACATTGTCTAAATTCTTCCTCATACTCGGGTCTATCTTTATTGATTGATTTAATAATTTTGTAATAATTTGGAAGACATACTAAACAATTTGTAAAAGAGATGTAAGTAGCTCATAATAATGCAATGAAACGATAATGAGTATTTGATATAATGATATAATGAAGTGCAAGAGATGCTAGAGTAATACATTGAGTACCAAACTAGGGTTTTGACATTTGTTGATGTAAGAGCTAATGTAGATGGGGAAAATGCTACAAAATTAGAAATATGACTAGATTGATCCTTTTGATAATAGATGCAAAGAGATTGTCCCAATGATGAAGGATGATTAAAATGACCTAGGGGAATTTCCTCTTATACAAGTCATAGGCAGAAAATTTGAACTTTTTGGCACATGAGTTAGCAAGTAATAGTAACATTAAAATAAGTTAGTCTTGGGTATAAGTATAGTAAAATTTAGACAAAGATGGTCAAGACTGTATTTGTGACCTTGAACTAGGCAAAGAAAACAAAAATTTAAAAGTTGAGACTATTTGGAACAAGAGCTTTGAAGGAGCTAGAGTCCCTTCCAAGGGCAAAAAGTTTGGTTTTAGATATTTGAAATAGAGCGTGAAAGATAAAGCAAGCAACCATGGTGTGAAATTTATAATCTTTGTTGAAGTACTATAGTATGTATATATTTCTATTTATGTATATAAATATATGGATATAGGATGGATATATATATATGGATATAGTATGGATGTGCAGTAGCATACAGTTTTATATAAATTTATATATAGATGTACATTCATATAGACATATATGTATATACATATACATAGATATATATACATCATTACATAGATAGTTACATACATAGATACATGTTTAGATATTAAATAGAAAAGGCATTAGTGGATTTGAAATAAACAAGCTAGAATAGGTAGATTGCATGAGAAATAGGTGGGCTTATCAATGGCAACACAAAATATTGTCAGAGCTTTGATTGATCAGTTTCAATTTGTCTTTGAAATGGGAAAGGTAACTGTGAGAATCTTAGCATTAGGTGTATGATTCATCTTGTAAGTTCTCTATCTTGATTAGTCATATTTAAGCATGTGGATCACAAACAATGTATATTCTTCAAAGAGTATGAGATGTGGACATTATCTATTCTTAAAAATACTTAGAGTATCCATAGAACATCTTTCCAACTAAGCACTCTCATGGAATGCGTAGGTTTGGGAAACTATTCATTTTGATTGCTATGAGACAATCTTTTCAATATAGGATGTTGATCATGACCATTTCTATATATATAGATGTATACATAGATACATATGTGTGTGTGTGTGTGTGTGTGTGTGTGTATGTGTGTGTGTGTGTGTGTGTGTACATATATATACATACATATATATAAGCACACATATGTACATATATATACATACATATATATAAGCACACATATGCACATATATATACATACATATATATAAGCACACATACATACATACATATACATGTATAATGCATCTTGAAATGTATTGTCAAAAACATTATCCAAACATTTGCATCAATGGTAGGTTATGTTTCTTGAATCTTGTCACATCAAAAAACAAAGCTTGAGAATGATCGAGGGAGTGAAGTAGATTTCTTTTTCATTATGTGAAGCACGAAATGGTGCTCTCCAAAAATTTCACTTTGATATATGTATTGTAAAGTTAACAATTGTAGATTAGTTATGTTCACTTGTCCACCATGTCATTAATCTTTGTTGTTAAATTACATGTTTAATTATAGTAGTAGGCTAGAGCTAGAAAAAATGATAAGCATATAATTTCGAACAAGTTTCCTACTTTGATTCATACAAAGTTATTTGTTTTTGGGGGTGTATGAAATGTGTGGGCAGGAACATTTCCAATAGCAGCTAAGCATTAGGAATTGAGGCAAGCATTTTCTTTATCATGCCGACGAAAATTTGGAACGAAACAAAGAACATTAGTATAGAAACCGATTTCATTTGCATCAAACAATATGAGCAAATGATCAAGAAACATAAAAAATCTTTTGTGTGGTAGATTTAAGACTTGACATTGTAAGCCATTAATGAATTGCAAATGCACATAAACTATAATATAATATTGTGAAAGATATAGGAAGGTATAGATGCCTTGTTTTTTATCCATTTGTCATGAATGAAAATTAGATCCAAATAGAAGCATAACATTGTTAGAGACAAAATACATGTTAAATAACAGATTTCGGGATTGTCAAACAATATGAAGAAATGAGTAGAGAACACAAGGAAATGACAATGTTGTGGGTATAGGAACTTACAAATGCTTCATTTTTTGTGTGTAACATAATAGCCATAAACTTTTCCAATAGTGTATGAGTTAACTCTTGTGAAAGAATCAAAGCAAATGGAGAAGAAATGCAAACAATCTTGTGTTGGATAGAATGAAGACTTGACAAATTAAGCCATTAATGGGTTGCAGATGCATATAAACTAAATAATAAGAGTGTCACAGATATAGGAAGGTATAGAGTTAGCAAAAGACTAAACCAGTTGATAGCAAGAGATTTAGATTGTTTATCAGAACCATGAATTTTATAACACTTTACTGCATTTTGTAGAGAAAAAAGAGCTATTACGTTTCTTCACTATGCCAAGGTTAGATGCAATACGTGTAAGAATCAAACCAAAATCAGATGCAAAACATATAAGAATCAAGGAAAAGTAAGGAAGCATGAATGGGACCTGAGAAGCATTGATCTAACAAGAATGGGTGACATGCATTTGAACAAGGGTCACAAACAATGTTTTGTTGGACAGAGTTAAGACTTTACACCATAACCCATTAATGAATTGAAAATGTATATAAACTATAAAATAAAATTTTGACATAAATAATAGCAATCAATCGAAACTAGACATAAATAAAAGCATTTCGTTGTTGGACACAAAAGACATGTTAAGTAGCATTAATAAGTATAATCTATTTTGAGATGAAATTGATAGATTGAAACCATAGTGTAGGTTTTCTAAAGTTAATCAAAATAATATGTTTGTGGTGTCCAAATGTCCACATCACCCTAGTGATTGACTTAAGAAGATTTTTGAAAACATTTTTTTGAAATCACCCAGGCCTTCAATATTATATTAAAATTAAAAAATATCCCAACAATAACACCATTTTGTTGGGTCTTGAAATTACCACTCCAAAATTCTAGAACATAGTTTTACCTTCAAGGCTAGGGGTACCTTTGGGAATGTAAAACCAAGGTTCATCTATACATTACAAAGGTTTAAATTCCAAAGGATAAGACTGAATAATCTCTCTTACACTATGGTCTCAACTAAAATATAGAAGGGTGTTCCTAGAGGTATGCTAAATACAATTGAGGGTGTTGAAATATGACAATATATGAATGTAAAAGTTGTATCCAATGTAAGTTTAACTCCAATTATTGTTATTAGGTTAAAGGCTAATCAATTGCACATATGACCCCTTATATATTTGATAATGACATCATTTCAAGAAATAGAAGAAGAAAAAAAATATACATCATCTAAGAATATTCTTCTTATTTAAACTATTGAATCGCAAATTGTAAATTAAATCTAATTGATTATAGATTATTTGTGAAGGGTTTTTTTTTTTTTTTAAATGTGTAGTTGAATCATTTGTTTCCTAAATTAGTGCCTAGTAAAAGAGTTACAGAGTCACAATCCATAGAAGGGAAAAATGTAATGAATAGAAGCATAAATAAATAAATCTAAGCATAAAATATATCAAGAATAGGTATAAAATATAGAAAATACTTAATCATCCAATAATATATTGCATAAATACACATTCAATAAAGAAATATTCATTGCAAGGCTTGCAATATTTTAAAAAAATTATTACATTTATCAAATCTATATTACACTCATATCAAGAAGTGTGATAAGAGGAAAATTCAATAGAATGATAGAAATTCCCTTGAAAAATAAAAAAGATAATCTTGGAGACATTCAATATCTAGAACCATTTATAGTATTTAGACCTATATATAGGTACTTCAAAAAACCTAATAAACTTTTAAAACTAGATGATAAATAATTAAAACATAAATTTGCATGACAAGGAAATCCACTAGAAACAATAATGGTCAACCCTTTGACTAAATAATAGACATACATATATAGCACTTGTCAATTATCATGATTAAATACATATGGTAAAATGAAGGGGATCATAGTAGCGGGGGAATGAATACTTCCACATGAAAATCTCACGAGATTAATGATTGAGAAGAAAACCTACCCAAACTAGATGATTTGGACAATGCAAGGATGAACTAGTGGATGATGGTCCTAGAATCACATTCACGGTGTTTTGTGGGTAAATGAAATATACAAGGGGGTAATGGTCAGTTGAAGTATCCTTTGTATGATTGCAAGATGTAAATGCATGAAGTTGACTAGGACTTATATTACCTAAAGTGCATTATCTGTTGGTTTAGCTAATACTCTTTGATGTGGAAAATCCCGATGTATCAAGTTTCTCAATGAATTGGTTGAATCCTGCAAGCGATCCATTTATTGAAGCGATCTCGTGGGTTGGAGCAGTTTTTATCAAGTGTTTTTCTCTTGAGTCCAGTTTCACATCACGAGGAAGATTTTTGAGAATACTACACATGGGATATTTTCTAAATATACACATTTCTTCAGGACTGAGATCTTCTAAAAATAGAAATTTCTCAATTTGCTTATTTACTTCTGTTAGTGTTTCTATGTTTAATGGAGTATAAGATACTAACAAGAAGAGCTTGTAGTATTGACAAGATGTGAATAATGGACACGCCCATTTAATTAATTTGTTCCAAGGAACAAATGGGCTTTTTGGGGATAACAACAAAGTGCAAACTAGGAAATGCTTTTAAAACTCATAACCCAACACTTGTCTATGTGATTCAAGAAATTCTAGTTAAATAATTTTTGGAGGAATACAACACAGTATGTAAAAGCACCAAGCATTTAAGTAGACATTTTCTATTTCACATAAAAGCAATATTGGATCGGTCATTACACATGGAACATTAGTTATAACTGTTCGTGAAATTGTAAACAAAGTTGTTTATATCTATAGTATGTATCTTTGATACAGATGAGTAAACAAGTGTGAAGTTATGTGGTGCATATAAGAAGTCAAAATAAACTAAAACATTAGTTACAACTGTATATGAAATTGCAAGCTTTTCCAATTAAATAGTCCCATGTGTTGCATAGATTTCACAAACTATTCATTTTGATCACTATGGGACAATCTATGGCATGCAAGACGGTTGCAAGGTTTTCTACACGTACATTTGTTATTCACATGTTCTGAATAAATTTGTATGGTTTTATTACATGCCTCAATGCATTGGAAAACTTGATTGTAAACATTTTTTTTAGTGTCGTTGAGCATATGTTCAATTAAGAATCTAAGATAGAGTGTGGAAATGGACAAGATACACAAATACAAAGGAAAAGACAAAGAAATATGATTATCAAAACATATATGAAAATTTATCAAGCTAAGAGATTACATAAATAATAAATGGATACAAGCTAATGCAATGTTGTGTTGTCATAAGATAAAGTGAAATAAACAATGTATGAGTACCCATAGTAAAAATTATTTGAACATATATGTGATGAGAAAAGTTTTGCACAATGAATTTTATCTAAACTAGGATAAATATCCTTGATCGAGTTGTTGACATAAAAAATGTGATATTTGATAGATTGCATTGACTTTTGAAATCTGTAATTTATAGAATTTGAAATAGTTTTAACTAGATTGAATCAGTCAATTTGTTGCACATAGAAATGATAATTTCATTGTGACCATAGTAGCATGTGGATATCAATAAATGCCAATTGATTTGTCTTCTTGAACTTATTTGGTTTAGTTAACTGCATTGAGAAATTGAAAATAGTAATTACTTCATGCAAGAAATAGTTAATGGAAAAAAGCATGAAAATATTGGAAAGATAAATTGTTTAATGTAAAGGAGAGGCAAGATGCAAAAAATATTAGAAATGTCATCAAAAGTGCTTCTAATAGGGTAGCAATGGCAAGAACTTCACAGCAGAATCCATTGATGTCAAGTGTAGTTCAGTCCATTGCCAATAAATGAAAATTCCATGAAATGTTTCTAACAAAAACAAAACATTACTAATTGATGAAATTGTTTTGATAGATTGAGGTGCACCTGGCATGGATGTATAGATAGAAAATATTAGATCCTTTCTTACATCAACACATAAAATGCAGAGTGCAATTAATCATAGACATTGAACGATAAAATGCAAAGAACAAGAAACAATAGATATTAAACAACAAAATAAAAAAAGCTATAAAACTACATTGTAAAAGACATGAAACAATACAAAAGAAATAATTTGTCCTAGCAGATACAGATTCCATCCTCATCAATATTTCTGAGCAAATGAATTTAAAGAATGCAAAAAATGATTTTGTAAAAGATATAGGAACTTACAAATGTCTTGTTTTTGGCTTTCAACATCATAGATATATACCTTCTCAAGAGACAAACTTTCATAGGCATAGGAAATTACAATTGGCTCTTTCTTTGTTGAGCAAGAAGAGTAAATGTCGCAAACCATTGTTTACTTAGGATAGTAAAAACTTTATACCATAAGCCATTAATGGCTATTGCATTATAGCCTATTGACAAAGAATGAAAATGATTTATTATATATGCACAAAGTTGTCATTAGGATGCTATGCATTGAAAACAATGGTGGGTGTGAAAGGGCAGGTGTATCAAAGAATATTAGGAAGCCATAAGATATTTTCAATAGCAAGAAAAGACAATATTAGTTCCAGTCTTGATTCAAGTTCAATTGGCATTCATGCATGGAGATACAAAATTAGTTGCAGTCTTAATCATGGGCAGTGGAGAAGTTGACATTAATGGATCATGGTGTTAAGTCTTTAACTCAACAACATAAAATGAATCATAAAAGCATTCAAAGACAACGAAGAATAGATATTAAGTGATAAAATACAGAGAGAAAGAAACAATGGGCGGGAGGTGATACAATGCACAAATGTAAACCAGTATAAAATGACAGTGCAAAGATTACAACTTACAAGTGGCTTGTTCTTTGTTTCAAGTACACTAGATATAAACACTGCCAACAAACATAGATTCCACTTTTCTTAGATAATCTAAGCAAGAGAATAAATAATGCAAAAAATCTAATAGTGTTACAGGAACTTACAAATGCCACCTTTGTCTCTTCCAAAATGATAAATGTTAACCCTTTCAATAGACACAAATTCCAGCTTCATCAAACACCCTGAGCAAATGAACAAACAACGCAAATAATAGTTTGCTCGACAGATTTAAATCTTCACACCATAGGCCACTAATGATGGTTGCATTATAGTCCACTCATAGTAAGTGTAAACTCGCAAATAGTAAATGCAAATGTACTACTTAAAATGCCATGCATCCCACCTTTGCATTTTATGGGTTAATGTCTATTATTTGTTGTTGTGTGCATTTTTTTGTGCTACTTTTGGTGCTATTCCAGGAATTGTGGTAATAGCAAGACCATAAATGGCCAAAATATCACCCTCAAATGCTAAAGCTGATTGTTTTGTGCATATGTTGAGGATGTTTGATGGCTCTACAATATCTGCTCCCAATCTGCACATTGTAATTTGAGCAATGGCAAAAGTAAATTGATAATTCAACATATAAAGAGTAAACCTATATGTGATATAAACAGGATATCATAATCGCCTCTTTTCATCTTGCTTGTCAATTGACTGATACATTTTCTATTGTGTACTAATTATGGCTTGTTTTTTCCAAGTGTTCTTGCAAACATATGCAATGGGATATTTATGTCAAGCATGTCTTAAAACAAATAGGGAAAAAACATTATTGAGATTTGATATATTTTCAAGTTTTCTCATGTAAAACGTCAAGTATTTACCTATTGGTAGATGCTCTACATGCTATGGTGTAGGCCACGAAATGCCAAGATATATGTTGCATAAAGTGGCAACAAATTTGTAATTTGCAAGCAACAATTTAGAAACTTGACATGCATACAAAAATATCACATGGTTTGGCTACAACCTAGTTTTGTGATGCATAACAATTTTGACTTTCCAATTTGTTTCTAATAAAAAATCTATGGTTTGCAATGCCTTAGAAATCTTTTGCATAGTAGCATACCTGCTTCATAATAGTTGTGCACTCATTTGCAATAGCATAGCTATGCAAGATATATCCAAGAATATGATTGATACTGTTCTCTTGGAAATCTAGCCAAACCTAAAATTTGCATGAGTACAAGACAAAAGCAGGGACAAAAAAAGGTCACTGCAACTACAGTGGATAGTATAAAAAACAAATCAAACACGACTTAGCAGAAGTTTTGGTATCAATTTTAAAAGTTCATATCTATGAATTAAATATTATCTTGATGTGCTTAAACCTAGTTCTACAATCCATAATGAACATGCTTTTGTAATTTGTTTGTAATGAAGATAGATAAATTGTGCAAAGGCTTAGTAGTATTGTGCATGATAGCATCCCTACTTTAGAATAGGTATATAGTGAATTGCAACTGCATGGTCATATCAAAGGTTTAGAAGAGCATGCCTCATAGTTGTGACCAAGAGCAATGACAAAGTCGAGAACTATATAAGCAAAACAATGAAATAGTAAGCATTCTTATTAGAGGCATGAACAATATGAAGAACAATTGATCCAACAATTCTTTTATACTCACAAAAATTGCATGGTGGTGTTGTGCATTTGTGAGCAACAATGATAATAGAACAATGCATAGAGGATGTAGATACTAAATAGTTGCACTTACAATACTGTATACTATGCACCAATGGCTAGAGCTGAAAATGATATTGCAAATATTTTTGACCAATATGTATCTAGAACTATGGATTTGACAGTAGCAACTTTGATGTTATGTGTCCAAAACTAAACCAACAGATTGCTTGCATGTGTTGTTGGCTTGTCAAAAATTAGTGACAATTTTTGTTGTTTGATAAATTCAAGAAGAAGTGCTTTTGTCCCTGTCGATTGTAACATGTCAATGTTAAAGGCTCCAACAAATATCAATTTTGGATTAGGTGGCAATGGGATAATAGCAATTTGTATAAAATTAAGTAGTTCATGGATACATGCATTTGGTATCAAGTACTGATTTAAGATGCACATAGTAATATGCATATGCAATAGATCAATGGTTATTGATTCTAGATATTTTGTTGGAAAATTTTGAAATTTTTGCATTGAGATTATTTTCCTGTAGCAAGTTAGCAGGCCATGAATGCGTGTTGCAACACAACAATTGTATATTTTGTCAAGGAAGCCAATGTGGTTGAGCACATTATGTTTGGATTCTTGGAAGCAAAGGATAGTAGCTTGAAGCATATCATGCTCATGGCATATTCCTTGTGCATGCAATGTAGAGCTATGTGTATTCAAAGAGCATATGATACAATGATTTGTAGAGAAAGGCAAAAGGTTGTGTGCTACTTTCCATAATGCAAAAGTTGCAAGGCGTATTTTTCCATTTACTTTTTTTGGGACTCAGAAGATTTGTCACTATGTCTACATGAGATATAGTGACTCGATGTCTCCCAGACGTGATAAATTAGTGTAGACAAGGTCATGTTGATAGACAACCTACTGTATACAAGATGCTCTCAAAATCACAGTAAAATCCTTTATTGTAGGAAGACTGTTCAAATTCTTCCCATCATAACAGTGAAAAAAAGCATCAATGATTAACTTGAACTTTGCAGAAGTTTCATCAAATTCCACTTCTCCACCCTCCTTTCCATTGCAAATTTTATTTCCAATTTCATCCATGAAGAACGTCCCCAACTTGTAGATCCCTCTCATAGCCATAACTTTACTAGGTCATCAAATTCTACTTCTCCACCCTCCTTTCCATTATGAATTTTATTTCTAATTTCATCCATGAAGAATGTCCCCAGCTTGTAGATCCTGCTCATAGCCATAACTTTACCAAGTTTCGAGTATAGCTTTGAATTTTTATCGAAGCAAGAAGTGAAAAAATTTGGTCTCACCAGATACAATATGTTGAAAAGCTCTTTGAAGTTATTCTAGGAAAAAGTTCTTGAGAGTATAATGTGCGGTTTTGAATTAACCCTTTTGCATAAACTCCATATCTTCAATCCACTATTTTGAGTTTGATGACCTTCATCAAGAACGAGTAGACATGTGCTCTCTAAAAATAGGTTTCTTCGAAGTAGTCGATCAAAGATATGGAATTCATGCAAAAGGCTTAATTCAAAACGATGCATTATACTCTCAAGAAATCTTTTCCATAATAACTTCAAAGAGCTTTTCAACGCACTGTATCTGGTGAGGCCTAATTTTGTCAATTGTTGCTTGCGTAAAAAAATGAAGCTTGGAAAAAAGGTTTCAAAATAGTAAAGAGGGTGGTGAAGCAGAATTTGATAATACTGTTGCAAAGTTTAAGTTAATCACTAATGCATTTGTTCATTGCTATGATAACAATTTTGCATGACAATGTTGTTCAAAGCATTGTAACATAGTTATTTTTATCGATTTCCAATTCATGCAAGGAAGTTTCAAATGGAATTTCTTTTTTGTAATGTTTATGTGCAACTGTGGGAAGATTTTTTTAGTGCAATTGTAAAGTCGTGACCAACCACAATTATGTCATGGAAAAGAATTGCTATCACAATATTACACATGCATCATTATTGAAATGTAAATACATTGTTTTGTTTACTAAAGAACACATGCATATTGCAATGTTTAGTCAATATGCTAGCCACTTTAGACAGAACCTGTCACCCTAAAGCCAGTTTCACCACCAGTGTTGATTTCTATGGCAGAGACCTTCATTCTTCATAGATACGTGTTTTTTTTCATCTACATTATGCAAATCCGTTAGCATTATCTTATGCAAGTCAATATCGCAAAGCCTTAAAGCTATAGGACAATGACTATGAAGACAATTTAAGAAATGATCCACAAAGCCATTGCATAGCTGCCTCCATGTATAATGGCAATTAAGGAAAACATGTATTGTGTCAAACAGGCAATTGTGAAGTTTGTAATTGAACGATTCATATCAAGAACAATGTGCATAGTGCAAAGCTCTACCAATTCATGTTAAAGGTGCATTCACACTTGGTTTCTAGGTTTCTACTACAATTAGCTCTTGTGATAGTTTTTTGTCTTTTAACACAGTTCTTTGTAACCATATTGGAATATTACATGTCAAAGGACAAAAGATACGAATTGTATTGGCACTACTTAGTACAATAATTACAAAAAAACAATATGTGAAGCTTGAAATATTGAATACGAACAAAGAAGAGTTGAAGAAGCAATTACTCACTATAATCAATAGCAATGCAAAATTTCTAGCTATAGCATTTGGTCGACTATTATGCACTAGGAAGCCTACAATGCAATAAAAAATTCTTAATATCAATTCATTTGGCTAAAAATAAACTTCTTTTGAGGCTATTAAGCAGGGTAGTAGGTATTTGAAAACAAGAAAAAAAGAAACAAGCATAATTTTGTATCACTCACATTGATCAATAACAATGCAAAATCTAGCATAATATCATCGAATTGAAAATCTTATGTAGTCCACAATCTACAAAAAAGAAAACCATATTACTTGAGCAATGGCAATTGAATTCAACAACAACAAGATGACTATGTGTAAGCAAATAAATCAATCAATTTTGGTACTAATCTTGTTATACTTTTCAACTCCAATTATGGTTTAAGCTTAGATACATTTATGCATACACATAGACATATGCATATACACATATACATAGGTATGTGCATACATATACATATAAATATATATATATATATATATATATATATATATATATATATATATATATATATATATATATATTTATACGGTTACAATTTTGGGACTTCTAAGCAAACTGTGCACTATCAATTTGTAAACAACGAAAACTTTTCCAAATAAAAGGGTATTATGCTTTTTCTCTTTGCTCCAAAAAACTAATGGACAATGTGCAACATCGAATAACAAAAGAATATTATGCCATACCTACGCGCTTTGGGAAGGGAAACTATAAAATGCAGTATGCAAGAAAACTCTGTGCTCTCAAGTCCTAACGGGCAACAATTTTGCAATGCCCAAGGAAATCCCACTGTCTCAAAATCTAACTAGGAATAGTGGTTCAAGTTCCATGGAAACTATGCTCTCCCAAATTCTTGCATTAAGATTGTATTAACAAAGTTATAGTTTTCCTTGATACAATTAAAAACATAGGCATAACTTTCAAATATAGGGTCTAGTGATTGATTATTAGTAGCAGCGATCACCATCGATGCCTAGATAATTACGCCATCATTCTAAAGGTTTTTTTTCTTATCACATTTGATTCTTGTGGTGAGACAAGGTCTTTTACAAACAATTGGAATCAAATGATCAACTGTTTTTATGTATAAATTCAAATAAAAGTGAAATATTCATTGAAATATGCAAATACTAACTAAAATATCTTTGTTGAACGACAATGCAATAATATAGAACCAGAACATAACAATAATGGGTAAAGCACAAAGAAAGACAAGCCAAGAGTGCAAAGAGAATATAGTTTCAAAGAATAGCATGAGAAAATAGGTTTGATACGTGACTATAACTGTAATCTAGTACATTTTCTATATTTAACCAGAATAATTCTCTTGCAAGAAGAATAAGCTATGACAATATAGAATACAAATAAAGTAGAGACTGAACAGTTTACAAATGTACACCATAGCACATCATGAACTTGATCTCCTATGTACCCATGTACATGGAAATGGTCTAAGTTACAATTGTGACTTGAGAAGAACAAGGCACCTATCAATCCTAATCATAAATAGAAAATTTGTATAACAATGCATTCCAATTTCTAATGTTCAACTGTAGCACCAACTTTAAACAATGCATACGAAATATTATGAACAATGCCACCTATCAACAAGAACATTTGCAGTGAACATGTGTATAGCAACAAAACATTAGGAATGTATAAGCCTATTAGTGCATGCACTAATGTTTTGGGTTGAATGTTGCCTACTAAAAGAGTGCATCATATATTGTGAGTAGATTGAAATACACACGTCATTAGTGGCCTACGGTGTGAAGTTTTAAGTTTGTCAAGCAAACTATTATTTGCATTGTTTATTCATTTGCTCAGATTCTATGCCTCATGCATATATCCATGGTAAATCAGACATATCTTCAACAGATAGACATCCTTCAATGTCTATCGTTGTTTCATAAATACACAATTAATTTGGACTAGGAAATACAAAACAATGACCAAAATATCAAAAGCCAATAATGAAATTGCAAGAACTGAGATTAATCCATAAGAACATTGAAAGATAAGCAACAAAAAAAATTAGCCCATTGCAAAAAATGTTTAAAACGATTGAGAGCATGAAATCTGTGTTTGTTGTGATGGTTTATGTCTACCGTGTTGATAGCAAAGAACAAGCCATTTGTAAGTTCCTATATCTTTTCCTGCATAGCTTTTTGCATCTTTGCATTTTATGGGCTAATGCCTACTGTTTGCTATTTTTGAGTGCATTATTGGGTTAGTCTCTCTTGTTGAGTTTAAGACTTAATAGGATAATTCATTATTGTTGACTTGTGTACTGACCATGATTAAGAATGAAAATAATATTTTCTCTCCACACATGCATTGCAATTGCGGTTGAATTTATTAAGTGAAAATGAAAATTAGGTCTATTGAAAGGGTTTACGTCAATTGTATGGGGAGTGGAAAACCAGGCCTTTGTAAGTTCATATGTCTTTTATAGTGTCATTCTATAGTTTTTTACATGTTTGCATTTTATGGTTTAATGTCTATAGTTTTTCCAGGGATTTTCTTATAGGCATTAAACCATAAAAAAAATCAACAATAACAAAGAGTAGAAATATTTAAAATAGGAAAAGGAGGTGTTTGCAAGTTGCTATATCTTTTACACCATCATTTTATGTTTTACTTCTTTGTCCCTGTAACAGTTTTTATGACTTAATCTTTGCTGCTCAGTTAAAGGCTTAGCACCATAATCCAGGGAGCAATATTTTTTCTACCTACATCTTTTTGTGCTAGTGTCTATTCTTCGCTATCCTTGACTGCTTTTATGGGTTACTATATGTTGTTGAGTTAAAGACTTAACAACGTATTTCATTAATGTCGATCTCTCTGCTAGCCATGATTAAGAATCAGGTTGTTTGTGTCAATGTATTTATGGGTTAGTCTTTCTTGTTGAGTTAAAGACTGAACATGATAGTGTGCTGGTCATGATTAAGAATGGAAATAATAATTACTCTGCACACATGCATTGCAATTGCACTTGAATTTATTAAATGAAAATAAAAATTAGGCATCTGTAATTGGAAAATGCCTGTGTATAAAATCACAGAGTCTTGCATATTAAAATTGTGCATCAGAATCACACCAATAAAATTTTACTAAATCTATATTATATTTTATCGCATTATTTTAATAAAAGGGAGTTTGGAGGATAGTGTCCAAGTTAATTGTATTTCCATGAAACAACAAAAGTCATTGAAACATGTCTACCTGTTCAAGATATACCTAATGCTCTATGTATTTCTTGATCTATGGACATCATGCACATGTTTTGCTTTGTTGGTAGTAATTGACATTTCTGATTGCAAATTGGAATGCATGCTTACATAGATTTCATTTACTATTAAGATTGATAGGTGCCTTGATAATAGAAGCAATAGCTTATTGCTATAAGCCAATTGGCACATATAGCTAACACACTCAAAAATCACTTTAAGCAAATAGGATTTTGATGTTCGTGATTCTAGCGACCTTTTTTGAGATGCAATTTTCTAACATTTGAAGAAGCAACACCAATGGCCAGACTCATTCCAACAAAGGAAATATGTCCCATAGTATATAGCACTGTTATAAGTATAATTGCAAAAGCAACAACAATTGGTATCCACTTGCCAAAAGCCAACCATGATTAAAATATAAGTTGAAAGAGTCTCTACTGAATTTCACACAGATCACATCAACTTCATTAGGGATCATCTAGCAAGCACATGCCCATAACACATAATAAATGTGAATCATATTCAAATCACAAAATATGATCTAAAATAAAGTTGAATTGTAATCTATTACCGAATCCATACATTTGAAAAAGGTACATAGCCTCACTAAATAGACTATGGATTTGTAACACTATCTCTACCTCCTGACTAGTAGAAATTGTCATAGATGCAAATTCTTGTGCAATTTCAGTTTTTTTTATCTATGTATAGCTTCAAAACTGGTTGAAAGACAAGACCACAAACATATACTACAATGTATTAACTACAACTGTTTAGCATCTAAAAAAGAATTAGCATTGCAATTCACCTGTTCTCCTCCTTATTCATGTCCAACCATAGTATTCACAAATGTGTAAATTGGTCTAGAGCACACCTCTTCACATTGTTGCAGCAAAACATCGATTTGTACAACCGAGGTAAGATTCCAAACAATAAACAATTGGCATATATTCCTGCAAAATCGACGACCACTAGAAAACACATTGTGCCATGTTTCTAAATAAGAGGGTGTTGAACATTATGCATGTATCTAACATATGGTTATAGACAATGTACATTCTACACCAATTTTGACTATCAATTTCCAAAACTGTCTCCCACATAGTTTCTTATTTTCTATGACCGATACTATCTAGTGCTTGTTTCGCACATATTTGCATATGCAAACACAAAATATATATATATATATACATATATATATATATACATATATACATATGTACATATATAATATGTACATACATATATGCATATATGTATGTATATACGTATGTTGCTACACACACGCTGTATGTATATGTAATATATAATAATACGTAATATTTTTATGTATACATGCAATAATATACGTATATGTATACGTATATGGATAATGTATGTATGTATATATATATGTATGTATGTATGTATCAATATATACACATATATATATATATATATAATATAATAATATATATGTGTGTGATATTGTGTACATATGTGTAATAATATGTAATATGTATACATATATATATCTTATCAATAGCATATGTACCTTAATAATATACATGCAATACATGCAATACTAACATGTGTGTATGTGTACATACAACATAAATATATGTATGTACTGCTCCTATATAAATGTGTATAATGTGTATGTGTACGTAATATTGTCTTTTAATACACATGCAGCCACATGTATGTGTGTATGTGTGTGCATATATATATGTATGTGTATGTGCAGCTATTATACATATGTGTGTGCATATACATACATATATATATATATATGTGCAATACAATGTGTATTTTATGTCTAACCAATAATGCATATACATCTATATATATATATATATATACATGTACATACATGTATGCGATATGTCAATGTATAAATATATTACATACATACATACATACATGTGTATGTATGTATATGAATATATATATATACATACATACATGCATGTATGTGTATATATGTATGTATTTTATATACATACATATATATATATGTATGTATATGTACATACATATAACTCTACATACATTAACATAATATTGTCTTGTCAATAATATACATATATATATATATACATACATGCATACATGCTTAATGGCCAATGTCTATATAAATCATATATATTTTATACATACATGCATGCATGTAATGTGTGTATATGTATATTCATATATGTATATATGTGTGTGTAATATTTATACATACATGCTAATATTACATACATACATGCAGCCACATATATATATATGTGTATGTATGTTGTGTCTTAATGGTATGGCAATAGTAATGTATACATGTGTACATATGCAATACACATGTATGTGCATATGTTGTATACATGTGTGCATGCATGTGTTATTTATGCATGTGTGCAATACATGTATGTATACATCACGTTACTGTATCTATGTAATGTGTAATATGTGTGTATGTATGTGTGTGCGTGTGTATGCAATATATGTACATGCATGTATGTGGCTCGTGTTAACATGCATGTATATGGATATACTATTACAATACATGCAATACATGCAATACATGCATGCATGCAGCCACATGCACATGTATATGTATATACATATACATACATACATACATATATATATGTATGTATGTATGTATTGCATGTATGTATGTATACATATGTACATATACATACATATATATATGTATACATATATATATATATATATATATATATATATATATATACATAACTATTATTCTATATATATATATATATGTATATATATATATATACATATTATATATATATATATATGTATGTGTGTATATATATAGATAGTACACATAAGCATACATATATACATACATATATATGTTATGAGTAGGCACATGTCATTTGCCACGGCCATATATGGCTGTATATATTGTATATAACACATATATATTATATACATATACATATACATATACATATATATGATATGTATATATATATACAAAATATACAATATATATATATATTGTATATATATACTATATATATATATATATATTGTATATATATATATGTATATTGTATATATATACAATATATATATTTTGTATATATATATATATTATATACATATATATACAATATATATATATATTGTATATATAGATATGTATACATACATACATATATATATATATATACAAATATATATAAATATGTATGTATGTGTATACACTCATATATACATATGGATATATATACACATATATAAATGTATATGTATATATACACATAAATACATATATACGTATGTATATATATTTATATATATATACATATATATGGAAATATATGTGTGTATGTAAATATAGTTATATATATATATACATTCATACATATAAACTTGTAATAAACAATACAAATAATCTCTGCTTTGAGAGGCTCAAAACTCAACACCGTAACTTGTTAATAGCGACTGCACTTGAATCTATTCAAAGTAAATGAAAATCAGTCCTTAATAAATGCAAAATACACAACACATACGTATACATAAAATAAATATTTATACATACATACATATATATGTAAATATAGATAGGCGGTGAAGTAATGTTATTGCCTCAATCTTGCATTTTAAAATTGTCCATCGGGAATCACGCCTCAAAAATTTAAGTAAAGTTTTGCTCATGTTTTGAGAAATATTTATTAAAAGCTAATTATCAATTTTTTTTACAATTTTGTCATTGGCTACTGGTATTTTCCTCGTGGTTTTGTCATTTTCTAATTTGTTTATTTAAAAAACTATGAAATTATAGTGTAAAGGATATAGGAACTTACAACTGCCTCTTTTGTCACTATGAACAGAACAACCCAAGAGTCTTAAAACTACACACCATAAACTGTTAACGACGGTTGCACTTGAGCCTACTCATAATAAACAAAAACTAGCAAATACTAACATAAGTACATATATGCAAACACACACACACACATATATACATTCATACATATATATTAACACATATATATACATACATACATACATATATACATACATACATACATATATATATGTATGCATACACACACACACATATATACACATACATATATATGTGTGTGTGTGTGTACTAAACAACATAAATAGTCCTTTGTTTGAGAGACTCAAAACTCAATACCATAATCCATTTATGGCAACTGCACTTGAATCTATTCGTAATAAATGAAAATCAAACCTAGGTATATGCAAAATGCAGAAAACACACACACACATACATATATATATGTTTTTGCAATTTCCTCATTGGCTCTTGACATTCTGGGCATGACTTTGTATTTTTCCAATCCATGCTACTTGTTTATTCATGAAAGAGTGATAGACATTGAAGGATGCCTATTTGTTCAAGATATATCTGATTTACCACATGAATGTTTTGGTGCATGTGCATCATGCATCTAATCTAAGCAAATGAATAAACAATGTAAATAATACTTTTCTTGGCAGACTTTAAACTTCACACCACAAGCTACTAACGACGCTTGCACTTCAGTCTACTCACAATAAATGGAAATTCACAAATACTAAATGCAAATACACTGATCAAAACGACTTGCGTCGCCAGGAACAGTCAATGCCAAGACACAACTACAGCAAAAAACTCATGAAATACTTGCAATGACAAAGTTCATTACAATAATTAAATAAATTAGAAAGTGGGAAAACAACACAAATAATAGACACACTTAAAACTTCAAACCCATGAAATATTTCAAATACGAACAATTCTCATTTTCATGCAATAGATTCAAGTGTAAGGAACATGCATACATGCACAAAATCAATTACTTAAACCCTTAATCATGGCTAGTAGAGAAATCAACACTAATGAATTACAGTGTTAAGTATTTAACTCAACAACAGGCACTAACCCATAAAAGTAGTCAAGGATAGCAAATAATAGACATTAACACATAAAATGTAGACAACAACAAACAATAGACATTAACCCATAAAATGCAGAGATGTAAAAAACTATAAAATGACACTATAAAAGACATACGAGCTTACAAACGCCTCATTTTTCACTCCCAATACAGTAGACATAAACCCTCTCAACACTGTTAACAGGATAATGCATATATAGTCTACCATTTCTGTTTAATGTCAATAGACTGTAATGTGACTGTCATTAATGTCTTATGGTATAAAGTTCAATGATTTGCAATGTTTACTCATTTGTTTAATCATGAGTTGCAGAGAAATCAACATTAATGAATTATAGTGTTGTCTTTAACCGAACAACGAAAACTAACCCATAGAAGCAGTCAAAGATAGCGAAAAATAGAAATTAACACAAAAAATGCAGTCTACAACAACAAACAATGGACATTAACCCATAAAATGCAAAGATGTAAAATACTATAAAACGACACTATAAAAGACATACAAACTTACAAATGTAAACCCTTTCAATAGACACATATTTAATGATTTTATACCCATACATTTTCCAATTACTTAGACCTAATTTTCATTTTCATTTAATAATTCAACTGCAATTGTAACACATGCATATAGAAAATGCACACAACAACAAACAATAGACACTAACCCATAAAATACAGAGGTGTTAAAAACTATCAAATGACACTGTAAACGACGTATGAACTTACAAACACTTCATTTTTGGCTCCCAATACAATAAACATAGACCCTCTCAACATACACATATTTAATAATTTTACACCCAGACATTTTCCAATTACTTAGACCTAATTTTTCATTTTCATTTAATAAATTCAATTGATTGCAGTTGCAATGCATGCGTACAGAGAAAATATTACTTCCATCCTTAATCATGACCAACACACTATTGTGTTAAGTCCTTAACAAGAAAGAATAACCCATAAATACACTAACACAAACAACCTGAGTAAATGAAAAAACAAGGGAAATAATACTTTGCTCGATAGACTTAAAACTTCAAACCCAATAAATATTTCAAATATAAACAATTCTTATTTTCATTGAATACATTGAAGTGCAGGTAGCTACTTCCATTCTTAATCATGACTAGCAGAGAAATCAACAATAATGAATTATGGTGTTAAGTATTTAACTCAACAACAAACACTAACCCATAAAAACAATAAAAAATAGCGAAGAATAGACATTAACACCCAAAATGCAAACAACAACAAACAATAGAAACTAACCCATAAAATGCAAAGACACAAAACACTATAAAATGACACTGTAAAAGACATACCAACTTACAAACACCTCATTTTTCGCTCCCCATACAATAGACATAGACCCTTTCAACAGACACAGATTTAATGATTTTATACCTAGACATTTTCCAATTACTTAGACTTAATTTTCATTGCCATTTAATAAATTCAAGTGCAATTGTAATACATGTGTGCAAACAGTAGGCATTAACCCAATGCAGAGATGCAAAAAATATTAAACGACATTGTAAAAGATATAGGAACTTACAAACGCTTTGTTTTTCAATTTCAAAATGGTAGACATAAACCCTATCAAAAGCCATTGATTTCACCCTCATCAAACAATCCGAACAAATCAATAGACAACCCAAAAAAGAAAGTGTAGAAGATACAAGAACTTACAAACGCCACCTTTGTCACTCCCAACACCGTAGATGTAAACCCTCTCAACAGACACAAATTTCAACATCATCAAACAACCTAAGCAAATGAACAAACAACACAAATAATACTTTGCTCGATAGACTTAAAACTTCACACCATAAGCCACTAATGACAATTGCACTTCAGTCTACTCACAATAAATGGAAACTTGCAAATAGTAAATGCAAATGTATTGCTTAAAACGCCACACATCCCTAGGAAGAGTGCATGCGAAGACATGACTATGCGAAGAAGCTCATGAAATATTTCCAATAGCAAATCTCCCTACAATAATTATTATTAAATAAATAAACAAATTAGAAAATGACAAAACCACGAGGAAAATACCAGCAGCCAATGACAAAATTGCAAAAAAAAATAAAATTGCTTTTAATAAATAATTCCCAATACATCAACAAAAATCAATCAATTTTTTTGAGGCGTGATTCTCGATGCACAATTTTAATATGCAAGATTGAGACAATAACATTAGTTCCCCGCTAATAAGGCAGGGACTAACAAATTAGAAAATGACAAAACCATAAGGAAAATACCAACACCCAATGACAAAATTGCAAAAAAACATTGATAATTAGCTTTTAATAAATATTTCCCAAAACATCAGCAAAACTTTACAAAAAATTTTGGGGCGCAGTTCCCGATGGACAATTTTAATATGCAAGATTGGGGCGATAACATTAGTTCCCCGCCTATAAGGTAGGGACTAAAAATATGAGGGTTGTAGAGCTATTTGATTCTTGAGCTCGAGACACGACATTTGCAGCCTTTTACAAAAAAATATTAATTGTGTGATAAGATTTGTTGTCAGGGGTTAAGTGAAGAAAATTGCGTGATAAGGTTTGTTGTCATGAATTAAGTGAAGAAAATTGCATGATAAGATTTGTTATCAAGGTTTAAGTGAAGAATGTTCGATGAGAGATTACTTTGACAACGTACGTTCTGTTTAAATCAAATGTTTTTTGAAACTGTTCGATGGATTTTCGTTGAGGTCGATAGTACGTGAATAGATTTTACTGATAATGTTTTTGGAGTCATCGTATGGAAAGGTTTCAAAAAATTACAGAAATTCATAATAAGTTTTAACTAATATGGCACAAGATTTTTTCTTTTGACCATCTTTTCATGTTACAGTTTTGATAATGATAAAAGGTGTTTTTATTTGAATCAAGGTGAATTGCCTTTGTCAATCAACAATACACATCGCCTGATGTTTTGATCATTTTTTTGTTTTCTCATTCATTCTTTAATTTCATTCCATCACATCCACATTTGTTCTAAGAACATGCACAAATAATTGTAGGGGCATGATTTTCATCCACCGTCATATATATTAATGTTCAAGATTTTAGCTAAAAAAATTCAATTATGTTTCTTGGGAATTTTTTTTAGGTACACATATCCTCCTAAAGGTGCATATTTCTACAATTTGCATTAATACCTAGCAAGGCACTACACAAACACTTATGTGTGACTCCTTATCTCAAAGTGTGATAGCAATGTTAGACAACCACGAAGGAAGCTTATAATTCAACACAACAACTAAAGCTAGATACAGCTAAGAGGTTGCAAGCAACTACTTCTACTCCAACTCCAAGTGTCAACCCAACTATAACTAGGTCTATCTACATTTAAAAGATAATGTATAATTGTTATAGTGTACCATTAGATCAAGAACAAGGATTTACTTGATTTTATTTTTGTAGTTGTGTAGGAGTAATCACTAATAAGGAAGGAGAATTTGAGGTCTCTTATGGGGATTAACCCCACCTCATCATTTATATTAGTGTAAAATGCTTCCTTTGAAAGCTGGTCTTGTACTTGAAGTGTGTCTAGTTGAAAAAAATTACTTGATGGTATTATCGAGTTTAAAACCCTTCAATCAAGTTTCTATAAATATTTATTTCTCAATAGCTAAAGAAATTTAAGATTTATGTTATTATGCAATTACCATAGAAACTTGGTTTCAAGAATCTCTATTTGATTTTCTTATTCCCATTATTTCATTTTTATGATTATATATCATTGATTCTTGAATTTATTATTATTATTTTAAAATCTCATTATGAATCACAAAGAAAATTAAGTTATCCGTATATGTCAATGCATGTGTGCGGAGAAAATATTACTTCCATTCTTAATCATGACCAACACACTCTCGTGTTAAGTCTTTAACTCAACAAGCAAGACTAACCCATAAATACACTAACACAAACAACCTAAGCAATTGAAGAAAACAACGCAAATAATACTTTCGTTCACAGACTTAAAACTTCAAACTCAAGAAATATTTCAAATACAATCAATTCTCATTTTTATCGAATAGATTGAAGTGTAGCTAGCTACTTCCATTCTTAATCATGGCTAGTAGAGAAATCAACATTAATGAATTACAGTGTTAAGTCTTTAACTCAACAATAGACACTAACCCATAAAAGCAGTCAAGAATAACGAAGAATATACATTAACACACAAAATGCAAACAACAACAAACAAAAGACATTAACCCATAAAATACAAAGATGTAGAACACTATAAAATGAAATTGTAAAAGGCATACAAACTTACAAACGCCTCGTTTTTCGCTCCCCATACAATAGACATAAACCCTTTGAACAAACACAGATTTAATGATTTTATACCCAGACATTTTCCAATTATTTAGACCTAATTTTCATTTTTATTTAATAAATTCAAGCACAGTTGCAATGCATGAGTGCAAACAATAGGCATTCACCCATAAAATGCAGAGATGCAAAAAACTATAAAATGACACTGTAAAAGATATAAGAACTTACAAATGCTTCGTTTTTCAATTCCAAAATGCTAGACATAAACCTTCTCTAAAGGCATCGATTTCACCCTCATCAAACAATCCGAGCAAATCAGTAAACAACCCAAAAATCAAAGTGTAAAAGATACTGGAACTTACAAATGCCACCTTTGTCGCTTCCAACACCATAGATGTAAACCCTCTCAACAGACATAAATTTTAGCCTCATCAAACAACCCCACCAAATGAACAAACAACACAAATAATACTTTGTTTGACAGACTTAAAACTCGACACCATAAGCCACTAATGATGGTTGCACTTCAATCTACTCACAATAAATGAAAACTCACAAATAGTAAATGCAAATGTACTGCTTAAAACGCCACGCGTCCACATGAAGAGTGCATACAAAGACACCACTATACCAAGAAACTCATAAAATATTTCCAATAACAAAACTCCCTACAACAATTATTATTAAAAAACAAATTAGAAAATGACAAAACCACGAGGAAAATACCAGCAGCCAATCACAAAATTGCAAACAAACATCGATAATTAGCTTTTAATAAATATTTCTAAAAACATTAGCGAAATTTTAGAAAAAAATTTGTAGCGCGATTACCGTTCGACAATTTTAATATGCAAGATTGAGACGATAACATTAGTTCCCCACCTATAAGACAGTGACTAATAAAGATAAATTGATAATCTTAGATGTTTTCCTAATCAACCTTTTCTAATTTCTGTCTACTTGATGATTTCATTTTATTGTTCACAAAATTATATTTTTCATAATTTTTATTACAATTTCATGATGTAGATATAGATCACATAAATAATATGACTAAAATAAATATGTACCTTGATGTACTTAAAACACCTACACAAGTAGACGCAAAATGAGGGGGAAAAATCACCGCTACAATTCCCTTGTAACTTATTTTCGCTTCAAAACTTTAAGCGTACCCTTTGTAAACCTTTTTTTCATCCTTAATTTGGTATTCATTTTCGCTTATCGCTTAGGAAATAATACAGAGCAATGGGGGCTCTAGTTATTGCTAAAATCTGAAAATCTCGTGTAATACCAGCTTTTATTTTCCATTATTTCTGCTGTTTTTGAACGTCTGAAGCAGCGTTGCTTTATAATCCATTGGTGAAGAGAGGGAAGGGGAGTAAAGACTGGATGGCGAATATGAGGGAGGCAAGTAAAGTAGGGCAATCGCCGTGGATAGTTGAATTTGCGCCCTTCATAGTGGCGGCTCTTATCGTCGCACATCTTATAGCTTTTGTTTACTGGATTTATAGAGTGGCCATCGAGCAGCCTCCACGCCGCCGGAAGACTCAGTGATCGGCTATGGTTCACCACAGTATGTTGTCATCATTTTTCAATTAACAAAAAATAGATTTATTTGATTCAAATATTGATTACAGTGAGACCAGATTTATATCTGTGAGATACCTATATATTTGCTTTTGGCGCACGCCACTTTGTAACATTTTCTTTGCAAAATTTGTAACCCCACAGTTAGTATTAGAATGCTATTTTATGAAACCCTATGTGGGTTTTAATACTTGTTATGAAAACCTATGCGGGTTTTGTTGCTCTTGTATGAAACCCTAACTGGGATTTTAGAGTAAACTGCAATGTAAATTTCTAACTACAAAATTCAATCCAGTACGAATTTTGTTTTTATGGCTTTGCATCCAACACATTATTTACAGGGAAATGATGAATGGGTAGTGTTTGAGTTTGATTTTATTAAGCATATAATGATATTTGTATCTTATATTGGCTGATTAAATCTTTATTCACCAAAGATCCCCCTAAAGCAAATTGCCTTTAAATTGCCGTTTTAGAAATGACTTATTAGAAAATATGTTAGAGCTGGAATGATTTAAGTTTTGCACTGTTTATAATATTTTCTGAGTTAACAAAAGTGAAGTTCCCAACAAGAAAGACTGAACGATGATCTTCCAACAATTACAGTTTTTTAATGTACTTCAATCTTTAAATAAATAGAGCATCTGGATCAACAATCCCAAGTGAAGCTTGTATTTTGTAATAATGCCTCTTACGTGTTGTCATTGGTTTTGCTTCCCACATTCATCTGTATGACTCATTGACTAGAATACTACAGCTTAACAAGGCAGGGAAAATACTATTTAGGAAAGATACATCACGGAGAGATCGATGATGTAGAACAAAATCACATTGTGGGGATATGCCACTGTATAGATAACATGTTATCAAGGGACATTGCATTGACAACAACCACAAGCTAGAGAGTTCCCCCCATCATGGAACTTCCACTGATGTTAGTACATGAAAGGGAGGATGCTAACACATCAACCTGGGATTTGCATCAGAGATCCCGTTTTATAATCTTTCTGCAAATTACTTTCATTTGGCATGTGACAATTGCTCTTATAGCCCAGAAACAAGAAATGGAAACTGCAATAACAACAATGACATGTTATTAAGAGGTTGCAGACAATAAACGGATATTATACTTACATGCCTACAATAAATAAAAACACCAAATATTATCTTTACTGCTACATTGTAATATAATTTAATTGTATTTATAATACAATTTAATATATTGACTTTATCTATAATAATATAATAACTTTTTCTATTTACTATTTATAAATTCATGATCCTATAATTAAATATTTAAATTTTTTAAAACTTTTAGTTGTATTTTAAACACAGCTTGAGTATTTTAATTAATTTGTAAATGCTAAATATTTACTAGTTTAGAAATGAAGGCATCTAATTGTTAGATTTTATGATCAGATGTATGCACAGAAAATTAATTCAAAATTCACACACAATAACACAGCAGATACCCTGGGAAAACCCTCCACTTGGGAGAAAAACCCAGCAACAATATATCACTTATATATTGAATCTCAACAACAATGATCTCCTTACAAGAGGCCGATATGGAGGCCAAAATATAAGCACCAGATATGATGCGACACAGAAACACAAAGAGACAATTCGCTGATGAAATCCCAGCCTCCAATAATGCCGAACTGAACTTGTATATAAACTTGAACTGCCTTGAGATGAATTCGCACCAAGAATGGATGAAGTGCATTGTATGAACAAGTGAAATGAATCGATGTCAAATGGATTGCAATGAAGGTGTATATATACAAAGTGGAGGGAGAGACGTGACTCTCCAAAAACAACATGTCGGCCTCATCCAAGAGGCATGTCCTTTACAAGCAAGAAGTCGGCCTCCATAAATAATTGCGCCTCTAAGGAAATCGTGCCATTTATATTAAATGAATATTAATCATCTTTTATCAAGTGATGTCTCATTTCATAAAATCATTTCCACCAATTAAATAGCTGTAAGGCTATGATTTAATTGTTTTCGGTCTGGGCTGGAATGAAGCGACCGACGCTGTATACATCAACACTCCCTCTCAGCTAGGGAGAATACTTCTAGTTGCACAAGACATATCACCTCATCGTGATGTCTACCACAATGGCTACACCCATATGTGGAAAAGAAAGATATCACCTCATCGTGATATCAACCATCATGGCTACACCCATGTATGGTATGTACAAGTGTTCATCACTTACGTGATGTTGTCACCTCATCGTGACGTTCACCATGGCTCTCCCAGAGGGTGAAACACAAGTACAAAAAAATCATCACGGACTCTCTCACGTGGTGTTGTCATGGAGTCACACACATGACATCCACCATGGCTCTCCCAGAGGGTGGAAACAAGGGCTTTCACCTCAAATCTCAAAATAGAAATGCATTAACAAGGGCTTTCACCTCAAATCTCAAAAGAGAAATGCATTCAAACAGAGGGCTTGCACCTCAAATCTCTCAAACTCCTCAATGTTGATATACCTCAACTATAGCTTTCCTCAATACCTATCTCGATATAATGGTATTTGATCTCAACATGCTTGGTTCTGTCATGAAACATAGGATTGACAGAAAGCTTCACACAGCCTGGTTATCACAATGAATGATAGTAAGCTCCATTGATTGTCCAAACAATCCCGCAAGGAGCTTCCAAAGCCACATGCTTCTCGAGCTGCCACACAAGCTGCTATATACTCTGCCTTTTGTACTCAATGCTACAGATGATTGCTTCCTTTGCACCAGGATATCATAGCAGACCCAAACTAAAGCAACATCCAAAGGTGCTCTTTCGATTAGTGACACACCCTCAATCGAATCAGTATAACCATGCAACTTCAAATCCACACTGAAGAATATCTCAGCCCATATCCAACTGTGCCACGCAAATATCTCGGATATGTTTTCTGCAACTAGATGTATCTGCCTAGGTTCACACATGAACTGACTGAGTGCACTCACTGCATAGCAGATATCCGATCTAGTATTGACTAGATACATCAATGATCCAATCAACTGCCTGTATAACGTAGGATCCACCAGATCTGAGTTAGCTGCAGCCTCTTTCAACTTATGCAAGTTGGTCTCCATGGGCGTAGACATGGATTTACAATCCATCATACCAAACCTCTTAAGTATATCAATAGTATACTTCCCTTGACTTAGAATCATCTCGTCTGGCTTTTGCCAAACTTCTAAGCCAAGGAAGTAATGCATGAGACCAAGATCCTTCATTTCAAACTCAAAAGCCAACTCCTTACATTTGAAAATGAGGTGTTCTTCTCCAGTAAGAATCAAATCATCAACATACAAAACCAAAATCAATGCTTCACCATCAATTACCTTGAAATACAGGTTAGAATCAACATCGTTCTTAGAGAAGCCCAAGCTTGACAGGTAATGATCAATCCTTTCGTACTTGGCACGAGGAGCCTGCTTAAGACCATACAAGGCCTTCTTCAGCCTGCAAACATGAGACTCCTTCCCATGTACCTCAAATCCATCAGGTTGCTCAATATAAACTTCTTCTTCGATTACACCATTCAGAAAAGCTGTCTCCACATCCATCTAATGAATCTTCCATCCTCTAGATGCAGCAATGGCAATGATGGTTTTGACAGAAGTGTAGCGAGCAACAGGAGCAAATGTTTCTTCATATTCAACTCCCTCTTTTTGTGAAAACCCCCTAGCCACGAATCTTTCCTTGTACTTCTCAATGCTCCCATCAGCCGCATGCTTGATCTTGAAGAGCCATTTTGAAGATACCACAGATTTGCCTTCGGGTCTAGGAACAATGTCCCAAACATTATTCTTGAGAATTGACTGATACTCCTCTGTCATAGCATCTCTCCAAACCTGTTGACTAGAAGCTTCCTCAACACTGGAAGGCTCAGACTCATCAAAGCAACATAACTGGAGAACTTATGAGGTCTCTTACTTTCTCTGAAGGTTCCTCTTGGTGCTGCAAACCTTTATGCCTCCTGCATTGTTTGCCTAGCCCAGAGAGGTCTTTTTCTCCCAATCACAATATCGGTAGGCCCATCAGTAGGTTCCAAGGGCTCAACTGGATCATCATCTTCCTTCGGTTCTGAAGCCTCCCTCTGAATCTCAGGAGCATGGTCAACTTCCATATCTTGAGGAGACTCTTCATTATCAATCTCCATGTGAGTGCCCTTGGATCTTCTGAATGCAACATCTTCCTCAAATGTGACATCTCTATTGATCTCGATCAACTTCTGACCTGGGATGTAGATCCTGTAGGCTTTTGATGTTTCATTGTAACCTACAAATATCCCCTTCTTGCCATAAGGCTCCAACTTTATCCTCTTTTCCTTCGGTACATGAACATACTCTAGACATCCAAAGATCCTCAAATGACTCACTTCTGGCTTCTTCCCAGTAAAAGCTTCTTCAGGGGTCATGTTCTCCAGGATTCAGTGAGGACTTCTATTCTGAACATAGATTGCTGTCCTAGATGCTTCCGCCCAAAGGAAGGTTTGCAGATCTTGGTCATGAATCATGGCTTTGGCTGCTTCCATGATCGATCTGTTCTTCCTTTCAGCAACACCATTCTGTTGAGGATTATAAGGGACACTGAACTCCCTCTTAATCCCAGCTTCAATGCAATAGTTTCGAAAGTTGTCGGAAGTGTACTCTCCTCCATTATCAGATCTCAGGACTTTGATCCTCTTCCCGAACAAATTCTCCACCTGAGCTTTGAATTCCTTGAACCTTTTTAATACCTCCTCAAATTCTTTAGATTTCAAGAAATAAATCCAAGTCTTTCTAGAGTAGTCATCAATAACAAGAATGTAATACAAGAAACCACTCGAAGAAGCAACATACATTGGACCACATAAATCAGAATGAATAAGATCTAGAATACATTTGGATCTATTTTCTCTACTATGAAATGGACCTTTAGTATTCTTACCCAAAGCGTAGCCTTTGCAAGTACCTTCGTGCTCTTGGTTGAACTTTGGAAGGCCCGTGACCATCTTCTCCCTGATAGGTAGAGCTCGGAAGTGAAGGTAAGCCAATCTTCGATGCCAAAGATCACACAAGCTTGAAGAATCATGTACTAGTGCCTGAAGTGGACGAGTGCATAGCCTGTAGAGACTCTCATGTCTAACTCCAATCACTCGAGCAGTCTTGAAGTTGGAATTCTTCGTCCACACAAAAACTTTGCTTTTAGAGAATGCTACTTGGTACCCCTTGTCTTCCAAGGCCGAAATAGAAACAAGGTTTCGCTTGATGCCTGGAACATATAGAACATCACACAACTACAGGGTAATGCCGGATTCCAAGTGGAGAGTGGAGGTCCCAATTCCTTTCACCGAGTAACTAGCATCATCTCCAATAATGACTTGTTCACTAGAATCTCTCTCCGCCAAATTTGATAGATGCTCCCTAAATCCGGTGATGTGGCGAGAGGCACCACTATCAATCAACCAAGTGTTGGTGTCGGTAGATACATTGCTTGATAGTGCCGAATAGAATAAGTATTCACATGAATCCTTCTACGGAGAGACTTCATCAACATTCGCAATAGTAGCCTGTTGCTTAGGCCTGGTTGGACAGTCTTTAGCAAAGTGACCATACTTGTCACATCTAAAGAATTGGACTTTAGAGAGGTCCCTCTTCTTCTTGAAAGCGGGAGCACCATCAACACCTTTATCTCTGTTCCTCTTGAAATAGCCTTTCTTCCCATCTTTGCCTTTCTTCTTCAAGGATTGAGAGGCGAGAACATGAATGTCTTCATTAGTAGAGCTTTGACCAATTCCTCTAGCAGCCAATCTAGACTCCTCCTGAATGCAATCCGCCCTCAATCGATCAAACTTGGGAAGCTTCGATCTTGCACTGATTCCTTGAATGTAAGACTCCCAAGATGAAGGAAGACCATTAAGAGCAAGCATGGTCAAGTCCTTGTCATCTATCACATGACCAATTGTAGAGAGCTGATCTCTCAACTCTGAAATCTTCATGAAGTAAGCAATAACCGTTTCTCCTTTCGCCATCTTCACATGATGAAGTTGTTGCTTCAGTGCAAGAGCCCGACTGGTATTGTTGATTTCGTACATCTCCTCCAAGGTTTTGAATATGTCTCTTGCCGTCTTCAACTTGGAGACAATAGGAACAATATGATCCTTCACAGAATCAACTAACATCTTCTTTGCCTTGATATCTTTCTTCCTCCATTGAACTTTCTTTTCCTCATCTGTAGGTTCGGGAACTTTGCTCTCCACAAACTCAACCAATTCGTTTTCCTCCAAGGTGAGCATAATTCTGAATCTCCATGAAGTGAAATTTGATGCTCCCTTGAGTCTATCCTCAATCTTAAGACCGTTCACCATCTTGATGAAGAGATAGAAGTAATCAACAATGAGAAAGAGAATAAAGAGTATCGCTGTAATAAGAAATCTGATCACGATCTTCTTCACACCCGCTCTGATACCATGTTAGATTTTATGATCAGATGTATGCACAGAAAATTAATTCAAAATTCACACACAATAACACAGCAGATACCCTGGGAAAACCCTTCACTTGAGGGAGAAAAACCCGGCAACAATATATCACTTATATATTGAATCTCAACAACAATGATCTCCTTACAAGAGGCCGATATGGAGGCCAAAATATAAGCACCAGATATGATGCAACACAGAAACACAAAGAGACAATTCGCTGATGAAATCCCAGCCTCCAATAATGCCAAACTGAACTTGTATATAAACTCGAACTGCCTTGAGATGAATTCGCACCAAGAATGGATAAAGTGTATTGTATGAACAAGTGAAATGAAATGATGTCAAATGGATTGCAATGAAGGTGTATATATTCAAAGTGAAGGGAGAGACGTGACTCTCTAAAAACAACATGTCGGCCTCATCCAAGAGGCATGTCCTTTACAAGCAAGAAGTCGGCTTCCATAAATAATCGCGCCTCTAAGGAAATCATGCCATTTATATTAAATGAATATTAATCATCTTTTATCAAGTGATGTCTCATTTCATAAAATCATTTCCACCAATTAAATAGCCGTAAGGCTATGATTTAATTGTTTTCGGTCTGGGCTGGAATGAAGCGACCGACGCTGTATACATCAACACTAATTAACAAAAAAAAACAGTTATTTAAATTGTAAAATCATGACCTATATTTTGTAGGGACAACTATGTGTTTTAAACTATAACACAATCATAAAGATTTCAGACGATAGCCCATAGCCCAAAATATAGCCACTGCTGCAGCTTTTACTGAGTGACATTGTCCAGCAGAAAATGTGCTCTGGGTAAAATGGGCTGTTCAAATGGAAACACCGTTTTTCCCATTAAAACAGGAAATGAAGCTTACCAGTTGTGTTTCTGGTAACATAGGGCCACACAGAGGGATAGGCGTACTCCAGCTACAAGGGGATTAACTACCTATCTCCTAGCTGCATCGTGAGAATGACCTATTTTGAAAGTCTGAACCTTTTACATGGAATGTTCAAGAAAAATTCCTTGAAAACTTGATTCATGATGTAGTTCTAAAATGTTCAAAGATCAAAACTGCATGTGAATCTAAAAGAATAACTCACTTTGGCATGTATGGCACATTTGTGATGTGTTAAATGTCACTAAAAATAGAATAGGGGTGATTTTGGGATGTACTGAAGTTAGCTTCCTAGGTCCTAGAGGGAAAATGGCCTGCAAAATAGAGACCTAAGGAGAAAAATGGCTAGATGATGAATGATAAAAGTTGGCAGGTACTTTGGCAAGTTCTAAAAGACAAGCTAGGATCAAAGATCCATTGGAGGATCTTTGATATTGGGTCCATCAAGAACTTTATCTTGAGCATGCTCACAACACATCCCAATCCTGCCATATGTCTTGTTTTGGAGTCTGATGCAGCTTGGACTGGAAGAAAAGTGTTAGTAGCAATTTTTATGCATACACAATGATGCCAGAAAATTTTGCCCAAGCATACACATCACCTCGTGTAAGGATATTTAATTTATGTTGATATTGCTAAGAATATCACTTAATTCCTCTTAGGGGCTTTAAGTATGTCTTCCATGGCTAAGAAATATATTTTGTTTGAACTTTGATGTGTAACAATGTTAATGTATTTAAACTACTTATGTTTATTTTCTTGAATGACCACAATGACAAGTGTTTTAAAGCTTAAATCATTGAAAGCAGTGAACAAGGCATGCGTTAATCACCATGCACGGATTAATATACACTTAGACACTACAATCAAAGTTTAAGCAGTGGAACCCATTGCATAATTGAATGGCTTATATTCAAATGCATAAATCGAATAATATGAAGAGCATGAATTGTATTACCTAGTTTCCAGACAAGCATCACAATGAATTATATTGGCAACATAAATAAAGTTTCTTGATTACTAAACCAGAATTGGAAAAGTGAAAGGCAACTGTATACAATTTTCTATTTCTTGACCATTACTTTACTTCCTATATCAAATTAACAATATGGCGTTCAGAAGAGCTAAATTTTAATTGTGTCTTAATTGTTACTTCAACTTCATTGTGAAAGGCTTGAAAGTAAAACCTTCACTTACATGCTCAAAAGCTTATCCTAACATTAGTGAAAATTTGAAATCACATGGGGATTTTCCATGTAAAATGTCTTCTTCATTGTTTAGACAACCACCTAAAATTTTAGATAATATTGGCTTAATACAATCCAAGGAGACCTCTCCACTATTTACCCTGTTTTCATATCTGCAGTGCCTTTCTCAATCCTTGCTCATCTCTTTCTAACATCTATTATCCTTCATTTTGTGATATTAAATTCTAAATAAACACCAGGAAAATGAGAAGACATCATTGGAAAACGAATCTAAGAGATGAGCAGAATGCTTGTTCTTTATACGACCTTGGAAGTTCCAAAACTTGAGGAGTGCTATGGCCACATGTCAATTCTTGCTCAAAATAAAACTACCTTGGTAAATGGCAATGCACCTATCAATGCTTGCTTGTCTTTAATAAACCTTTCTGTGGGTAAAAGCAAGAAGTTGAGTACACGAAGAGGGGAAATTTCGGGCAAAACAAAAAGTTTCTAAAAAACGCGTACGCGTTATGGATCGGGTACCCGAGCCGGAATCCAAACGCGTACGTGCTCAGCTACAGGTATGCGAGCCAGAAACGCGTACCCGTTTGGGACGCGTACGCGTTTTGCGAAGGTATTTATTTTTTTAAAATAAACGGCTGTGGGCCAATGGGTAACGCGTATGCATTATGAAACGCGTACGCGTTTCTGTAACGCGTACGCGTTATTTAAAAATTGAATTTCCACACCACATCCAGCCTTGGTTTTAGGCTTGGGAAAGGCTTGGCAATCCGAGCTTTAGCCTTTGACCTGCAACTAAAAAACTAAGGCAGATTGAAGAAGAATGTCCAACTTTGACAACATAGTTGATGGACTTTTTTTCTGAATGAATTTATAAAATTAAAACCCATTATAGAGCACAATGTCTACTTTCTAAATATATAACTTTTGTTAAGATTGGATTATGTTTGCTATTTTTTAATTAATTTTTAAGCAAACTAGTTCCTTAAACTTGAAATATCAGGTTTTTTTGGTTTTTTAATAACTTTTTATTGGTTAAGTTTCTTGTGAAAAAAATTATATGGCATCAAACTTCAGAAAATTCTCTACACAATGAAAAAAAAAAGAGTCAAAAAATGTTTTGTTTAGATCCAATTATGTTGTCCGTACACGATTTTAAAAAACATCAATTAAGGCCAATAAAAAATTAATAAAAATAAAAATATTCAACCAAAAATTACAAAAAAAAATCCACATCAAACTTCATGTTGTTAGCTCTCTTTTCCTAAAAGGAATTATCAAAATGATTTTATTTTGGTCAAAAAGTGTTGTCCGTACACCTGCTTGGTATGGTAAAAAAACAGGGACTTTTAAAAAGTGGTTTTTATAGATCCCTATCAAAATTTAATTTCTATAATCTGGGTATTTTAATAATTTACATATTTGGAAACTAGATTCAAAATTCTAGATTTCATATTAGTGACTTTTTTTAAGATTCATTGTGTAAGTGCCTCAAATTTTCAGTCCAAGTGTGACAAATTCCGAAAAACAGCAAAAACATTTCCACTTTTTGAGCTTTTTGTGTACCCAACTTCTTGCATCAGCCCCTGTAGCTCTTTTTTTTCTTGAACTATCTTTAAATTGAGAGGCTTAGATCTCCTCATTCTGATGATTTGCAATACAGTATACATGACAACTCAATCACAAAGCATTCTTGTGTGCTGGTTAAGACGAGGAAGAAATATGAGTGTAGGAATAATAGAACTCATTTAGGGACAATTAATTGTGGTGGGTAGCTCTCTTATCCCATATGGAATGGCCCTGGCATTCTTTAAGTCATTAATGATTCAACCCATCACTAATCAAAGGTTTATGTTGGTCAAATCTGTTTTCTCTTATGTTCAGTTATAGATTGGGACACATCCCCAAGTTTTTATTGTCATTCCTGTAACTGTCATGTTTTGAAAACATATTGGAAACATCCTTGACCTGTCCTCAATTGCTCCTGCTGGTGTGCGTATGTCTTGGAAACATCTGGGTATGGCCAGCCATCCCCGGACGGCAGGAGTGTTAAAAAAGAAACAGTTTCTATATTTTAAATAAATTATCCAACCAAGAAAAAAGGGTTCTCACCACCACCAGAAGTTGCACATTATGCTAAGCCTCTGCATGTTGGGCACATCATCCAAGCAACAGAATGGGCTCCCACCATGCCCCCAAGCTGTTCCGTTTGCTCCTGCAGGTCCAGGTATGTCTTGGAAATGGCACTCAGCTGCCTGGAAATGTTCAGGTATGGCCAGCCATTCCTGGATGCCAGAAGTGTCAAAAAAGAAACACAGAATTAAAAAAATGTTCGTATTTTAAGTAAATTATTTGAGCAAAAAAATGGCTCTCCCCATCACCAAAAGTTGCTCATTATGCTCAGCCTCTGCATTTAAGTATGTGCAACAGGTTGGGCTCCCATCACCCTGATTACTACCAGAATTTGCTGTTTTCCAATACGTAACTCAATCGCACATATGATACAGATTATATAAAAGTCATTTTAACATCTTATTATAAATTTGAGATTATTTTATCCAAGCAACAGATTGGGCTCCCACCACTCCAATAACTACCAGAATTTGCTTCTCTCCAAAAAACTTAACTCAATCACATGCACAATATAGATTATATAAATATCATTTTAACATATTATAAATTTCATGTCTGTTTAGATTTGGTGTTATCTCAAAGAGTGCATTACTATTTCAGCAGTATAAATCTTTTAAAAATTCACTATATCACATAAAAAGTTGAGTAGAGATAGTCACCCCCATTAAGGAGCTTCTCTAGTGCAGAGTTGAGAAGATGAATGCTGATGGAATGATTAGGACCAACCACGAACACTAAGACCATGAGCTCCGCACCAAAAAGTATGAGAATCATCAAGTCCATGTGTATTTTGACTTCTGCCTTGTCAACATCTTTGTGGTAGGGATTGATCCTTGTTGGAATGAGGGGAGGTTGGCAGAAGTCTAGTAAGCATACAAGGTGTGTTACCCTAATGATCAAGAAGCCCCTAGATGTGAGTCATTTCAAGTGCAACTGTATTAGCTTGCCCTAACACATTGGAACATTTTATAGATTTAGAATACATGGAGAAAATACTGTCAACAGTGCATCTAGAAAAAAGAGCAGGATTTCAATCTTTCCAAATACTAAATAGGATTTCCACTTTGAAAGCATGTCATATTTGAGTGAATTTAGGAGTCGTCTTGGGCCAATCTTCTAAAAGTATCATATGCTAAGAAAAAGGCTCAAGTCTAAAGGGCTTGAAGAAGTCATGGATCTAATTTCAAGTTGCTTGGGCTTTAGGGAAAAACTAGAAACACTATAAAGATTATTGCCAATCATATCCAAGAGGGCTTTGTACAATTCACATGGAAACCTGTCACATCTTGGGGCTTTACAATGGCCATGGAAAAAGGAGCCTCATAAAGGTCTTTGTGAGTGACAAGTTGCTCACACAAGGATCTATGAGAAGGTGAAATCTTGCAGGGAACCACCTGAATGCATTGTTGAAAAACATTTGATTGCTTAGGAGATGGCTCCTAAGCTTTGAAAACTTGTGCATAGTGCTAAACAAAAGGTTGGGTGATGGCAAGAAGCTCCTCTAGGAGATGGGATCCTTCTTTGATGCATTTGATTGCCTAAAAAGTATGACAAGCTCTTAAAGAGAGGAAAAGCTCATTGGAAAATCTTATCTCCAACATTGAGCTAGTGCAGTCGAGCCTTGATAATGACAATGAAAACTCAAAATCAAACAATGAAGTATTGTTACTTTGTGTGTCAACTCTCGTGAGAATTCAAAATTCAACTCTAACATTATGAAATTTGTTATATGAATTGAAATATTAAAGTATTCCCCTTTTTTAAATGCCCTCACCTTCTGTCCCCCAAAATATGGCCTTTTGTTCTCTGCCATCCCTGAAATGCTTCCCAACATTGCCTGCCATGCCCTCTCTGGAAACATGGAACGTAGCTTATATTAGTTGTGGTGCTTGGAGTCCAAATCATCCATTGACCATGACTGGTAAATTCAATGAGACAACATGCACATCCATTTCACACTCAATTTTCAAGAAAGTTGTTTATAAATATTGAGAACACAAATTAACATGACCTATATATTTGATGAGATAACATGCTGGTCCAGTTTGCAATTGGTAGATGAAACAATTATGTGTAAAAATTAGGATAATTGGGGAAGATAAATTAGAATAATCCAAGAAGACGAGTTTTTGAATAATAGAACTAATGCTGCAAAAGGTAAATGAGTAGCATTAGTAATTCATTATATTCTTCAAAATTCAATGCTATAAATCTGAAGCTTGAGGTTGAGATTATTTCAACAAGGGGATGGTGTTGTAGAAGAAAGGCACAAAGTAATTAAATATTTTCAACAATCTTTGTTCTATACAGCTTTGAGCTAATTTCCTTATATGGAGATTTAATTAAAAGTTCATCTGATATGTATTTAATTTTTGTTTTATAAGAAATATAGGCATGGAAACAAATAAAAGCATTGCGGTGTGGCTTGGAGAGAATGCATAGACCATAGAGTGTCAAAATTGTAGTTGGACATAATTTAGAAATGAGTTGTTTGTAAAGCTTCTATAATGGCTGGATGAAGATGATTGCATTCAATCCATTTTAATTTGCTACCCCAGATTGTAGATTTGTAACTTATTCTGGTACAGCAGATTCACATTATGAAAGACAATTTTGAAATAAAAAGGGAGGAGGGCATCCTGCTAGATTGAAGTGTTCTGTTCATTGCTACAATCCTGATTTAATATCCTGCTAAAGAAGTAAAATGTCGGAATATAGGAATTCCAGCATCTCTGGAAATTTGTGATAATGGACCTCTAGGTCAAATTGTGATGGGACGTACACTTTTGTTAATGGAAAATAAAAAGGGAAAAAAGAAAGTGATTGCAAACTAGTGAAGGAGATGGAATGGCAAACACCAGAATCTTTCAGTTTTAGCATTTAGAAAGCAATCAAAACACACTTGGCAGAGGATGCTCTTTTGTAGAAAGGGCTTTGCAATTTGCAGGGATTAGCCTTTAGAAAGTAATCAAAACACGCTTGGCAAAGGATTTTCTTTTGCAGCGAGGGTTTTGCAATTTGTAGTAAGAACTTACACGGGAGAAGTTTAAGTTGGTGATACAGTTGCAGAAGAAACTTTGATGACTGTAATAGGTTTGCAAGATGGGCTAAGGTGATATTACTGTTATAATTGTATTTATCATAAATTGGCACATATATCGTTGCTTGGTTGGACCTACAGTTACACTCTTTCAAATCCCAGTTCTGTACTTATTTTTGTGTTAGGAACTAGATTTGATATCTTCCTGTTGTGTAGTGGCACACCCTGTCATAATGGTCTTAATCATTTTACATCTTGTAGAAACCTTTGATTGTCTATTTGCTTATCCTTCGCTCCTGGTGTGCTTCTTTGCCATCCTCTCACTTGATTTGTTTTGTGGCAGGCATCTGCTATTGCCCCCTGTAAGCACCCCTGGTTATTTCCCTTATGGCCTTTCCAACTGTTGTCCGTTTATCTCTGAAGTTGTGTTGTCCCTCCCATCTACTCTAGTGCCTCCACTCGTGGATGAGGGAAAACAACCTCAAGGTTCTCAAACTCAGTGTGGCCAATTTGTGGCTCTATTATGGCATTGATATTGTCCTAGATTACCTCACATAAGTATCTCTAATGTACACAAAACAGGAGTTTCAAGAGTACATACTGATATGTGCCAAATTCCAATAAATTGGAAAGCAAAAATAACAAAAAATATTAACATATTAGAAGTACATGGGCAATTTTGAATTCATTCATCTACTAGATTTACTTCATCTTGACTATCTTTTCCATCTCTTATCCGCTGCCAGAATAATTTCCAGATAGTCCTATTTAATCTTTGGTTTTGGTTTTTTAGGAGAGGTGGATGTGGGAGTCGTCAACTGAAGTCTTGGAAACTTCAAGGATGCCTTTGCCCCAGTCTCATGTCACAGAGACATCTCTCCATACCCACGACATGTGCTGGGTACCATGAGGCACATCTCTTAGGTTCCATAGTTATAGAGCAAACATACTTAGTGTAGTTTCTAAACATAAAGTTGGCTTTTTGAAAAAATACTATTTCAGATTTTTGCACAGTTTCTTGCAATGTGAGGAAACAGCTGTATATTTTGCAAAACATAGTTTACAAAGTCAGGTAGGTCTTGCCTGATTCATGAGTTTTTCTGCACGGTGAGTAACTCTTCAGGGACTCACAGGCAGAGTCATCGCAGGAAAAGGACAAATTTCTTGGTGAGGCTTGCAATTTCTTAATGAAATGTGCCTGATTTTTATGTTTTTTTCATTTTGTCTCCGGTGATTAGGATCTCAATGGCATGAACAGATTGTCAATTGATTGAAAGGATTGATCAACAGTTTGATAAAAGCATTAAAATTATGAAAAATGGCATGTGCTATGAAGGTTCTTGTGGCCTCCAAGGCCTTAATTTGGGCCTGGTAGCAGGGGATCTATCCCTCTACCTCGCTGGAGGCTGCTGCCCCCAACCCCTGCTCTGGTTTTGAAAAGTTAAGCCAAAAAATTGTTTTCAGCTGTGCTAGATGGAAAATTAGTGTTTTCTCTTTATTTGGCTTGAAATAACAAAAACAACATTCCCCCTATTTTATGACTTTTTCAGCTGTTTTTAGTCTCCTAAATAAATCTTGTGTAATTGAATTCCAATTATACTTTTGGTTTGCTGAGCCAATCATGATTTCGAGTAATGCTACTCTGTTCAAAATAGACATGCGTGTTCTCTAAATAAATTCTTAGTGCATCTCATACATTATTTAAGTTTATTTTGTGTATTAGTGTAATTATTTTATATGTCGAGTTTTGAGTCTGTCAAAATTGTGGACTGCTGAGTTTTTCACCAAGTCCGAGTATTTTTACAATGTTGTAAAATACAAAGAATGTAGTGGATAGAGTGGAATCACAACTCTCTAAAATGGATCAAAATTATCTGGACCCATACCAAGATCTTAAGGGAAATCAGCACATCATGAGTGCTCACAACAAAAAGGAGGCTCGCTTGGCATTGCACAAGAGTGGAAAGAATTAAGTGAAGCAATAAATTATCATTCCTTGAAATCAAGGAAAAAAGGAAAGAAATTCCATGCATTTCTTGGTTTCCCTGTTTTTCTTCAAGGCATTTGTGGTAGTGGACCGGTTATCTATGCCAATGTTTATTTCAACTTACAGAGATGTCTGTTGTAGTTCTTCTGATTTATCTTGGAATGTTTACACAAACTTTAATTTTGTTCGGATTCTTTGGCTGAATGAATTTGTGAATGTGAGGTTTCACTTTTGCATGATTATGTGCTGATTTGTGGTAGTGGACTGGTTATCTATGCCAATGTTTATTTCAACTTACAAAGATGTCTGTTGTAGTTCTTCTGATTTATCTTGGAATGTTTTATACCAACTTTATTTTTGTTCGGATTTTGAGCTGAATGAATTTGTGAATGTGATGAGGTTTCACTTTTGCATGATTATGTGCTGATTTCTTGGTTGTAAGAAAAACTTCATTTCACCTTTAAGCACGTGTATATATTAAAAGTATATCAAAATCTATTTACACTCTATGGTGCAAACGATAAAACATGAAAGCTTTAAAATAAAGAGGAAATTAAGAGAAACCCATAATAACACCCAGAAAATTTAATTCCATCTCAACTATTAAACATAGAAAATATATCACTTATCTAACAACATTTAATAGGTTGACATTGGGATTGCAATAATCTAAATAAATGAAATTTAATTATTCAAGATTTATTAGAAAATTAAAGTTAAATTTTTTATAAAGTAATGAAAAATAAATATACTCCTTTCAATATAATCGAAAACATCTTTCTTTTTTAAATTAAAAGAAAGTTGAGATGATGACGCAGGTAAGGTCAAATGACAATACTCTACATAGAGTCCTTCACTTCACATACCATTTTTATAATTATACCAAAGAAATTCCCTCTACGACAAGGGTAACCCGACTTCTCAAATCAATGACTCAAACTTCATGGGAACAATGCAAGACAATTGAATGGGCGTGTGGGTATTTGAGTTCCTTTAGCTGTTTCCTTTATTTGCTTGCGCTACACAGGTACTAAGAGGCATCAGATGTGGCCAGTCATGTAGCGGATGGTGACAGATTGTGAAGAAAATGGTGCTGACAAAGTTGTGCTGATACCGCCGAAATAGTGCGTAAGGCAGATTCTTGATGAGGTGGAACGATTTGTACTACTCGCAGCCTGTGATTGGAGGCGGCGGGTAAATGGGCCTACATCCCTATGCTCGCCCGAGAGTCTTTGAATATAGGCTGGTAGTTCAGATTGGCACCCACCACCCAAAGATGGGTGGTAGCTCTTAGGGGAGAGGACCTAGTAGTTGAGCATGTTTCAATAGTTGTGATAGTAGTTGTTTATATAATGCCCAATAGTTATGATCATAGTTTGCAAACTTGGACTCGCCACGGACTTGGCAGCCCAAAAATATGACTCAGATTTGGAACTCGGCACAAACTCAGGAAAAGACTCGGCCAAAAAAAAAAACTATAGTTTTACAAAAAAAAAGAACAAATTAATGCATTTAGAGAACATAAGAACCTAATTTGATTATCAAACACTCATAATTCAAAGATTACGCATGTCATATGATCATCAAACACTCAATAATTGAAATTTCATTATTCATAGTCATCAAATACTCATAGTTTCAATGTATAACATCATCATAAGTTTATAAATGTTTACATATAATCATGTCAAAAAGAGGAAAACATTAACAACCACATGTAATCTACATCTTCCTCTTTCCCCTCCCAATGGTATTCAATTTTGGAGGCCTAGAACTAGAAGGTTCCCGTGCTATAGTATCCAAACGAGGACTAGGAGATCGAGCAAGGGAAACATGATATTCAAATGTGTCTTCGTCGTCCTCCATGGCATCCAATCTTGTTGCTTCTTCTTCTTCTGTTACTCTCTCTAATTCAGCAAGATCCTCATTAGTAAGGAAGACATCAGCCTCATCATTTTGTTCATCAATAGTCCATTCACCATATGGATCAATGTCATCCAAGTCGATGGACTAGTGTGAAACACCCTCCACCTTTCTAGTTCGAAGGCAAAGGTTGTACCGAACAAAAACTAAACCATTTAGGCATTGTTGAGTCAACCTGTTTCTCTTCTTTGTGTGAATGTTCTCAAATAAATGTCAGTTGCGTTCACACCCAGAAGCACTACATGGCTGCGACAAGACATGTATGGCTAACTTTTGAAGATTTGGTGTGCTAGCACCATAGTTCTCCCACCATAGATCTACAAGAACATGTTTAAAAAATATAAGTATTAAGAAATAAGAATAAAGTAAAAAATCTATATGTAAGAATCAAGTTTCTAATTTCATTTTTTACTTGGTTGTTTTCTTCTCCTTTCAATTGCTTGTTGGGAGGAAAAAAGTCTCCCCTCTGCACCCTTGTAGACCTTGAATAGATAAAAGAAAAAGTAAATCAAATATAGAAAATTCATAGATAGTCAAGGTTCAACTTTGCAAATTCATAAATAAGATGTATCAAATCTCACCTCCAACTCATCAAACACCTTATCTCTTAGTTCACTATCAGGCACCATCCTATCAATGCATGTGACAAGACCTTCCATGACCTCCTCATCCGCCTTAAATGTGTCCGAGAAGTAGAACTTCGGATTCAAGAAGTAGGCAAAGGCATGAATCGGCTGATGGAGTTGGTTTGTCCATCTCCGATCAATGACGCGCCATATGATTTCATATTTCCTTTTGTTGCCACCATAGTAATGTGATATGGCTTCTTTGGCCCTATCCATGGCCTCATAGATGAAACCCATTGGCATGCTATCTCCATCCACCATACGAAGAACCCTCACCAAAGGTTTTGTCACCTAAAAAAATGAAAACAAATGTTAAATTATAACAAAATTAACCCCTCAAAAAATAAAAACAACAAATAGATTATCATGTATAATTTTTTTTTGTGTGATTGCTACTTACCCCCATCAACTTCTCTCCATTTTTGATGAATGTCTCATAAAAAACTATGGCAACAATCCTCTCCCCTTCAGGTCTATTGGAAAATGAGGACTCCTTCCAAGCATCAGACACAAACATTTGCTTGACATGAGCAATGGCACCAAGAATGTTTTGCAATGTGAGGAAGTGGCTAGCAAATCGTGTCACTCCAGGTCGCACAAGGTCCTTGCCATTTGTGAATTTCCTCATCAAAGAAAGCACCCAAGTATGGTTGTAGATAAATTTTGTAACACTTTTTGCATCTTCAACCACTCTTTTGACCCATGAAATCTTCCCAATGTCCTCTAGCAATAGGTCCAAACAATGTGCAACACACGAAGACCATGCAATTGTGGGATACCTCTCCATAAGTAGCCTACCTGCAGCTACATATACAATTGCGTTGTCTGTGATAATTTGGACAACATTATCTAATAGATTGCATAAAGTCTCAACATTTTTGACTTCATGGGAGGCATCTATTGATTTAAGGAACACCAATCCACCATTAAAGGCCACTAAAAACTTTAGGAGAGTTCTATTTCGTCCATCTATCCACCCATTAGATAAAATGCTGCAACCTTTTCTTCGCCAAAATTTCTTTTGCTCATCAACCACAAGTCGTGTATTCTTTACGGCTTCCTCTAGCAATGGCCCACTCAAATCTCTAGATGATGGGGTCTTGGACCCCTTTCTTGCAACTGTAAGGACGTTCACCAAACCTTCCCAATATGGGTTGTTTGCAACATTGAAAGGTAAATTATTGTAGTACCAAAAGTTTGCAGCAACCATCTTAGCTTCATGATGCTTTTTTTTATTCCAACCTGTACCTTCAAGTGAAGGTTGTGCTCCTGGAACATTACGTGGAATAAAATAATTTGGTCCTAATGAAGGACCCTCGCCAACACTAGTAGTAGAAAAGGAACCCTCAAGACTCTCACCAAAAGATGAATGTGGAGCACAGATGCTTGGACTTGCAGCACCATGGGGCATAGATGGTGTAGAATGGGGTCCACTCATTGCTACTGCTAGGGCATCCTTTGCTTTTTGCCTTTCAGCTTTTTTTAGCTCATATTCAGCAAGAAAGGTCTTCATCTCTTTCATAATCTCAGGAGTAGTCTTAAGGCATCCCTCCACATTTTGCCCAGGTATTCTTGCAAGGTGGTATTTTAATCTGTTTATTCCTCGTCATCCATTTCTGACATTCAGTACATGTCACTTCACTTGGAAAATAGAAAAAAAATTGGCAGCATTTTCCCTTATTTTTCTTGATTTTTTTTATTTTGAATGCAAGAAAACCAAAAAAAAAAAGAATTGTTAGATCACTTACCTAGTTCTATTTTGATCTTTTTAGCTTGTTCTCCTGGCTTCAATCAACCCCAAATCAATTTGCAGACCTGTATTTCATAAAGTAGAATGTTAAAATGAAACAAAAAACAAAAGAAAACATGGGTTTTTAACCCATTTTAACTCCCAGCTGCGCAGGAGTCCTGGGTCGAGACTCTCGAGTCTGACCTCAAGACTCGGCCAAGTCTTGAGGTCGGACTTGGAAGTCCCGACCCAGGACTCTCTTGGACTTGACTCCTGAGTCCGTGGCAAGTCGACTTGACTCGCCAACGGACTCCCGAGTCCGCCGAGTCCACAACGAGTCCTGAATAGTCCGCAAACTATGGTTATGATAGTAGTTGTTTATATAATGTCCAATAGTTGTGACTTGACTACCCATAATTAAACAAAATGTATTCCTTTGATCTAAAAAGCAACCAATCATGTGATGCCACATCAGCACTCAACTACCCATGTTGTGAATGCATAAGTAATGGTCTCACTTCTTTTATTGGGCCTTTTTGGACACCTTGACAAAAAGCATGCTGATGTGGCATCATATTTGATGATGTGGCCCTGAAACAAAAGTTATAAGCAGGGGACTTGCCAAATAAGCTGCTGTAAAAAAATGGGTGATTTGAAATTTCCACGTAGAATAATTAAAAGCGCAAAATTAGGGTGCACAACTAGTGGGTCCTCTCCCTAATGAAGGCTTGACGTAGTTTTTTAAATTGTCCTTGTCACAATACGGCCAACGAAAACTTTTGATTCAGCCCGTGTACAAGTAAAATGTACAGTAATTGTTAATTATGCCAAAGGCTGGTACTTCACGAGAAAGATGCAGGACGATGGAATTGATTATAGCTGAACACTTGTCAGACGCTGCAAAATATTTTGTAGTCATGCGGGAAAGGCCTACTTTTAACAGTTGATTATGCCCCACACGAGCAAACACAAGCTGCTGGTTGCTCAGAGAATAACCAAGCATCTCCACGATAGAACAGGCATTAGTTCTGTGGTCGCATTGAATGAACATTTGCTTGTGTCAGTCTTTAGTACATGGAAACAGAAGTTCATGTGCTTGGTGTGATTGTCTTCTTCGAAAGGGTTCAAATACGAGAACACTCTGTAGCCTCCTGTAAAGTTTGTGCTGTGCATGTAGACACTCATGAAGACCTCCTTTTACACTTTGCTCACATCGAAGAGCATGGGAAAGCTCTTGGCATCCAACAGAATTATGACGCGAGGCTCGAGAAATAAAGGCTCTGAACATGGTGCTCATTTATTTCTCAATGTGCGTTTTGAAGAATTCTCCGTCCCTTCCACTATAAAGTGATCAAAGCAATCCACAATGGCTCCCATGATGGGCAACCCATAGCTTCCAGGGATCTCATGTACTCCATCGCTCCAACAAGCCATGCAAGGACGGGTGAACGTGAAGACAAAACGGTAAAATGAGACTTGACGGGCCCGCGCCCGTTAGCTTGCAAACAAATCACCAATTTTAATCCACTGCAGAGGAGAGGATGTGCAGAGTATGCCAGCTATCGAGCCCCGGCGGGTGTAGGAAGTTGCGGTTAAAATTGGCCAACGAGCTATATTTACCCGCCATCCAATGACTATTTGCCATGTCCATGAGAGACACAAGAAGGAACATCCAAAAAATTATCATCAATTGAGAGATCATCTAGGGCGAGGAAAAGACTAGGCAAATTAATTGTGAGCTAGTTAGTTTGGCCGATGATATCAACCCTTCATTTTGTGCATATCTTGCGGTGATTGCAATCCATGAGAGGACATCTCTTTGAGGCATTATGTCAAACAATACACGTCTCTTGTCTATGCTTTTAGATTTTACGTATACATTACCAAGTCAATTGTAATTTAACATATGATAAAATGCTTGTTAATATTCTACTCCAAAGCTCCCTTTTCCTTCACAATGATCAAACTTTGACTGTGGTTAATTGGTTTAACTGTTCACAGATATGCGCTGTAATTTATCAATGGGCAAAGTTAGACTGCAACTAATTTCATTAACTAACTATTTGGTTCCACCACCCTATGTTGCAACCCTTCCACTAATTGCATGGGTGGTGATCGGTGGGGATTTTCATCAGCTGTTATAGTTGGAAATGCTCTGGTGGACGCAAGCAAAATTTCGAATCATAGACAAGGCACATAAACTGTTTGACAAAATGCCTCAAGGGATGTATTCTTCGGACTGCAATGATCGCAGGTTATGCACAAAATGAATTTGTTGAAAAGGTTTTACAAACTTTCAAGCGAATCTAATTGGTAGGTGAATTAAACAAATTGGTTGTTGATAATTCTTTCTACATCTTGCAAGACCACAAATTAGATTACAACCAAACATGCATAATTTTTTCCCACATGTTGATGGCATTATTCAATGCATGAGATTCAACCCCGACTTATTGCAAATTAAATATGGTGTAGAAAGAGGAAACGGGTTGTCACGAGTCTCTTGACTTTCAACGTCACTAATTATCAATAGTTATGACTATCAATAGCTCATCTGAAATCGGAATCTACATATGCCAGCCAAAGATCTCCCCTTCTAACACTTCACAATACAAGCTATTCCATCTCCCTAGATAACATAGCACTCTGAAATCGGGATCTACATATGCCAGCCAAAGATCTCCCCTTCTAACACTAAATAGTACAAGCTATTCCATCTCCCTAGATAATATAGAACTTTGAAATCGGAATCTACATATGCCATCCAAAGATCTCCCCTTCTAACACTTCACAGTACAAGCTATTCCATCTCCCTAGATAACATAGCGCTCCAAAATCAGAATCTACATATGACATCCAAAGATCTCCCCTTCTAACACTTCACAATACAAGCTATTCCATCTCCCTAGATAACATAGCACTTTGAAATCAGAATCTATATATGCCATCCAAAGATCTCCCCTTCTAACACTTCACAGTATAAGCTATTCCATCTCCATAGATAACATAACACTCGTAGGTAATCTTAACACAATAGCCTACTAGGAGGAACCATCCATAACAGTTAGTCGTTATGCACTAGGTGGTTTGTAGTCACGTGATATTTTAATAAAAGCTTCAAGTAATCATTGCTAGGCAATTATCTTGGTCTTCTATGCGTAGCGTTCATGTTCTTTAATCCCTTGCACATGCAATTTGTTATTTTAAAATCCTATTGAGTAGTTATATTAGGTAACCCATCCCTTTAGGTTATGCACCATATGTGGTTTCCCACTTACGACCCTAATTAAGTCTACTTGCATGGCAATGATGCAACGTGGACAAATAACATGAAGACACATTGAAAAAAGGAACTATGCAATTACCTTGTGGGCTAATTGGACTAATCAAACATTGCCATTTAGATGGATTGAGAACAAATGACATGTGCTTGTTAAAGTACATAGAAAAGGACCAACAACTAAATTCTTTGAGTGCATAACTTAGTGGAGTAGCATGCGCTCACCATTAGAACCCATTATTTGTAATGTATTATTTTCGATCAAGTTTGATTAGCACAACCTTTAACCTTTAATTTAACGTTACCATTTATCTCTAATTTGACATCCAAGTTCCTTTGTTGATGACATTCTTGTGCACATTTAGGGCCTTGCATCATTACATTTGAGCAATTGTAATAATACAATAATTTTAGAGATTGGGAAACCCAATTGTGGGAAGTGTTAGGTCCCAAAACAACACTCCCAAATGGATCTTAGAGCTTTTATCCACTTTGAAGGCCAGTGATTTGTCTTCAAGAAGGTGAATAGAGGCTCATCAAAAGACTCGAGATGGTTTAAGGTTAACTTATGAAAGTGGGTAATCTCTCCTTTTTGGGTTTACCTTAAACCTACGAGGTTATTCCTAGAGGTATGCTTGAATAGGGATTCAAATAAAACAAAGTGAACATTTTATACAACCCACAACAACCATACCTAGATATAAATTTAGCCCCAATAACTATCACTAAGTTAAGTTTAATTGGTTGTAATTACCTCTATATAGTTGATTCAAATACTCTACCCATGTATTTATAGATAGCAACAATAATATATTTCCTTAAGATAATTTCTTTCATTTGCAAAGCATAAACTTTCTTTCATTTGCAAAGCATAAACACGCAAATGATTTACAAATAATGTAACAATTTTGTTTCACTTAAATATTCCTCTCTGGTTATAGCACTAAATCATAAACAGCAATATGCTAGTCTATCTCTACTTCTTATGCTACTAGTGAATGATTTTGATGATTTTATGGAAGTGGAAGGTCAAGATTCCTACTAACTGGTGCCTTATTGGGTAGTAGAGTTATATCCAACCATGACAAGCAAAACACTGTAAATAATAGTAAGGGTATGATGCAAAATTAACAATTTTGCTTAATAATCCTTCTATGAACTCATTGATATTCATCCACAATAAGTAAAAGACCATTGCATATACCAAATATGTAATAGATTTAAATGTTGTAACATTTTCAAATACCTATTATAGCCACACCAACAAATGTGGTGGAAGAAAGTTTACACAAAGAGGGCTTGTCACACTTCTTACTCCACAAAAAATCCAAAATATTAACAACCAACCAAGGAGACAATTGTTTACATACATTGTGATGTCCTCGATCTTTAAGGCTGGGTTGGCCAACCTAGTATTTTAAATAAATAAATAAATAAAATTATTAAGAAATGAAATTATTAAATAATTTGTTTGTGGCTGATCTTGGGAGGCCAACTTTGTTATCGTGAGGAAATGTATCATTAAATAATTTTTAGGGCCGACCTAATAAATAAATATAATATTAATTTTTCTTCCTTGTTGGTCGACCTCTTTGTGGTTGGCGCTAGTATTCCATATTTATACAGGATCAGTTGTTTTTGAGAATGGTCAGGAATTGAAGGGAGAGATCCGAATTGGTCTGCAAGGACGAAAACCTCTATAGGGTGACCTTGAGGTTAGGACGAAAACCCTACCTCTGTTCTTGGCAAATCCACACAGGGTTTGCAGATTTTGCTGATATAGTGAATCCATTTCATTTTCAAGTTATAGGTTTTGGAAGACACCTACACATGGGCATGCTACAACCTGTGCACTAAAAGGAATCGTAAAAAGGAGTGAAATCACTAACTTGGCCCCACCTTTCAAGTCGCCTATCCCAACTCCAGTCAACAGTGAACTCCATCCAGGAAATTGCATGGTAATAAGCGCCCAGATCTTACCGACATTGGACGAGTTGGACATCCCAGGCACTCCAAACAACTATCTGTACATACATTAGGGCTGCTGCCCCAAATCTGGGCATAGACACCGAATATCCACAGCCTTCTACTTCAGATATGAATCTTATGCTGAAGTCTACATCGCTTATCTTCACACCTGTGTATGTCTGATCCTTCCTAAAGGTGAGACAGGCCATTTGTGGATAAATTCAATCATTTGTTTGGAGGCTTAATTCTGCATTAAATACAGTTTGCTGTTAAGTGTCAATTTGACACCCTAAACCCTAGATCTGGGGTCTGCTGTTTGCATATTTGTATCAAGTCTCTCTTATGTTACAACAATCGAATACATTTATCATTGTGAGTCCCTAACATCTTTGGGAGGTTTAGCAGGTTGGGATTATGAATTTCTTGTCATTAACTGTGAAGAGACAATGTTTGAATGCATAAGAGAATCAAATCTGCAGATCTGTTACCCACAATCAGATTTTGTTCAAGTGTTTGAGATTAAATATATAAAACCCTAAGGATCATTACAGTGACTGTTACAAGAGAGGTACCTCTCTGCAACTTAGAGAGCAACTCTAATGGTGTATAAACATTCTAATATTAAAACCCTAGACTATTTTGCATTGTGTCCAACAAAAGCCCAAAGAACTAACCTTTTGAGTGATTGAAGAACTTGCACATATAGATTCACCACTTGGGGAATTGGGTTGAAAGAGATGGTGTGCATATTTGATTATGTAAAAACCACACATACCCTAGTCGTCATCGTCATAATACCATAGATCAAAATCGCCTTGCTGGGATTTACAAACGTCCCAAATAGTGAGCAAATCATTTTGTGTCCATTTACTATACCTCTAAATATTAATGGCATCAAAAATCATGTGTAATGATGAGAAAATTGCCCAAACAATCTGTTGGAAGAGTGGCTTGGAGATGACATGTTAGTCTTTAGGCTCTACAACAATAAATATGACATGGGTGAGCATCGTTTGTCTTTAGGCTCTACAACAATAAATATGGCATTGGGTGGGCATCTGCATAAAGAAAGGTTTATAGGCATCATTGAATTAAATTTGGTAGTCGCACAACCAAATCAAGTCACTAATGGAGCTCTGGGTTGTCCAAGGGGGTAGGTGGGAGCTACAACGAGAAATGGTAGGAGTTTTGGATAGTTAGGATCTAAAGTTTTGTGAAGTTTTGAAAACAACGGGATTTTGCAAGAGTTTGCAACTCAATCAGATTTGTGGGGAAATCTATCTAAACTAGATCTTAAAGGAAGTCCAACTTAATTGGACCAATTAACTTCTAAATATTTTTGTATATGGTTTGGATGAAGAGTTTTGATGAGGATGTCAACAAAAGGACACGGTTACATCATCATGATGTAAGTGTGATGTCATCATGGATTGATATTGCTTGATGGGATGATGTCAACATGACGTCAATAGGGTGGGATGACATCAACATGATACAACTTGCAAGAAAATGCAATTAGATCGTTTAGGATTGCAACTTCTAAAAGGTTGTGTTCAATTGGCTAGGGAATCTTTGTTAAAACGGTTGATGATGTAATGGTGACAAAATGATGATGTCACCCAAGTATAACATATGGAATTTTTCAAATGAACTTGACTTATGCTTAAGGCATTAAGGATCAAGTTATGGACGTCGAACTTCTGCAACACATTAAAATTGGCTTTACTAAAGGTCAGATGTGGAAAAAGGTTAAGTGAATAGGATACCACACCTTTTATTTGATGTAGTTCAAATGGAGGCTAGATTCTTGCAAAAGACCTTTATGTAGAAAAAGTGAAGTGAATTGGATACTTCACTTTTAAATGGATAAGTTCGAATTAAAGTTAGGTTTTTGCAAAAATATTCACAATTTATTCCTTCATCTTTTCTCCTTTTGCGAGGACTTCTTAGCAAATAGGACCTTGTGGGGAAAATGGAGTGAACAAGGCCTAGTTTGATTGGATGAATAAAATTGCAAGCCGAATTTTGACTCGTTTAATCTCATTTCAACAAATGTTTTAAACATCTATTGACACCAAAATTTTCCCTTTTCACATCATTAAACAACACTTCAACATGAGGACCCAATTGGAAGTTTCTCAAATTGATTATCGACAATGGGTGAAAAATGACTAAGACACACAAAAGGGAAGGGAATCAAGAAAAAAATGACATTACAGATTTGAGTCCCAACAAGATTTTCTTTATTGTTCAAAGTGGCTAATCCACTATATATTTTAAAATATAAGAAAAACAAAGTTACAATTGGTTCATATATAGGGAATATAAGCAGAACTAGCTCTAGAAACATAACATCAAAATTGAGCTCTCCAAAATAGAGACATAACTAAAGTAGCAAGGCAAAGCAAATAGACATGCTTAACAATACATATCAATTGAATTTTATTTAGAATAAACCTCACAATTGCAATAGGATTTGATTGGGGATGCGTGTCTCTCATAGGCACAATGAGATTTTAGGTCTTTGGGAGCAAACCAAAAATGAGGAATGACAGAATTGGAATTGACATATTGTTCACCATGACAAACAAGGGTCTTGGTTGCACAAACAACAATATATACAAGACAAACAATTTGTACAAGAAAACTTAGCATTACTCACATAAAGTAATGCTTCAAATGTTGTCCATGGATAGGCAACTCAATCAAGCTCCTTTCCAAGTCCATCAAATGATATACATTACCTCCATAAATTTCTACATTGCATATGGCTATAGCCATAAATGATCAAACCTATTATGTTTTCTTTTGTCCTCAAATCTTACATTCCACATAAGAACCAAATCTCTAACTTGGAAGTTCCTTTGTAATGCTCTCTTGTCAAACAAATACTTTTTCATTTGCTTATTTGACAAGGCCTTCTCATGTGCAATTTTTCTCTTTTCTTGCAACTCTACCAACTTCATAACCTTGTTAGGCATTGCAACATTTTTTGTGTCATCAATATCCTATAGAAACTAATATACTAGTTGTCCTAAGCTACCTGACATCTTTGCATCTATCCTATAGACAAATTCACATTTACTCATGCCAATAGGAACCTTATAAGTTACCCTATCTTCCCAAAGTGCATACTTTAATTTATTATCCTACATTTTCTTGTTTAGGGCCAGTGTCCTCTTAATTATTTTCATAAGAATTTTGTTGTTGGAATCAACCTTCCCATTACCTTAGGGATATAGTAAAGAGATGAGAAAGTAAGATTAATGCCATACACATTACATAATTTTGTAATCTCCTGTGATCTAAAACACGTGACATTACTATTGTGATTCTTGAAGGCACACCAAATCTAGTTATTATGTTGTCCAACAAAAAATTACTTACCACCTTTGATGTAGCAGTGCAAATTGGGATTGTCTCAACCCATTTGGTGAAGTAATTAGTTGCCACAAGAATCCACTTGTATCTATTGTTGGATTTCTTTAGTATCTCACCTATAAAATCTTTTTTCTAATGTAAAAAAAAAACTGTTTTCAATTACTATGAAAAGAGGGAGAGCACCTAGAAGCTTAAGTTTATTAGCAAGCGTAATAGGTGTCACACTTATTATTTATGCTACATCCTTGAATAGGGTAGGCCACCAAAATATTTCCTTGAGGATCTTATGTGTAGTCGTCTTAACCTTGAAATGTCTGCTACAAATGCCCTAATGGAATTCATCAATTATTGCACTAGATTGTTCCTTATTCAGACACTTGAGTATTAGTCCACTCGGGTCTCTCCACATTAAACAATCATGGAATAACACATACCTTTTGGATTATACCTTCTAATTTCTTTGTTGGTATTTTCTCATTTCAATTGGGCACCTCATATTCAACAAATAGAATATAATGTTTATGTACCAAGGATCATTCCTCAATGTACAATGAGTAGGTTCATAATCATCACTAGTTTCATTTACCTAAATGTTTCCTCTAAATTCAAATCTACCATGAGCCTAACCAAACCTTGGTCTCTTATTAGTTTGGTTTTTTGAACATTAATATCATACTCCTAGAGATTTTATTTATCCACTTGTATTTTTTTCTTAAAGCTTCTTTTTGAGTGAGGATATCCTTCACAACTATATGTGGGACAAATGCAACTACCTTTGTATTGACCAAGTAAGGCATGTAGTTTTTCACTACCTAAACCAAAGCATATACATGCTTCTCCATTGTTGAATACTTAAGTTATGTCCCTTGTAAAGCTTTACTAAAGAATGCAATAGGTTGTTCATAACCCTCTTCATTCTTTTGTAACAATACAAAAGCAATAGTATGGAAAGAAGAAAAAGAGAAGAGTTGAAATGGTTTGGCATAATTTGGGCTCATCAGAACGGGTCCCTCTTTAATGGTCTCTTTGATCTTGACAAAAGCCTCATTTGGTTCATTATTCCAAGCAATCGATTGTCCTTTCTTAAGCATGTTGGGGATGGGCTTATTGGTCTCAACAAAATTGGATACAAATCTTCTCAAGAAATTGATTTTCCCAAAGAAGGACTAAATTTCCTTAATTGCCTTGGGCTTGGGAATTTGATCAATTGCCTTAACTCTGTAAATATCTATCCTTATCCCATCTTTTGACATAATGTGGCCTAGAAATTTTCCTTATTTGACACCAAACACACATTTTCTAGGATTTAATGAATTCCCATATTCTAAACATATTTTAAATGTTTGCTCCAATTGTTTGCATTGGTTTCCCCTATCCTTGGAATGGGTTGTCATGTTATCTTGGAATACAACCATTATTTTGTCTATTAGACCTACAAATGCAACATACATGGCTCTTTGGAATGTTGACCCAACATTTTTTAGTCCAAATAGCATCCTCACATAAACATATGTGCTCCAAGGAGTTGAAAAAGTTGTATTCTATTGCTCATATTGCTTGACCACAACTTGGTTGTATCCTAAGAAGCCACCCATCATCAACATTAACTCAAAACTAGTCACATTTTGCAATAAATGATCCTTGTTAAGAAGAGGATAGTTGTCTTTAAGGAATTTAACATTAAAATTCTTAAAGCTAACACACAACCTTATTTATCCATTCTTCTTCCTATCTCGAACAAGGTTCAAAATCCATTTCGAGTGTTAGATTGGTTTGATAATAACCCCCTCTTTTAACTTCATTAATTCCTCTTGCATCTGAGGGGCGAGATTGGGGTTGATATCCCTTATTTTTAGCAAAATGGCTTTACATTATAAGTTGCAAAGGTATTGTATGTTGGAAAATATCTTTCATGTATGTCTTTAGCTCATCATATGACCATGCAAATCATATTTTGAATGTTTTTAGCAGTTGCATCAACAATATTTTCTTTGTTGTTTTAAACCTTTTGTCAATGTACTCCATTTTTTGTTCAAAATGTGTGCTTACGTTTACACCCTCCACATTGTTTTCATGAATTGAGTCACCTATGTTCTTGTAGTGGTCAACACTATCAAATATTCTTTCTAGTTCAATCACTTCCTAGGGAATTTTATTGTTGTTCAACTGTACAATCTCATTTCCCAAAAGGAGGGAATGGATGGCTGAGATGGAAGTTGTTGGAATGTGAAGGGCTAGGATGCATTTTTCTAAATTTGGCAAGTGGTTGCAACCATGAGAGACATAAGGGATATGTGCACCTAGGAGCCCTTAATTCTTGGTTTTGGTGGAGAGAATATTGGAACCATACAAACAAGTGTTCTTAGGCATCCTTTATCTTGGGATAGGTGTAGGTAATATGGCCATAAAATTTAAATTATAATAATTAATTATTTTAGCCATATGTGAGGTGGAAAATAGGTGTAAATAGTAATTATTTATTTATTTACATGAGATGAAATGGAAAACGAGATAAATTAAATAGAAATATTATTTGATTGAGTGAGAGACTTTAGGTGAAGGGGACTTGTCTAGGTGATGTGTTTAGTTGATTAACAATAGGGAAACATTTAGGTGTCTACATTTTCCCCTTCTTTGATACAATGTTGTGACTAAGTGGTATTGTGTCAAAGAAGAATAAAAAGTAGGGTGGAGTGAAGCTTCAATGGCAAGTTGCCTTGATTGTTTAGGCACAATGATGGAAGTGATGCTCCCTGAAGAGAACTATTGGGTGAATTGGAGCCCAAGATGTCTCTTGAAAAGACAAAAGATGATAAAAATATGTGTCACGATGTATAAAAGATAACTTGGGAGAAATTATATTGTGATGATGTACATGCCATGGATATTGATTTGATGGTGGATGAATATTGATTGATGTCACTTATATGGTTGGATGAAAAGATTCTAGATTGTATGGTTGTACATGTTGGATGATGACATCTCACAACTGTAAGGCAACTAAATGACACATAATTTGGGTTTATTGATAAAGGATGATAAATGAGAAAATGAACGATGGATAAATGTTTTTATAGTAACTTCATGTGTAAGGAGAAATTTTTTATTTGTTGTAGCACTTAATGTTATGCACCATGATATAATGGATCATGATGACAATCCACCATGTGCATATGGACTAACACACAAACAAAGAAGATGCAAATAGTGTATTGATCCAATAGACATGTTGTCAAGGTACACCATTGTATGCAAGATGAAGGAAACTGTGTCGATGTGTGGATGAAGCAATAGGAGTATAGGCAACAAACAAACACAACCCTGCACAAATGAGCAATCAAAAACATGTAGAAAACATAAGTTGGGTATCTAATGACAAGTTGAAGCCAAGGGTGTATGAGAATATGGGATGGGGGGATGGTGTGGTTGATGAGGATGTAAGGATTAATGATGAGGATTGGATTAGATTTTTCCCATGGTCAAGTTGAGTTGTAGATTATTTTCATGATGAAAATGATGATAACATTGTTGATGATAAGAAAAATGCAAGGATGGTGTTGTTAGTGATGAGAACACAAAGATTGGGAACAATATATCTCAATGATGCTAATTGAATTCGTTTTATATTCAACACAACTTTTAGGAGGATAAGGAACAAAGATTATGAATGTTTTTGAATGGATGCAAGATTTTGAGAGGGTAACATTTGCTTGGATTTGTGTGCTTGCATATGTATGACATGTTTTTGGGATCATGTTTTAGATTGGGAATGCCTTTGGATAAGTGTTTTCTTCTTCTTTTTCATGTTGATATAGTGTAACTAATTGGCAATGGATAATCTAAACCTAGAGACAAGAATGCAAGTGGTGTGGATGGAATGGTTGATGAATTGGATGGGGTGAATGAGATATGGATTGGTGAAGGGATTTAAGGGGATATGTTCAAGGAATACATCACATAGTATTAACATGTTTTTATCCAAGATAGGGGTGGAGTAGTGTTATGTAGACAACAAAGAGATGGTATATGGTGTATAACCAAAGGATGACTATGTCAAGAGTTGGAAAAAGTATGTAGTATGTGTGTACCCCCAATCTTTGTTAAGATCAAGGTAGGTAGGGAAAAAGGATAAGGCATGACTAAATGGATATGGTGGATGGGTATGAAGAATGATGTTTTTTGGACATTTTGGATATGTTTCCAAATAGTGACCCCATGTCTAATTACATTCTTATTTTTGCTAAAGAATTTGGGTTTTCCATTAAAATATTTTGATTTATCATTTTTGTTTTGAACCTTGGAATAAAATTTTATAACCCCTTTAGCAATGAGGGCCTATTTGATTTGTATTCCCCTTTCAATGAGTTCATCAAAATAAGTAACACATTAAAATTGGAGATGAAATGCCAAATCCAGGTTAAGATTCATGAAAAAGATGTGTACTAGTTTTTTCCCATTATTGGCCATGAAAACCTACTAGAAATATCCCCAATGTTGAAGGAAAAATGAAAATATTTCCCTCAATTTTTTTGGTATTACATAATTCCATCATGGTGAGCTCATGCTCCTATTATAGGAAAAGTGTTTAACAAAATTTTCTACTAGATCTCCAAAGGATGTGATGGACCCCTTAGGTTGGTGCAAGAACCATTTAAGTGATTTCCCATCTAAGCTATGGGGGAATAATCATAGTAAGTATGCATCTTCTGTGCCACTTCTTGGTTGGCCATGAAAAAATATTTTACATGCTCCCTAGGATCTCCATTCCCCTTGTATTTGTCATACTTTGTAATTTCAAGAGAGGTAAGGAATGGAACTTATGATATGGATTGATCAAAGGGATATGGCCACAAATCCTTGAAGGTATATGATATTTAATGAGTTCCTCCTTGGAGTCCTTTAAGGGCATATTTCATGTCTTTCCATTCTTGATCAAAGGATGAACTAGGTGGCGGTGGAGAGGTGTATTGATGATTGTGTGTATTGTAAGTCTTAGGAGAAATGGAGTTTTGGTGTTGGTTCAGATGGCTCTCAGAGTTGACACTGCCCTTAAGTGGAGGAACAAAATTTGGAATGGTCATTATGGAAGTAGAGATAAAGGAGATTATTGTTCTAGTAATGGGGATGGAGATGGGATCTATGTGGGTAATTTTCGTTTATGTTCCAAGTTGGGTATTTATTGTGGATGTGACATGATTGGTGCATATGGGATTTTGAACCTCATTTTGAATGGATGTGGATACCTTATGTGGGACATACCCTAGGTATAGGGAATCGCCTCTAATGGAAAGTGGTTGTTTCCCTCTAGTAAGAGTGTTGTGGTCTATATGAGGGTTGATGTGGTCATGAATGGAATGAATAAAATCATGGGTTTTAGTTGGAATTTTTTTGCAGGTAGGACCAAGATAAACTATATGATCAAGGTTGGAGAGGTCATAACCAAGAGGTAGTTTTACCCCCATTTCTATAACTTGTCTAAGGATTGTGTCTTTGTTTATTTCAATGAATTTCTCCATGAGATCACACCCTTGTTTGGAATCTAGTATGCTATTAGGATTGATAGTGTATTTAGGTTGGTTGGGAGGGTCATCATTAGTTTCACTACTATCATGTGGAGGTTGAGAAGGTTCTCCTAAGAAAGGAAACCTTGATATGAGTAATCTACTATGAAAAGGGTTTTCTTTAATGTTTTTGAACATCTAGTGCTTCATCTTGTGGTAGGAGCTATTGGTCTTGGTTTTAAATTTGATGTGGGAAAAGATGGGTGTGGAGGACTTGGTGATCTTGTTGAGTTTGTGATGATTAATCAAAAGGGATTCAAATTATAAAAATGAAGGATAACCTTAGGTGATGTAATGGATGACTTGGAATCAACTTGGATGGAGAACTTGAATGGATAATGGAATGATTTGAAAGATGAGAAAAGGTGATTAAGAGGACTAGATGCATTGGATTTGCTAAATTTCAATTTAAAGTGTATGTTGCACACTTGGATCTTAAGGATAGTTTGATGTGCCATTAATTTTGGAATCTATGGATTATTTTAGATTTTCCAAGGATTAGAAAATGAGCCGTAGGATAGCTTAAGGCTCAAAAAGATGGATTAAGTGATGATTTGATTAAAAGATCCAAATGTGATACTTTCAACTATGACCAAGGATTGCTTTTGATGATGATAGGTTTTGTACTATAAAGATGGTGTGGATAAAAGATGGTGATAGTGTAATGATCAAGAATATCCTAATGTTTTCTTGGATGTGACTCAAATATGACTAAGGTTATGACCAAGTGGGAAATCAGTGATAAAGGGATGTGTACCTTGCACTTAAAGGTATCTTATGAATGATGAGACAAAGGGATAAATTAAAATATGGATAATGGATGGATGACTAAGGGTGTGGTTAAGATGGGTGATGTGAAATGGAAAAATTATTGGTTTGATGTTGGAGATGTACAAAATTCCTATGAATTAGATTAGATGGAAAAAAGGATATGGGGTATGAACTAAGACTTGTGATTCAGAAAAGATGGACTAGGTGTTCAGAACAGTTGTACTAAGGTTTTATAGACTATGAGATTTGATGATAAGGTTATGACCAAGGAAAAGTGGATTTAGCACTAAGATTGTAGGTAATAGTTATCCTAAGATTTGGCTTTAATTTTTGTGTTTCAAGGATACCAATTAAAAATGTGTATTCAAACAAGAAAAAATACTTTAAAAATTAGACTTGACTCAAACTTAGTATGAAAGGTTTGCAAACAAGAACTTGGTATTGAAACGTAGGAAAATGAGTTCTTCTCAAAATGAAATGATAAAAAGGAGGGTATATGCACCAATTTCCCTTAGTTCATTAGGAAAATGAGATCCCATGGAAAAGATTAACTTTCAATCCTTAGGTGAGTCAACCTTAGTTGAGATCTTGTTGTTTTCCTTATGACCTAGGACGGGGTAAGTCAACCTAAAATGCACTTTTGGGAGATGAATGAAAAATACTAAATGAATGCAATGATGCAATGTAACACATGAAACCTCTAAATTAAACCTTAATATGACAGAATCCAGAAAACATTGCAGATCTAAGAAGGGCTTGATTTTATGCACTGTGTTGAGTGCCCTTCTGGGACTCATTCTCCCAAGGGTGAATGGGTCTTTCTACAAGGGTTGAAAGTCTACTTTCATTTTCCTTTGGTCCTTGGTCTACACTCTCGATTCCTCTGGGTTTCACAGTCAGAAATTCAGAAATAAATTTTGAAAGTGAGTTTTTGTGGCTTGACGACAACTTTGACAACTTTTGCAACTTTGACAATTTTTGCAATTTTGGTCTTTTAATAGATCTGCAATCCTTCTTCAACCTAAGATCTGCAAAACACACAAGAGGGAAAAAATGTTTTTTTTTAGTGAATGGGGGTTTTCCTTGGTCAAACCCCATTTTGTTAATTAAACCTTGAATTGAAACAATGAGACATGAAAGGAATGATGAATGAACAATTGCTATGTTGCAACTCACCAAACCCTTGAAGGACTAAAACTTAGTACATCTCTCCAAGTTCTTGATCTTGCTTGAAATGGCTTGATTGATGATGTGATCTTGATGCTTGAAATTTGACTTGAAACTTGAAACCTGCATCACAATGTTAGCTCCAAAAACATGCATGATGCTTGAAAACTTTGACATGATGCTTGAGATCTTGAATGTTGCAACAAATGATTGAGAAATTTTCTCTTGAACACCTTTGACAATAATTTTTGCTATACTTTTTGCTCTCATGAAATTCTAGGTTGCTTGTAGGATTTGAAATGATAAAAAGACCTTGCTTTTATAGACAATTTTTTAATTTCTCGAAAATTAAACATTGCAAGCTGACATTTGAATTTGAATTTGGGATCATAAAAATGCCACCAAAAACATATTTAAAATTTAAATTAATCAACTAAAGGGGACCCATTCGCCCAAGGGCGAATGGGTCCTAACCTAAATTGCCAGGACCTATTCATTTCGGGGTGTTAAAAATGATAATTGCATTAATTAAATCATGATTCCCCTTTCAAAAATTGCAATTAATTAGGATTGTAAATGCATAATAGGGACAATTAGAGGTTTAATTAAGTCCAATTTATTAAGGGACCCAAACATAGTGTAAAAATGTAAAGGAGTACACTTTCTAACACTACATTTAGCCCCCACTTTAGTGAGAGGATGAGCCCTACACTCAAACTCACACTAAAGTAGTCAAACAAGTGTTAAGAGAGGTCTAATTGTACAATTGTTGGAAGGACAAGACAAAAAATATCAAGGAGGATGATCAAGCCCCCAAGATCTAAGATCTCACGACAAACCAACAAAGGCACAAAGAGACACATGCCTATGTTAAATATGCAGCAGCAAGACAAGATACACAAGCATACAATGTCAAAATTAATGAGAAGAGGAAGAGAGGGATGGATCAAGCCTCGACTATTTGCCCAACTAGTATGGTTCAAGCCTTCATTGTTTGTCCAAAAATGTTTACAAGTGGAAACCTGCTATACACTACACAAACGAAATACACTCACATGGGCTAGTGAAATCCATTGTCCACTAGGTGACCCCCAAAAAGTGGCTAATGGGAAGTCATACTAGGTATAGGTTCCCATTGTACTAACCATACCAAATTTATACCTCCTGATAACTTTGATAAGGCACCACAAAAATGGTCACAAGGATAACAAGTTGTGTTATGCTAGGCACTCATGAAAAAGAATCCACTGGCAAGAAAGTTGTGTTATGCTTGGTGGCTGTGAAAAACATCAAGGCTCCACTGGAAAGAAAGTTGTGTTATGCTTGGTGGCCTTGATAAACATAAAGGCTCCATTAGCAAGCAAGTTGTGTTATGCTTGGTGGCCTTGATAAACATAAAGGCTCCACTGGCAAGCAAGTTGTGTTATGCTTGGTAGTCTTGTTATGCTTGGTGGTCTTGATACATGCAATAGGATATTCAAAGAGGTTTTTCTTAGTTTATGAAATCTCTCACCTTAGGGAACATCGTGCTTAATGTCTCCAAGAGAGGACTAGTCGAGGATAAAAGATTTTCAAACTCAGGGAATGCAATATGTAGCATTACCACTAAGAGAATGCCATATGCTCATAAAGGTCACAATATTGAAGGACATAAAACCCAATGACACCACTAAGAAAACACATCACGTGAAGTAAGAAGACTGCACTTTAAAGCAAACAATGAGCGAGGATGCATATGCCCCCACTTTAAAGAAATTTCTAAACACCATGTTTTGAGCAATTACTTTAAAGTAGAACATAATAAATGCCAATACATGAGAGCTTTATTCGGAAAGGCCTATGTAAACATATGTTTCCAAGGAGAGATACATCATGAAAGGAGGGTTTTCCCCAATATGAAATCCTAAGATAGCACATAAGGGATCCATGGATCTGGGGTCAACATTTGTTGTTGTTGCAGTGATATAATCAAGCTCAAAATCGTCATCATTCCCCAAATAACCCATGGAACAACAAGCACAAAGGAAGAATGAAACATAGAGATAGAGAACACAGGGAAGCTTTTGGATCAACATGGAAGAGACCTAAATGTCTTGACGCCTTGCATCATCCCCAAAAGGAAAACACAAGACACAAGATAAAGGGTATGAAAAATAGAAGAATGTAGATACAAATAGAAGAATGATATGATAGATTCTCTTCCTTTATATCCTTGCACCAATGGAGTGACATGGGTCATCCAAAGTAGGCTCAAAAACATATAAAGACATGCCAAGCAACACTGTATGGGGGATCACATTACACACATGCCATCACACAAAGAACACAAAGAGTAGACTAGTAGGGCACATGCAAGACAACCTATTAGTAGGTCATCCACATCCCAATCTTGTTCATCATATGCTGAAGGTGGATAACTAGCCAAAGGGACAATGACAAGTGTCGTACTAGGAGCATCGCCAATTTCAACATGTGGTGAGTCACTTGTTATTGGAGGACCATCATAGTTGTTGTCATCTAAGCTCATGGAAGAGGAAAACGATAAATTCAACTCATTATGCACTTCCTCATCAATTTTAGCAATCTCATCATCATCATCCAAGTTAATCACAACAAGAGGCCTAATGACAATGTACATAGAAGTTTCTTGTTTTTTTTGTGGCAAAGGTGGAGAATCATCATGCTTTGTTTCAATTGGTGGTTGATCTTTTTTTTGTTTTATTCTCTTCTTTTAATCTACGAGCAATAACATGATGACTACACCTACACTCTTTAACATTTCTATTTATTTTTGTATGATTTTCAAGTTGTGATTGTGTAGGATCGGGTTTATCAACCATTGGTTTATTTTCTTCTTGCAAGGGAGGAATGGAAGGAACCATGGGAGGTTGTTCAACCACTCTCTTTAGCTTTATAAATTTGTGTGATCTTAGGAGGGACACTAGGACTTATTTGGTTATCTCTTGGTCTTTTGTAGGAAATAGGCAAAGGATTTGTCATGGGTTGGTCTTGGTTACTTGGAAGAATTTTGGGTTCAATCATGGTTTCATCAATGATAGGAGGTTCAATCGTGGGTTGAGGCATGTTGCTAAGGGATAATTTTGCTATGAATTTTTCCTTAAACGTTTGATAAGATTTGAAAAAGAAGTCCTCATGAGGCTTAATAGGTTCCATAGGTTTGGGTTAAAATAAATCCAATGAGAAATTCCCATGGGAAGACACTAGATTAAAGCCACTGTGGTGCACAGTAAAGATATCATTTCCAAATGGAAACTTTAAGCATTTATGCACTACCGTCGAGATGAAATCCATGGAGCATAGCCATGGGTAACCAAGCTTCACATGGAATTGGTTCGACAACAGGATGATGGAGAATGATCCATTCAATTGTTTCGGTCAAAATTTTAAAGGGAGAGTGATCAAACCTATTGTAGGGCAAGAAAAACCATTATGTGTTTTGATCCATGCTTTTGGTTGTTCATAAGAATCTTGATAAAGTTAATGCACAAATAAGAATTCCTCGATGATCACATTCTCTACACACACGAGATCCATTAATATCCCATTATTAGGCTTGTCATTGATTCTTTTGGCTATGTAAAGAGGACCATCGGGTGCAAGTCTAATTATGTCATTTTGTGAGAAAACAATGTCAAGGGGCATTTTGGCTTGGCCCTTACAAGGTTGCACATCAATGAAGTTGACCACACATTCTAATTTTACTTCATTTTCATTCATATTGTCATTATTTGTATCTTCAAGTTTGTCAACATTCATCACATCATTATTGGCATAAATAGCTTTCACAAAATATATATTATGATTTGACATTGGGTTGGTAAAGATTTGCAAATTTTGGTTAGGTCGGGCAACAAAATTGTTTCCTTGATCATTAACACCACCAATCTAGATGTGATTAGAATCAATGAGGTCTTTGTACAATATGTTTAAGATGCTTATATTGTTTTGTATCGTGTCCATTTTGATGATGATAATGACAAAAGGCATTTGAGTTGAAGTTTGGAGGTAAGGGCTTAGTTGTATCAATGGCTCTAACAGGAGGTAGGGTGACAAAGTTCTTAATTATAAGTTGCAACATGATGGAGTGAAGGGTATCAGGTAAAGGGGTAAATTGTCTAATCCTATCCCTAAATGGATATGGATTTGTCATTTTTATAGTAGCCACTTGGGAGTTATCATGTTGACTTGTTTGAGGTGGATTTATTTGTAGAAATCCCTTATTTTGTTTCTTGAAAGGTTGGAAAGTGTTATGGGGAAAAACTTCAGACTTCTCAAGGTGGTTAGAAGGAGTTTTTTCTTCACAAGGACTAACCGAATTATGATAATCATGAAAGGCCATTCACAAGTGTGTAAAGGAGGGAAACTTCAACATCTCAATTTTAGCTTGAATATTGGTATGAAAATTTGCTATGAACATTCTTTGAAGGTCAGCATCAAGAACCTTAATGTTGATTTGTGAGTAAAGCAATTGGTATCATGTTATGAAATCAATGACCTTTTCATCTTTGTTTTGTTTACATAGCATTAAATCAGCTAAGGTCATCTTGGGACCCATGTGCACTTGGAAATGGTTAAGAAAGGCATCAACAAGTTCATTGAATGAACTAATTGAGTTATTTAGTAAAGAACAAAACCACTTCAAGGCAGTTTCTTTCAAGGTTCTAGGGAAAAGTTTAGCCAAGATTTTATCCTCAAAAATGAAGTGACTACATAAGGTTGTGTATGTCGAGACATAGTTACTAGGGTCTCTTTTTCCACCATATTTCTCAAATCTAGGAATATCTATGCCTTGTGACATTTGTGCTCTCAATATCTCCAACGATAAAGGGTTTTTTTTGACATATTGTGAATGTTGGCCATTTTGACTTTGGTTTATTGTGGCAATTTTTTGTCGGAGGGATGAAACATTTTGTAAGAGTTGGTTAAGGATGTAATCATTGGTTGTATTGTGAGATGAAGATGAATAAGGTGGTGTATATGTATTCGAAGGACAAGTGAATTTTAAGTTTGTGAGGGGAGATGGATTAGGAGATATGATATTTGAATGCACAAAACTAGAGGGATCCCCAGTGGAAATACCTAATGTGGTATTAACATTGCTAGTAGGTTGTTTAGTTGTTGTAACAATTGGATTAGTGTATGTAGGAATAAAGGTCATAGTTGTGGAAGGAGGAATTGGATTTCCACCTTGACTTTGAGTAAAACCAAAGGTTTGAGCACAACTAGTCATTGTAGGGACATGTTTATCAATAATATGAGCTAGGCTATGCACAATCTCTATTCCTTGTATATTATCAAGCATTTTCCTAATGCTATCTATGATGAGAATTGCAGTACCAACAATGTATTCAGAACTCACAAAGTTTTGCAATCTTTATAAATCTTCATCCATTTGTTTTAGTTCTTGAGGGACATTAGCAACCATCGTGTCAACATCATTCACATTATTTTTTGGTAGCTCGTGGTCATGGGAAATGTGAAATCAAAGCTATGGTCCATAGTGAGTTGACTGGTATCAACACTATGAGTGAAAGAGTTGGAAAACTCAAGATCCACAGTGAATGTGGTAGTGTGAGATGGCATGAATCTCAAACTATGTCCCACTACAATATTGGTAATAGGACACCAGGTTTTGAAGCTCATACAAGTTTCACCAAACCTAAGTGCACCCAAAATGGAGAACATGCTCTAGATAAATGCAATCAAACACCCTAGAATATGAAGTGTAATGCAAGTATGTAAAAAGAGAGCAATTTTCAGATTTTAAACATGATAATTTATTGATTAAATTCTATGCAAAAACCTAAAAATGGTGTCTTTTAATTTTAATTTTGATTTTCAAACAATACACTCAATTTGACAAATTAAACCTAATGCAAATAATGATAGATTTTTCTGATTTCTAAAACTAAAACCTAGATTTAACAACATATTAGAATGAAGAAAACAGAGACAAATTAGTACCCAAAAGTTTGAAACAACACATGTGCAACGAAAAATTCACCCTAAAGCGAATGGGTCATAGCACAGTGGTTATAAAAATTTAAATTTGAGTTTGAAGTTAAATGTTAGGGTTTCCTATTTCAGACTATACATTATACTTTTAGTGACTATTTTTTCCATATTTAGATGTCTAAATGGAAGTGAAATGAATGAAAAATGATGAAAAATATGACACTTTTTGAAATTAAATTTTGACTCAATTTTTTAATATGAATGATTGAAAACACACTAATATGCAAGTACTATGCAAAATTAATGTAATATGCATGCAAATTTTTGATTTTTTTAGATTTTAAAGGATACAAAATGCAAACCTAAAACCCTAAATGAGATGCAAACTAATGAAATTTTTAACAACCCTAATGAGATGCAAAGTAATGAAATACAATGTAAACTAATGAAAATCCTAGATCTAGGGTTTGAATAAACTCCAAATTCATAATTCTAGATGTACGTCAGGTTCACCAAAATGAAATGTAGGAAAATGGGTTCATCACAAAATGAAATGATAACAAGGGGGGTATGATGCACCTATTTCCCTTAGTTCATTAGGAAAAAGAGATCCCCTAGGATAATATTGACTTTCATCCCTTAGGTGAGTCAACCTTAGTGGAGATCTTGTTGTTTTTTGTATGACCTAGGATGGGGTAAATCAGCTTGAAATGCACTTTTGGGAGATGAATGAAAAATAATAAATGAATTCAATGATGCAATGTAACACATGAAACCTCTAAATTAAACCTTAATTTTATAGAATCTAGAAAGAAATTGTAGATCTGAGAAGGGCTTGATTTTATGCACTTGTGATAAAAATCCTATGTTGAGTGTCCTCCTAGGACACATTTTCCCAAGGGTGAATGGGTCTTGCTACAAGAGTTGAAAATATCTTTCATTATCCTCTAGTCCTTGGTCTACACTCCTGATTCCTTTGGGTTTCACAGTTATTAATTCGGAAATAAATTTTGAAAGTGAGTTTATGTGGCTTGACAACAACTTTAACAACTTTTTCAACTTTAACAACTTTTTCAACTTTGACAATTTTTTCAATTTTTCTCTTTTGATAGATCTTCAATCCTTCTTCAACCTAAGATTTGCAAAACACACAAAAGGGAAAAAAAAATTGTTTTTGGTGAATGGGGGTTTGCCTTGGTCAAACCTTATTTTGGTAATTAAATCTTGAATTGAAACAATGAGACATGAAAGGAATGATGAATGAACAATTGCTATGTCACAACTCACCAAACCCTTGATTTGATACTCTTGAAGGACTGTACATCTCTCCAAGCTCTTGATTTTGCATGAAATGGCTTGATTGATGATGTGATCTTGATGCTTGAAATTTGAATTGAAACTTGAAACCTACATCACAATGTTAGCTCCAAAAACATGCATGATGCTTGACAACCTTGACATGATGCTCGAGATCTTGAATGCTACGACAAATTCTTGAGAAATCTGCTCTTGAATACCTTTGACAATAATTTTTTCTATACTTTTTTCTCTCATGAAATTTTAGGTTGCTTCTAGGATTTGAAATGATAAAAAGGCCTTGTTTTTATAGACAATTTTCTAATTTCCCAAAAATTAAACATTACAAGCCAACATTTGAATTTAAATTTGGGATCATAAAAAGGCTGCCAAAAACATATTTAAAATTTGGATTAAGCAACTAAATGGGACCCATTTTCCCATCCTAACCTAAATTACTAGGACCTATTCATTTCAAGGTGTTAAAAATGATAATTGCATTAATTAAATCATAATTCTCCTTTTGAAAATTGCAATTAATTAGGCTTGTAGATGCATAATAGGGCCAACTAGAGGATTAATTAAGTCCAATTTATTAAGGGACCCAAACATAGTGTGAAAATTTAAAGGAGCACAATAACAAGCCTAAATTATTCAATAAAAGGTGTGACTCCTAATGTGGGTTCACAATGGAAATTAATCCATTAATACTATCAACTTGTGAGGGATAGCTAGGGATAGTCACACACATGTGAAATCCCTTACCAAGGAGTGTTAAAAGCTTCATGAAGGTTAGGTCTTCTTAACACACATAAGTACATTGTGAGTAACTTTAGGGGTGATACACTTCCCTTGCATCACACTAGAAGACGATTAATGGTCTTAGTCTTTTATTTATAATCTCACTAGGGGAATCTGTGAACTAAGGGTCCACCTAAAAGCATGAGATTTGGAGGGTCTCTCCTATTCTCTTCACCTCATAACTCTCGATAGACCAAGAGTCTTGAGGCTTTGTTAGATAGGATAATGACTCTTTTTTGAGGTACAAATTTTTCTCCCCTCTTTATATACTCATTTGAAAAGTGTGTTTGAGGTCATCCCTTGAGGTGATGAAATCACCAAGCAAGCCCCCTTATAAAAATTAAAAAAATCACTTATTTATGATCCTCAAGATAACCCTAGAGTGTGAGAGGAAAGCATACACAAGTGTATCTAGGGGTTTAAAAGACACGTAAATTTTTCATCCAAAACAGAATGTGTTAGTGAATTTTAACCAAAATTTAGATGTAAAAACAAAAAAAAAAAACATACATAAATAGAAAAGGTCTATAGTCAAAAATTCAAAAAACCTCCTACAAAACAACTAAGTTAGTAGTTTGTAGGATAGAGATCTTGGACATATGAAAATACTTAATTCTATAGAAAAATAAATAGAAAAAATAAATTCTTTATGATTTTTTTTATAAATTAAAAAAAGAATTGAAAAAGGATAACATATGCAAAACATTATTGGCATTTTGAGTTTCAAAATAAAAGGTTGAATTTGAAAAAATATACCTGAATTCTTGAGAAATATTTGAATAAAATACCTTCATCATTGCATGGACCTTTTAGTCGACATTCCAATGCCTACAAAATTTTGAAAAATTGATTAAAAATTGACCAAATTATGATAACTTAATTGCAAGGTTTTTTTTGGAAAAATCAATGGTTGAGGGGGCTAGGATTTAGCCCATGTCAACCAACTCCTAGTCGCCCATGTGATTATGGTTGAGCGTTAGAGGGGGATATAGTGACGGGGTTGATTTTAAGCCCTAGCACATTGATTGTGACCATGGCTTGATCTGCTTAGGCGATTAAGGGTTAAAAAATTAGTAGAGCTCCTGGTCTGCAATATGACCAAGAACTAAAAACTTGAAAAATTATTTAATCGGACCAGTCAATAGAGTTTGAGTGGATTTTAAATTAGATTCAAAAAAACCAAAAAAGGATCACGAATGCATGTCAATAATAGGTTATTTAAAATGATTAATTTTTTTAATTTTAATAGGAACTTAAACCTAGTTTTAAAAGTGAATTTTAATAGCTATTAAATGTAACCTAACTTCCATGGATTTTAACTAGATTCCTTCACATTTAACCACCTAAAGCTTGTTTATACTCCATAATGTATATACTATAGAATATGTACATACTCCATAATATACAAAAATCAATGTTGTTGTACTCGTGTACATATATAACCATAATAACACTTTGGTCGTTGTATATCTATCTTTGCACTATATATACAATAATGTTAAACTAATATTTCATGTATTTACAATAATATATTTTGAACATGGATGTATATATAATTTAAAAATATTATGTATACATTTGCCTATGATCATGTGTATACTTCATGTATGATGTGGAAAATGATTAGAAAAACTAATAACAAGTAGCAAACAATCGAAATCCGCAATCAAATTCAACAAAAAGATCATATCAATGAAGCATAAAAAATCACAAAAATCTGAAACCATAAACCTGCATGAATCCTTCACTTTTCTCCATTGTTCTCCTCTCTTCGCCTTGGAGAATGGTGTTATAGGATTTTCTCTCATATGTTTAGTAACACAATAGCATAAAGTACTGATAATACGAGCATAGTTTTTTCGCAATGATCTAGGAGGAGGAATATATGATAGGAAAGCTGAATTTATAGATGTTTGGTGTCACTGATCAACAGTCAAGATTTGAGAGGTTGAAAATATCAATGACTCATAATTGATGAGAGGAAATGAGGGGGAGTTAACCAATTTCTTGATTGTAGGTAACTGATCATATGGATCAATTAAGAGGATTGAATGGAGTAATAACTAAGACTAACTGTTAGTAGACAAAATTTATTGCTTAGTGAACTTGATGTGAGTGGGAGTGGACTGAAATTGATTAAAGAGTGGACTAAGGTTGATTGATGAGTGGATTGAGAGTAAGTCTCAATCAATTGGTGAAGTGGAAATGCATGTTTAATTAATAATTAAATGATTTAATTATTAACTGCTTGTGTAAATGGATAAATAGATAATTAATTAATGAGAGAATGATTAAATAATTGAGAATAATTATTTGGGTAATTAATAATTAAATTATTTAATTATTAATTACTTGTGTAAATGGATAAATAGATAATTCATTAATGAGAGAATAATTATTTAGTTTGGAGGAATAATTAATGAGAAATTAATTAAATAATATTTATTTATTTATTTATTTTATAGGTAAGTGCTATCAAATTAAGGGGATAGCGCCCATTTACATTGATGTCAGATGGAAAAACATGCCAGAGTACATTCTACTATTGAAAACTCAAAGATGAGATTCCACACATCTATTAGCTTTGACTCCACATTTTGTTTAGGAATAGAGTTGCATATTGAGTGTTAGTTCATTTTTCTTTCTTTTCCTTTGCACAAAGTCCAGTGGTCTTCTTATGTCCCTTCGTTCAATCCCTCATCTTAAAGTTCTATGTGCAATTTTCTCCCACCAGGGGGGCCTAACTCAAAGGCTTTAGTTTGAAAATCCACACCCCCAATCTGATTGTGATCCTCTGCAGGCTTTACATTATCCTTCCTTGATGGAGGCGGATCTGCCCCCACCCCTACTTTGTCTGAAATATGTGAACCCTTTGGGAATTTGACCCCATCTATTTTCTCATTGGAGGTCTGAGCAGTAGTTTCCTGACAAGAGGTGGTATCTTCTTCTCTACCAAGTAGTGGTAGAGAGAGACCTCTTTCCACCAAATGGTTTTCCCTTCCATTTTCTTCTTGGCATACTAGGAAGCTATGTGGCATGTACTGAAGCATCTACGACAATGGAAAGGAATTCCCTCATAATATAACATCTGGTTCCAACTCCCATCAACAATTTTGAGAAGGATATCAGCTGGGAGATCCTGAGTCATATCAATCTCCACCAAGATTTGGGCATAGGTTGTGAGTAGGTAGTTTGAAGACCTCATATCAGTAGCAAGGAATTTCCCCAGCAAATTAACCAAAGCCTCAAAACAAGAATCAAACCAAAATTGAAGTGGAATATTTGGAAGTCTTACCCAAATTGGAGTTGTTGCAAAAATTTCAAGTGCAGGGTTAAATGCAAGATACCAAGGTTTCAGCATAAGAAAGTGCTCTTTATAGCTCCAATAAAAGTTGTATAAAATTTTGTTGTGATCTTGAACTCTATCAAAAACCACCACAAAGAATCCTCGAGCAAAAGGATAAATTTGAAGGTTTCCTTCCAAGATGGGCCTCCATGTTTCAGCAATCCAATCATGCAACTTAGATAAGCTAGGCCACAACTCTCTAAATCTCCCAATCAAACCATTTTTCCTCGAAGAAATCCTCGTTTTCTACAATTTCTCGCGTGACATCACCCCCCAAGTTGACCGTGGGAGTGGAACTAACACATTTGAGAGGTATTACCCTCAGATGTGATGTGGCATCTGTGCCTAAGTGTCCATTGATTCCCACCTTGGGCTTCGCCACCCTCATGCAATTGTCAGAAGAAGGCCACAGGCCAGAACCATTCTTCTGCCCACATTGGCTTCCATGTGAACCCCAACCATCCACAACGTTTGATGTCTTAATTCCCATAGGCTTGTGTGGCAGCGAATAGATGAACTTTTGTAAATTATTGCTCTTCTGCATCGCCACAGGCAGCCCACCAGCCACCTTCGCAAAGGAATGCCCTCAGTCTATTGAGTGGCTTGAATTATGAGAGGCAAGGGGTGAACCAGATCTAGATCTAGGGTTTCCCAAGGAGTCGTTAGATAGAGGGGCATTCACAGAGCGCACGTCATAGCCCTGACCATATTTGACGGTGTCCAAAAAAGAGGCTTTTATGGAGGAAACACCAAAATGTAGTTTGTTGGGAATCTTAGTGGGTCAAATAGATCCACCATTCAAACGGAAGCCCACCCCAACCATAGCCCGAACACCATGGCAACCAGAGTAAGGTGTAGATGAAGAGGGATCCAATCCCGCACGGGTGTGCACAACCGCACCCCCTAGTCCACATTTGATTAGGGGATAAGAGGAAGCCCCAAAATCTTGCAAATCACCAATAGAAACACTAGAAGAAATCTTCCCCTCTGACAACACAAATTTTGCAACTTTCGACAATGACGACATTTCGAGAGCTTTTTTTAACAAACCTAGTTATTAATAATAATTAATTAATTAATTAATTAATTGAGGAGGAAAAGAATAATTAGTGAGTTAATTAAACAAATAAAATTATTTAATCAATCATAGAAGAATAAATAGTAATATGAATTAATTAAATAATCTAAAATTATTTAATTAATAGTGGAGAATACATTTAAAGATAATTGGGGCGGAGGGCCTAGTTCGATTGACTAAAGCATCATGTTGGAGGCAAGAGCTCATGAGGTCTAGTCTCCCCTTCATCCCCATTGTACTAGAGGACATGTCACACTAGCATCATCGGTCATGTGAAAAAAGTTTACCAGGCGCACTGCAATATATAGTGGGGCTACCCAGTTCTTGCAGTCTAAAAAAATGAAAATAAAAAAAATGTAAAGATAATTAAATAATTGAAAATTATTTAACTATAGAAGATGACATTAGATTAATTAAATAATGGAATTATTAAATTAATATTAGAAGAATGAATAGTGTGATGTGATGGTGGGAAATGTTAGTCGATTTTAAGTGCCTATATTTTTCCCCTTTTTGAGATAATGATTTTTTATGGCGTTGTTTCAAAGAAACTAAATAAATTTGGAGACATGCCCTAGTCTACTCTGACGAATGATAATGGAAGTGGGATGCCCCCTCAAGAGTTTGGTGGAAAAAATTATTAAAAATATTTTTTAAGGAAATGTCATGAAATGGATGAATTTAATGGAGGATATGGTGAAATAATTAAATTAGTAATATTAAATGAAGTTATTTGATGGGGGACTAGTGAAGGGGATAGAAATAGGTTAAGGAGATGGAGGGCATAGTAAAATGGGAAAATTAGGGTTAGGTTGGGGTATAAAAAGTGGGTGGGGTGGGATTTTCTCCTCATTTGCAATCCCTGATTTGTGAAAATTAGCGATTTTTAGCCTTTTGAGAGTGAATTTGTGGAGAGGATGGCGAGGATTCCAGAGGGTGATCATTGAACAAAGTGGGTGTGGAATTTCAAATGGAGAGATGACACACCAACCGAGGTATGGGGTAAGTGCACAAAGATGAGGGGCCAAAAAAGGGGTCTTAAGTGGCCACTTTTTTATGAAAAAATCAAGAAATATTAACCTTGGATGAGAAACTAAGGATAGTTACACTCAAAATTTTAAGATGCAACAGAAAAAAGGGTTGTAGTGCTCTAAGACTACTTTCTAAACTACTAATTTTATTTGAAAATGGTAGAGATTAAGGGGTTCAAAAAAGAAGCCACAAAAATTGGTCTTGTTTTTGTCAAAAAACATAACATAGCATTTGTTGTTGCTCCCTCAAAATGTTAACCATTTTTTAGTATTTTTAAAATCACTTCGGTGAGAAATTAGCTAATAGCATGTAGTTTATGCTCAATTTTCTAATAATTTTTTAATGAATATATTTTTTTTGATAATTTTCAAAGTGCACACATCCTGAAAAGTAGGAATTTGGCTGTGCTACACCTATAATTTTTGAAAACTAATCAAAAATCATTTTTTTGAATATGTGTAGAATGGAGTTTATTTTATAAAAATGTAATTTATTTGAAATTTCAATGAATAGTTAAAAAATAAAGTAAAAATACCAAACATTGGTTTTTGATAAAAAATGGATACGCCAACAAAAGAAATTACAAATGAAAGCCTTAACATAGTCAAAATGTGAAAAAAATTACAATGTTAAATAGCTAAGAGAGAGCTTAACATTACCCAGGTGTTTCTTTTACTCAACCTTGAAACACATGCAAACCTGATAGTTAACACGAACAAGATTATGTGAAATTTTGTAAAATATGCAAAAATGCGTTTTTGGGTGTTAGAAAGGTAGTCCAACCCTTTAGGCTAGAAATACAAAGCAAATCCAAGCTAAAGGCTTGGGGATTCACAAAGCAGTACAAAACATGAGCGCATTATTACACACTCGCATTATTTGAATGCATTGACAAAATGCGAGCACATTATAACGTGCTCGTGTTTTGTGAATGCATTTTAATTTTTTTCTTCTCTTTTTTCTTTCTTCTTGTTATCTTTCAGGGAAACTATATACATGAAATAAAAATTTAAGTATAATTTGACATTTATATATGGACATTTACTTTCTAATACTTTAAGTTATATTTCATGTATATAGTTTCAAGATGTTTGAGAGTGGTTTCAAATCTCTAGGAGTTATAATCCAAATTCTAGTTTTAGGAAGATCTTATAATTTTTCAAACAATCAAATTTCAGTAATTAGCATGTCAAATTTTAGTAATCAACAATTTGTATCATTTATCTCTCTCTATCTGACTCATTGTTTATCCCTTACACTCTAGACCTCTCTCTCACTATCTTCATCCCTTTATCTGACTCTCTCCCTTGAGCTCTCTCTCTCTCTCTCTCTCTCTCCCTCACTCCTTCCCTCTCTACATCTCTCTATCTCCTCTCTCCCTCTCTCTACCTACCTCTCCCTCCATCACTCCCTACCACTCTCTCTTGCTCTCTATCTCACCTCTCTCTCCCTCCATACTTCTCCCTCCCTCTCCTCTTCATTATCTACTCTCTATCTCCCAATCCCTCTTTTATCATACTCTCTCCATCCACTCTACACCTCTACCACTTCCTCTCACTTCCTCCCTCCTCATTCCTCTACTCTACTTCTTCTCCCTCCTCTCTCTCATTTCCTTCCTCTCTTAACACTATCTTTATCTCCTCTCTTCTTCCTCTCTTTCTACCTGTCTCTATTTCTCTATATATCTCCTCTCCATCTCTACCTACTCTCCATCTGTCAATGCCTACCACTCTTCTATTTATCTCACTCTTCTCTCTCTCACCTCCCCAATATATATTCTCCATACATGTCTTCATTGTTCATTCTCTTTTTCCCTCCTCATCTCACCATTCTCTACTTATTCTTTATTCACCTATCCCTTCTCTCTCTCTCCCACCCTCCTCTTCACTATTCTCTACTTATTCTTATCTCACCTTATTCCTCTCTCTTTCCTTCCCTCCTCTCCCACCTCCTTTTATCTCTCTCTCTCTTACTTTCCTCTATCTCACCTATCTCCTTTCTACCTACCTCCTCCTCCATCAATTCTCAACACTCTCTCTATTTCTCTCATCTCACCTCTCTCTCTCTCTCCTCCATACCTCTATCTCTATCTCTCTCTCCCCTCTCTCTCTCTCTCTCTCCCTTGCTCCCTCCCTCTCTCACCTCCTTCCTCTCTAATTTCACCTCACATCTCCCTCTCTCTCTTTCTCCTTCCTCCCTCTCTCCTGATACTGAAAAGGCTTGAAAGTGTCACAGGGTCAGTACAAGCCATGGAAAGTACAGGCATTAGGGTTTAGGATATTGGGCATAAGGTTGAGGGTATATGGTATAGGGATG
>VDFB02000007.1:64206426-64252712 GCA_007258455.2 Sequoia sempervirens
AGAGAGAGAGATGATACAACTTGTTGATTACTGAAATTTAACTTCCTAATTATTAAAATTTGGTTGTCTAATAAATTATAAGATCTTCCAAAAACTAGAATTTGTATTATAACTCCTAGAGATCTAAAACCATTCTCAACCAACTTAATACTATATACATGAAATATAACTTGAAGTATAAGAAAGTAAATTCCCATATGTAAATGTCAAATTATACTTGAATGTTTATTTCATGTATATTGTTTCCCTAAAAGATAACACAAAGAAAGAGAAAAGAAAAGACAAGAAAAAAAATTCAATGCAGAACAAAACGTGAGCATGTTATAACACACTCATGTTTTGTCAATGTATTCATAAAATACGAGCACATTATAACGTGCTCGCGTTTTAGCAATGCATTCAAAAAACACACGTTTTTTGAAATTCAAACCATAACGCAAGTGTGTTATAATGCACTTGTGTTTTGAATTGGTAATGATTGAGCCTAAGCTCGATCACTACCAACCCATAACATGAGTGCGCTTTACTATAATGTGCTCACATTTTTTCTATTTCGGGACTAAAAAGTGGAGTGGCCACTTGTTGGCTACCATCTTTGTGCACCCACCCAAGGTTTCTAATTGGATTTTTCAATTTCCTGAATTTATGCATTTGTTGGGGCACATCTAGGGTTTGGAAAAATGCACCAAGCCCTAGATAGACACATTTGGGGGAAAAAAAGGTGCAAATGATGAGGAAATGATGCATTTGTGAATGTATGGCACAATTACTATGTATATACACATTTTTTATGTAGTGTGATTGATGCACATTCAAAATGATGCAAATGTGAATGGGGAGTATGCATATGTGTTTGGAATGTGTGCAAATGTGCATGTGGATTGAATATTGGTGATTTAGAGGTACACAAATATGCCCTAGAGGTGCGTGAATGTGCCCTATATTGGTGCATATGTTCCCTAAGATGGTTTTTTTGTATATTAAAGTTCGATAATAGGTAGGTTAAATTGGCTAGGAAGTTCTCATGTTTAAAAGCTAATTTTGGTGTCAAGCATGGTATAAATGATAGGTTAAATTCGAATGATGCAAAAAATGTACCAGTTGTAGGATTTTTTTGGAAAAAATGATAGAAACTGGGTGACTAAGTTGTCATGTTGGGTGTAGGGTGGTCAGGAGGCTATGATGTCTCATGAGAAGCATCTAAATGTTATGAGACCGAGGTATCGTATTGGTGGGGATGAGTGAGCCTTCTTAGGGGTTGTGGGATTATTCTATATAACCTATATGTCAAAGATCTGAGCACACAGGGTGATGATGATGTCATTAGCTAAGAGATGGTATAGTAAGCAAAGCTCATTCTTATTACTGACTAAGGAGGCAACAATCACACTCGAGGATGTGTGGAGGATTCTATGGACCCTGATTTATGGGGAGTGGGTGGTTTATGAAACTTAGTCTGTTCATTATATGACCTTGATATAGATCAGACTAGTTTTGATGCTACCTATGAAGCAGTATGTTAGTCCCTAACAAGGGAGTGGATTTCCTATCAAGCATATGATTAAGGATGGTATCTTATGCATGGGGCTTGTGTGTACTAGCTACTTTGTATCATTAGCTTCACCAAGTTGCATACAGGCATGGAGTGAGCATAGAGTGTGGAGTGAAACTCTTTCACATATGGGCATGGGAGCACATAGTGGTCATACAACTAATGATGAATAGATCATGAGTACTTGAATTACCATATGTTTACAATTATGATCAAGCTTTGACATATCGTAGGTTAGGAGATGTTCCTTATTGGTGACAGGTGATAGATGACATGGTTAGTATCACCTAGAGACCTTGGAGGTGATGTGAGGCATGGTTGGATGATGGAGAGCATCTACCATATTGTCAACAAACTTGTTATTTTATTGGGAGGATGACATATATTATTGAGCTTTATTTTCCAGATAGAGTCTATAGACAGTTTGGTGATCGACAAGGTGTACCAATTGGTGAGGCCATATTTGTTCGTACTTCCAAAGAGGTTATATAATAGGGAACCATTATTAGTTCGGAGCTAGTTATCAGATATTTTGAGGGGTTGATATCGGTGTGATGGATTTCATGATTGGATATTAGTGATGTAGGGACAAAACCATAGTACGATAGATGGTGGGTGAGGATAAGAACTACATGATTGATAGATCCTACAAGTGGCAATAGTGGAGGACATAGGGTAGGGAGGGGTGTTGAGGATGAGAGGAGAGGGGGAGAGAAGTCAAGGAGGAGCAATTGGAAATTATGTTGTTGAGTTGGTCATGGGGATGGTGAAGTGGGTGGTGTTGATGGGGGAGATGGAGGATATGTATCCAATGTCTAGGTAGTAGTAGTGCCACCACATGTACAATAGATAGTGCAATCGCCATTAGTAGGAGAGCAACTGGTATAGTCTCCACCGATAAGAGATAAGGAATTGGGTCATGATGGGGATGGTCAGGTTGTAGCTCCGTAGGCCCAAGTGTAAGGATTATAGGCACATGTGGCGAGCACACAGACTCAGATACAAGCTTTGCAGACACAATTGGCGAGTGTATAGGTTAAGTTATCCAATATGATGATAAAGATAGATGTACTAGTTATTTGGTCTCAATGAGAAAAGCAATTGATACTTTATATTACAAAAATGGTCTCAAATATTATATGGTATGCATAGGAGACTTTATACTACAGGTCTCTGCATGAGGGAGTCGTACCACCGGATTAGCAAGCTCCTAGCTTCACAAATAGTAGATTAGAGAGATCTAGATCACAAAGACTAGTGAGTGAGGGTGTGATGGGCCACCAAATCCTATACTAATACTAGAGTAGAGTGGATAGTAGGGAGATAGAGGGTCATAGGCTCCAAGACCATCAAGTTTGTAGCATCTTTCTCCTACCCATTTTGAGAGAGGGGGCTCTCTATAGATCTAGGCATTTAGATGATGCATTTTTATAGACATGTTATGATTTTTGGCCTATGGGAATGATGTATTGTATATTTATGGTCGATAATCCCATGTACATATTTTATTTAGTGATGTATCATGACACATTATATGCATGTGATGGTATCTATATATGTGGTATATGTAGCGAATGATGGATTTTTTATTTTATGCATTTTATGGTTCCTAACATGTGTATGTATGAAGGATACATGGATAATATGGATGAATTATACTTTTTTTATTGTGTCATGATACATGCATGGATGGAAGTCAGTATGATAGAAGATAGTGAGGAAATGGTTGTTGTTGATCGGTGTCACATATTGGAATGTATGATAAATGGAATGAAAGAGATAGAAATGTTATAGATGGAGAGAAATAGATTGATGTAGATGGATATGAAAAATGATAGATATTGTTCTTTCTATTTTATGTTATTTTTATATCATAGAGCGTTATATTTGTAGAAATTGGATGTATGCACACTAGGGTATGATAAGCCATGGTCATTATTGGCCTCCTACAATAATCTTAATAACTAAGCCTTTACAGACACGATTCAAAGATTGGACATCTAACCTGAATAGTCATTTCAACCATCATGAAGGTGCATTTAACTTGTCAACCCAGGGACGTGAACTTGAAATGGGTCAGCACAATATGTGCACTAGGAACTCAAAGTAGCCATTCTATTTTGCAGCTAAGGAACACACAATACTGAATGTAAATTGCTTGAAAAGGAATGAAACAAATGTTGAACATCAATCAATGACTATGCTAAGTTGGAATGCATAAGATGAATGAAAATATAGGAAAAAAACAAGACACTGCTCTATCTGCTTTGGCTGCAGGAACAGTCACAAAATGAAATTCTAGTGGCTACAGGAATAGTCACAGAATGAAATTCTAGTGGCTGCAGGAACAGTCATAGAATGAAATTCTAGCAGTTGCAGGAACAGTCGATGTCAGATTTCTAACTAAGTACTAAACAACAAGTAATATTAAACTAATGCTAAACTAAGAAGACAGATTACTCACCAAGTGGGCCCCCTTGGATAAGTATCCTCTAAAACTAATGAAAACTCAGATGCTCAAACTCAGAACTTTATCTTTTTCACTGTAAATCATGCATACAAAAGAGTAATGTATCTGTATTACTGAAATTGGAGAATGAGAGTACAATATCAAATTGTGCAACCCCTGAAGAAGCAACATCAAATCATTATTTATACTACAGCTAAACAAGGTATTCAACTCCATGACTGGGATGACACCATTTAGGGAAACCAGGGAAAGTAGAGTGATGACTGTTATGCATGCATGAAATTTGGTCAGACATGCAAGTCTAAACGTAGATCTAGCATAGCAATAATGCCCATGCATGATCGATCATTAAATCCCACTACAAGGTAGTTATGTTTAGTTTGTACGAAGAATCTTTTGTCGTTAGCTACCTTTGACTTGGAGTGATTCCTCAACTGGACGTTATGCTGCATGCCCAACTGGAAGCGTCTTCCTCAACTTAGCACATTAAATCTGCATGGGAAAGTCAATACGCATAATAACTACACATCTATAACCACTCTAAGGAACATTCATTAACCACATGCAACATCAATATAGATAACCCACATAATATGCCAAATATCATTAAAGCTTTGCAAAGATAGGATAATGTCAAATGTTAATGGTTTGAGGGAAACATTATGCAAGTACCAACATTTAATCATTAAATTCCATGACATCTATCAACAAATAGGCTATAGATTCTACCCAAAATAAGACCAAAAACTAGGCTCATCACTCCCCCAACCTAACATTTTGTTGGTCCTCCAACAAGGGAAGGAATGTTTTTCTGTTTGGTCAAAGCTCTAAAATTTGCAACTAAGAGTTGTCCAACATCAGTGGCTGTAGTGCGTGAGTCAGGATCCCAATAGAATCCTCCCAATCTATCAAACTTGTTCCATCTCTTCTTTTCTGAAGCAATGTCATACTAGTAAAATTTGAAGTTTGGCACAGGCCACATGAGCATGGGTGGTTGGAAAGTCAAGGAAAGCTAGAGTCACCCCTGTGCTCTCCCAGTTTGAATATACCTATCAATCCTCTTTAGTGTTGTAGCATAATTGTGGATGGAATGAGGCTCAGCCCATTTCAGCTCATCAGTTTGACTATTCCATCTTTGTGACAAACATCTCCTCATGGTTTCCTCCTTTGCTGCTATCTTTACCTCATACTCACTGTAAACTACCTCAATCCAAGGCATAATCCTATACCATAACTCAGTCTAAGAAGCATTATGTGCCATTCTCTGTAAATATCCCTTGGGTTACTTGATTTATCTCTAACAGGTAGAGGGATATCAGACTTCATTTTTTTATAACCACCATGTTTTTGTCCCCAACTAATCTCATTTTGTACCCAAGACATGAATGTTCTCAATTGAACATCCCCAACATACAACAGTGGATTCCAATCATGGTCTTTTGTGACAACATAATTATGCAAATAAAACTCACATAGAAAATTCTTCATCTTGAATGAGGAAATCCTATAAGCATTGAAGAATTTAATGGGGGTGTCAATAGAAGGATTCAAACTTGAGGCAATTCTTGACAGCTTGAAAGAGAGATATTTCTCTTTCAGGAGCAGAGCATAGACCCTTGGAGGGGTCCTAAATTCCAAAATCTATGGTGTCAAAGCTGCCATATCATCCACCCTGTGCTTGAGGGTGGCAATTTCTGTATTTTTATCCTCAATCTCTTCATCCCTCTTTTGAATTTCCTCCTTCAATTTCCGTTTTTCCTTTTTCCATTCTTCCTCTCTTCTTTGTATTTCCTTCCATAAATTTAAAATTGTTGTATGTAATGTAAAATCAGGAGGATTATGGATTCCTACCAGTATTTTTGGTGGTGGCTCCTCATATGGCACTATCTGCATGGACTCAGGCTATCCAGTTATCTCTGGTTGTGGGGGTGTTGTTTCTTCTTCTATTTGTTGTTGTTGCAGGGACTCTTGTTCCTATTATTTTTGTGGTTGTAGGAACTCTTGCTTTGGTTCTAGTTGTTGTTGTAGGACTTCTTGCTCATGTTGCAGGAAGTCCTGATTTTCCTCTAATTCTTCTGTAATGTTAGCAAGATCGATCAGTGTTATATTTGCTTCTCTCCTGAATATGTCTTCTTCTTCTTCAACATTCTCCTACTCCATTGGAGCTTCAAGGTCCCCATGTGAGTTCTCACTAGGTTTAGGGCTTTCATACAGAGGTACCAATCGTAGGCCCAGCTGGTCTTGATTTCCTGGGAGGTCTCTCACGTTTTCCTTTGGCTGCAAGATGAATAGTGTCAACCCTCCTCTTTTTAGAACTTGGCACCTTTCTTTCTATAGACTGTGTTTTGGACTTTCCTTTTCTCAATTCTACTTCTCTCTTTTCTGCCCTAGTTTTCATCAAGGTTTCAAGTGGAATGTCATCATCAGAATCTTAGGAAGAGCTTTCTTTTTCTGAGTGCTCTATTCTAGAAGAGCTAATTTCTATGGTTTCTTCTGCTGTAGGAGGATTCACACTAGAGCTAGCACCAGAGGTTGAAGCACTAGGAATGGCTTCAATCATGCTTACTCTCTTGCTAGACCTACGGGATTAAGGAAAAGCCCTAGGTTGCAAGTGCTTAGGTCTAATTTGATCAAAATTTATAAGCTCTTCCCAAGTCATTCTAGATACATCATGCAAAGACTTTTCAACTAGAAATTTAATAGACAATGGTGGGGAATAGAATTATCCCTACCTTTTTGGGTCTCGTCCACCATGATTAAGATAAGATTGTATAGCATGTTAGGCACATTCATCCTCCTTCCGTGCCACACATGATTCAAAAGCTTGAAGTGGACAGAATGCAAATTTGACTGGCGACCCTCACAGGTGATGTATTTGGTAACATACACAACTATCTACTTCCATGGCTTGGACAGAGACATTCTCTTTGCACTCTATTTATCAATGCTCAATGGGGGGTTGTTCGACTATGTAAATTTGACCCTAGCTGATCTGGTGTCTCTAGAAGCAAGGTAATTTTCACCATTAGTAGGTAACCCTGTGACCTCTACAATTCTTCCCTCTGTTGCCACAATTTCCAACCCTTTTACTGTGGCTTTTCCTTTTGAAAATGTCTAGGCGAATTTAAGGGCAATGCTTTCATCAAAGCCATCCAGCTTCAGAAAATAATCTAACCATCCACAGTTTGTAAATTCAGCCAGGTATTGTGCATCCTACAATAAAATATCATGCACCATGGGTTAATTTAAAATTAATCCACCTCCCATTGTATGCAATCAAACAAATACTCTACAACTTCTTTCCTGCAATTCCCGTCTGAAAATCAAATGCACTTCCCTGCAGTATCTGCTAAATTCCAGTACCAACCTGCTAAATTTCTAGTGTCAATGTTGACTGAATTTTCTTTTCTTTGTTTCACCTTTTTGATTGCAACTCAAGATTACGACAGGTGCAATAATGGCAAGAAAATGAGTGATAAAGGGGAATTATGATGGGAAGAAATGGCGGCTGCAGTTATTGTCACTTCACACATGCAAGTCATCCTCTCATTCGGATTTCAAATCAGCTCATTTTAAATTTCTGGCGTAGCCTAGTATGAATTGACACATGGGAAATAAACTCATAAAATATTTGCATCTTTTTCTTTCTCCTGCCCCCAACCTAAATTTGGACATGTGTCCACACATGTGAGATGGGAGTGGCGATTGGACAAGGGATAATGGTATTTATGTGAACATCTATACTAATGTACAATGATTAAATGAACACACTTAAAAGATTATTAAAGATAGCAATTAATGTGCACATACCTAAATGTGTGGAAGATTTTCTACAAAGATCGTGGAGAAATTACCGCTCACCTTTTTGGAGAATAAATTGAGCAATTAATGAAAATGAAGTGGAATGAAGTGAGGTGGAATGAGGTGATGCAAGAGAGAGAAAGGTGGTGACGGATGGGTGGATGGGTGGATGGGTGAAGAAATGGACTTCCATGTAAGTGAAATTCTTTATTATGAAAAGTATGTACCTTAATTATCTAGGAGGGACACTAGGTCCATTTCCTTTGACTGTAGGAAGCTCGGGTGTTGAATGCTAGGTGAATTGTTGCAGGAACTCTTCTTTAGAAGTTGGCTTGTGTTATAATCTAAGGCGATGACCATTGATAAGTAATTTAAACCTAACAAGGTCAATGGTGGTAAGATAAAAAACTCCATTAGGAAAGACCTCCGCAACTTCATATGGTCCTAGCCACCTTGTGTGTAATTTTCTTGCATTGTCCTGGTATCTTGAATCATAGAGTAGAGCCCAATCTCCTAGTTAGAATTTCTTGTCCTTGATAAATTTTTCATGCCTCTTGATTCTCTGATTCTACACCACTTCTATATGTTGTAGGGCTGCTCTTATTATCTCATCCAAAGCATTTAGTTGCATGATTCTTTCTCTTTGTGCCTCAAAAATATCCATCCCCAAATCTACTACAATTCGCAGAGTCTTATATTCAAATTCAATTGGCATCATAACTATCTTTCCATACAACAAGTCAAATGGGGTGAAGCCTGTAGTTGTTTTCCAAGTTGTCCTATAGGCCCAAACGACTTCTGCTAATATGTTTTTCCAATCCTTTCTATGAACAACTATTGTTTTAGTCATAATGGCTTCAATTTCTTTGTTGGTCACCTCAACTTGGCCATTAGCCTGTGGGTGATAAGGAGTAGACTTCATGTGCCTTATGTTGTACTCATTAACTAGTGCTGCAACAAGACTTGATGTGAATTGAGCTCCTTGATCAGTCACTATTTCTCTTGTGACACCATATCTTGTGAAAATATCCTCATAAAGAAATTATGCAACCTTGTTATATCTTGCATGCTTCATAGCCTTAACTTCTACCCATTTTGTCACATAATCAATGCATACCAATATATTAGACTTACCATTTGATGGAGGATCAAAAGGTCCCACAAAATCCAATCCCCACTTGACAAAGGGATTGATTACTAAATGAGGACACAGTGGCATCTCATCAGACCTGGTTGGTCTGCCCATTCTTTGGCATCTATCACTTTTTTTGGTACACCTTCCCGCATCCTTGTGGAGTGTTGGCTAGTAATACCCTATGTTCAAAACCTTCATTGTTGTCCTCTTGGTTGCAAAGTGTCCTCCACATGGTTCATTGTGACATGCATGCAAAATTTCATATGTCTCATCTTCTCTCACACACCTCCTCATGAAATGGTCAGGTCCAGTATAAAACAAACATCCAACAATCCAAGAGAAAGGAAAAGATTTTTCAATGAGTGCCCTTTTCTCTCTTGGGGAGAAGTGAGAAGGAATTCTACTTGTGACCAAGTAATTGGTTATGTCAGCATACCAATTAGGCCCTTTGAGTATAGGAATATGAGTCAAGGCTACCTTCAAGTTAGAAAGTGCCTTGTCATAAACTTCAGTCCACTGAAATTCAACATCTTTAGTGAGAAGAGTGTGCAATGGCGGCTGCTACCTTGTTGAAATCCTTGATGAAATGCCTATAATATCTTGCATGACCCAAGAAACTCCTAACATCCTTTTTTTTTACAGGTGTGGGCAGATTTGTGATTACCTCAATCGTTGCAGGACCCACTTGAATTCCCTTGTGGGATATGTAGTGGCCAAGAACTCCACCCTCTTGCATCATCATGAAGTACTTTTCACTATTTAATGACAAGTTTTGGTCTTCACATCTTTGTAGGACTCTCTTGAGATTTTCTAATGCTTGATTAAAATCAACACCATAAATGGTGAAGTCATCCATATAAATCCCCATGCAATAATGAGAAATATCTAAGAATATGCTTATGAATGCCCTCTAAAAAGTTGCAGGTGCATTGCACAAGCTAAATGGGAGTATGAAATGGGCATAGGTCCCCCATGGATAGGAAAATGTGGTATTCTCCTGGTCCTTTGGTGCAATTTGGATCTGGTTGTAGCCATTGAATCCATCTAGAAAAGAGAAGTATTACTTTCCTGCAAGTGTGTCCAAAACTTGATCAATGAAGGGTAAAGGAAAGCGATCCTTCTTGGTGGCAACATTATGTTCCTTGTAATCAACACAAACTCACCATTTCCCTCCTTTCTTGGGCATAATCACCAATGGAGACACCCACTAACTGTCTGAAATGGGGTAGATAAATCCTACATCTAGTAATTTTTGCAGTTCTCCTTTCATAATCTCTCGTAGTGCAGGGTTAATTCTTCTTTGCGGCTATCTTACTAGGGTGCAATCATCTTTGATGTAAATTATGTGTGTACAAGGTTTAGGATCCAATCCCTTCATATCATGATAATCCCATGTAAATTCATGTTGATGGGTCCTTAATAAGTTCGCCAATAACAATTGTTGTTCTTCATTTAATTGACTATTAACATTCAGATATTTTCCTTCTAACACCTGGACTTGTGTAGTTAACTCTATCATGGCTGCTTCATTAGCACTTGGTACCTTTAGTTCATATGGAAGCAATGTATGGGACATACCTATTGCTGCAGGAAGTCTATCTACAGGAACAATGGTTGCAGGAAGAACGTTTGTAGGAACAGTGGTTGCAAGAAGAGCATCCGTAGGAAGAATGTCTGTAGGAACAGTGGTTGCAGGAAGAGAATCCGCAGGAAAAACTTTTACAGGAACAGTGGCTGCAAGAAGAGTAGGCAGAAGTGTCCTTACTGGAGTAGAAAAATGAGAAGATAATGCTTCCTCCACTTCATAATGGTTCTGAATGATGTTATCCAATACTTCATCCTCATCTTGGAGTTGCATGAAAGATCTTCTACCTAGCATGATAAGTTGCGCCACAAAATTAACTTCCTCGGCCTCTTCACCAACTTGTGGCCATACAGGGTCATCTTCATCATGAGATGGTTGAGCAGGCGGATAGAGAACAAACTTTTTAGTGCTCCTCCCATCTAAAATGGTCATGTCACCTGACTGACATCCAATGTATGCATTTGCAATTGCTAACCATGGTCTTCCAAGAATAATGGGATATTCGCCTAGTGTAGCCTTAGGAGAAAGAATCATAAAGTCTGTTGGGTACTATCGGGAGTCTAGAACTACCACAAGATCGTCCACTACACCATCAGGCTTAAAAATAGAGCTATCAGCAAGTTACAGGACAGTAGGAGTGGATCTCATGCTTGCAATGTTTAGTTGTTGCAGGATGTCCTTGGTCATTACATTTATTGCTGCCCCTAAATCAATCAGAGCATTCTTCACTCAGATCTCGTTTATGACAATTGCTACCATAGGCCTGCCTAGGTCATTATACTTGGGAATGTCACTTTTCCCAGCATGATGTTAGCTAGCTAGCCCACCACATGAGCTCTAGTTGGGTCTTTCTTTTTCCTACCTAGCTTCTTAAGACATGCCTCCTTGATTTCCTTTCCATAGATTGGAACATCCTTTATGGCCTAAAATAGAGGTATTTGGACACATATATGCTTCAAGTGATCCAAGATATCAAAATTTATATCCTCCTTTTTTTCCTTCTTCTTGGCAACTTTCAATCTCTAAGGAAATGGTGGCTCTTGTTCAGTCTGCTTGACTTGGATTGGTTTAGGATTTTTAGGTACATTTGACTAAATGGGATCATTCAGAGGCTCATCTTCCTCTTCCATAAGGAGCTCAGTGATAATAGGCTTGGAAGGGGCTGGTAGAGTAGTACCTAAACGCAAATGGATATCACTTACACTCACAACATATGTAGGGAATTGATTTGAATCAGTAGAGTATGCAGGTTGTTGTTGTGGTTTGTTATTTGGATTAGGTGTGGGCTAATCTAGTAGTTGAGTAGGTTTAGGTGCATTTTAGCTTGGGTTGGTAGGTGGAGGAATTATAACAGGTTGTTGGGGTTGAGAAGGTGGTTGCATGTAACTGGTTGCTTAGGTAGGCCATTGTTGTCCTCCTCTCCATTGATTTGTTTGCTACCAATATCCTGGTGCTGGTTGTCAATGCCCTTGAAATTGTTGCCAATTCCCCTGAGGTTGTTGCCACTGGGGTGGAGAACTCTGATGACTGAGCCAAGCATTTGGAGGGTTACTCCAAGGCTTTGGTGGATATCCTCCATAACTGGGTGGATATGGGGGTTTCCATTGGTTACCAGATGAATAGGAGTTAAAATATGGCCCAACATAGGATAGTGGCTCTGGTGGCATACCTTGTCTTGAAGCCCAAGGCTTCCTTTGTGCAACATAGTAGACTTGGTCTTCTTCAATCTATATTGGCTTGAACTCAAGTAGAATCTGTTTGCTTTCAAGGTTAGCTACCATCTTGCATCTGCATTCCTTCTTCTTTTGTTTGCAGTGAGGGAAATACTCTGTCAACATTGCCTCTGGCTCCTCTTGCTTCTTCTTGGCTTGAAGTGTATCTAGCTGAGTAGCTAGATTATTGATAATGTCTTGCTTGAAGTTTTCCAACAAATGAGTAATCTCCATTCTTGAGACTCCACTAGTATTTGACTTACCCATGGAAGATTGGTAAGCTCTCCCTTTCTTTGAAGCTGCCCTAGAGTAGTTCTGGCATATTTTCTTGGTATCCTCCCAAGGAACTTGGGAGATATCTCCTCCTTCCTTGAGGTCCAAGGCATCAGTGCAGCTATTATTAATTCCTCTTAAGAAAAACAACTTTTGTGGATCTTCATTAAGTGCATGGTGTGGAGACTTTTGCAGGCAAAACAAAAACCTTGCAATGTAATCTTTCAGTCTCTCATCTTCCTTTTGCTGCATCTTGAAAATGTCACCTCCTCTCATGTCACTACCTCTACAGTATTCCTTGTATTTCTCAAGGAATTTTGTCTTCATGTCTTCCCAAGTTTCCACAATATCTCTGCCTAGGCTCATGAACCATCTTAATGCAATCTCTTTCAAAGTGGTGGGAAATAACTTAAGCCTATGGGAATCAGTAGTATAATCATAACTCTTGCAGAGTATGTCAAACTCAAATAAGAAGGTATCATGATCCTCCATTACAAGTCCATAAAACTTGGGGAGTGCTGAGGCAAAAATGTTCTTGATGTTGTCAATTTCATTCTGTTGGGCAATCGGGAAAGGAAAAGTTGGTTGGTTTTGTCTGTTCCTATTTGCATCACCCATGCTTGCTTGATGTGGTTCCAAGACAAAGGGATTCTTAAGCTAATTTTGATCTTCAGAGGAGACTTCAAAGCTAGTCAGATCAGGATATGCATCAGCAAAGGGGTGTGGATCTTCTTCTTCTTCTTCTTCTTCTGGTAGATTATGATATTCAACTAGCTGGAATGGACGAGGATTTTTAGAAAGAAATCTCCCATAATCATCCCTTCTCCTTCCTCTATGCATGTGGTATCAGTCACTATCAGTCAGCTCACACAAATAATTGGTAAAGAATAAGGGGGGTCATTACTTCCTAGATGAGGATATGCTAAGAATAAATTCCAGAAATACTGTAGCAAGAAAAACTACCAATGACTCCAAAATACTTTCTAGTTTGACACCATCCCCGACAATGGCACCAAAAATGTTGGCCTCCTACAATGATCTTAATAACTAAGCCTTTATAGACATTATTCGAAGATTGGACATCTAACCTGAATAGCCATTTCAACCATCATGAAGGTGCATTTAACTTGTCAACCTAGGGACGTGAACTTGAAATGGGTCAGTGCAGTATGTGCACTAGGAACTCAAAGTAGCCATTATATTCTACAACTAAGGAACACACAATATTGAAAATAAATTGCTTGAAAAGGAATGAAAAAAAATTTAAACATCAATCAATGAATATGCTAAGCTGAAATGCATAACAAGAATGAAAATATGGGCAACAAATAGGACACTGCTCTGCTTGCTTTGGCTGCAGGAATAGTCACAATGAAATCTAGTGGTTGTAGGAACAATTGGTGCCAGATTTCTAACTAAGTAATAAACAACAAGTAATATTAAACTAATGCTAAACTAAGAAGATGGATTACTCACCAAGTGGGCCCCCTTGGATAAGTATGATCCTCTAAAACTAATGAAAACTCAGATGCTCGAACTCAGAACTTTATCTTATTCACTGTAAATCATGTATACAAAAGAGTAATGTATCTGTATTACTGAAACTGGAGAATGAGAGTACAGTATCAAATCGTGTAATCCCTGAAGGAGCATCAAATCATTTTTTATACTATAGCTAAATAAGGTAGTCAACTCCATGACTGGGAGGACGCCATTTAGGGAAAACATGGAAAGTGGAGCGATGGCGGTTATGCATGCATGGAATCTGGTCAGACATGCAAGTCTAAACATAGATCCAACACAACAGTAATGCCCATGCATGTTCAATCATTAAATCCTACTACAAGGCAGCTACGTTTAGTCACACGAAGAATTTTTTTGTTGACTTTGTTTGACTTGGAGCGATTCCTTAGCTGGACGTTATGGTGCATGCCCAATTGGCAGTGTCTTCCTCAACTTAGCACATTAAATCTACATGGAAAAGTTAGTATGCATAATAACTACACATCTATAACCACTCTAAGGAACATTCATTAACCACATGCAACATCAATATAGATAACCCACATAATATGCCAAATGTCATTAAAGCTTTGCAGAGATAGGATAATGTCAAATGTTGATGGTTTGAGGGAAACATTGTGCAAATACCAACATTTAATCATTAAAGTCCATGAAATCTATCAACAAATAGGCTATAAATTCTACCCAAAATCATACCAAAAACTAGGCTCATCGGTGACATTAGTATTATTTTGTCTAAAGTGTTTGATATGTGGCAAGTGGATGCATATTCTTTGTAATTTACATCTTTTTCTAAATTGGGTTAGCCCACATGCTTGGGAAGTAATAGTTCATTTCCAGGTAGAATTAGTATAAATAATGTTTTTGATAGTAGATTGGATCATCCATGAATTATATTGTATTGAGCATTGTTATAGGATTTTTCTCCCTCTAAGATGCCAACAATATATTATAATGTGATTTTGTAATTTCAAAACAATATGATTCTTGTGTTTCCATCTATAGCACATTTTTTGAATTTATGTTATTTGGTTAATCACTTTTTGGAAGGACCATACCATAAAACCATATATAGACCATGAAAGGTCTGCAAAGGTGATGCAAAATTTAATCACACTCAGGTTTAATTTACATAAGAGATACTACTACATACAAATTAGATTGGGAGTTTTTTATAAGATGAACTTCAATGTAAATTTCACTATTCTTAAGGATGTAGTAAATTTCAACACCCTCCTCAAAGAAATGTTAATCACACTTATAATGATGAATATCATGACTTATAAATCAATGACCTAACACAAATAAAATATACAAACTTAGTATATAAAATATGAAATAACAAGTGGGAAACCTTCATTCATAATACATAGAAAGGATACAATTTTTTTCCCTTCTAAACACTTGAATAGGATGAACTCACACTCAACAATAGTTTTGATAGCCACTAAATCCTTCAACCTCAAACATTTCTTCTTCAACTCCAAACCAAAGTAGTTCCCCCAAATCCACATCCAATACATCACTACACCTATGTAACTAAGATAATAAATGAAGCAAAGCACTCAAAGAAAACAAGAGTGATGTTTCACTCATGGTAGATGAATCATCATAAGGCTTCATCCTGAAACCATCTCCACATAATAAGGCTTGAATTTAGTTTTTCATAACAATATTTATGTCATTTCCCTTTTCATTTTCCTCATACATTATGTGAGTGAAGTAAATTAATGACCATTAATGACAATTAGGTGTGTTTGGTAAATAAAGCTTTGACCATTTTTGTTCCAAATTATAACAAAGCATACATTTAATTAAGAAATCACATCATTTGTGATGAGATTAAGTCATGAGGGACATACCAAAGTGACCCACAAACACAACTCACCTTAAAAACAATAATACCCATAAAATGATCCAACAATGGTCAAAATGACCCAGAAAATTTGCAAAATATAACTTATTACTTAATTGTGTGATGAGATGTAAATCATATCACACAAAATATTAATAATGATAAAGTACATATTCAAGAAATATGACCAAGCACTTCAACAAAACAAGGTTATGTTTCTAACATGCAAATCAACAACACAACTATCAAGCAACGGGAAAATTTGAACAAATATATGATGTCCAACATGTAACAACTATTACTCAGTAAAATGACCTTGGCTAAGTTTGACACAAGAAAACCTATTGCAACTCTTCTTTTTCTCTCCACATCACTATGCTAATGTGATGACATCCTTCACCATGATGCTCTCCTTTATCAAAGTGTAACCTTGTAAAACGAATAATCATAAACACATTAATCTATAATATCATTAAATAATAATAAAAATTAAATGATCAAAATAAGATACAACATGTGTAAAAATTAACTTACCAATCTTGACAAGAAATAGCCAGATTTAAATTCACCATAATCAATTAAAGACATAATGCTAGATTTCAAATTAAATATTGCAATGTAAATGCAACTCCTAATTAATCACTAATTGACAACTGTCCAAAGTTTTAGTAAAGTTATTACAAGTAAATTATCAATTATTTAAAAAGTCTATTAGGAGTACTACATCCTTATATTTCCTTTCTAGTGCCCAGGATTGGATTTGTAATTATGTAAATGACCCTGGTTAGATGTGTAATTATGAAAAATGAGCCCATACCTTTTTACATTCAAATTCAAATTGTGTATCGGCTTGTTTTTTCTCCGTGCTTAATTTTATTATGTGCCAATTTGGAGTTCAAAATATTTTCTTGCACCCTTGGTGTGGTATTAAGGACTAACCCTATATCATTTAGAATATGTAGCATATCTATCTAAAATGACTATCTCTTACACATATCTAAGATCCTTAAAAATAATCATCTAATCACATCAACATTAGGGCATACATCATGATTACTTGCTATTTTCGATCATTGCTCAAAGTTATTGGCTTGGTATCCTTATGGGGTTTAACACAAGGGATATATTATCTGTGTCATGAGTAAACTCTTGAGCACACAACCAAGTTTTATGTAGGTTTAGAAACAAAGACAAACAATTTTCAAGATTGAGGATTGTTACAAATCATATTTGAGCATAAGGATTTGATTCATAATTGGAAATCAATCACATTATTGCACATGACAACTATATTTGTGAACAACTTGCTTTTGAAAATCCATAGTTGAAAATTGTAGAGAAGGATGCAAGATGATTGAAATGATTTCAACCACCAAACTTTCTAAAATATTAAAAAATATAATATATAATTAAAGAAAAAAATAGTTGCATTGTTATGTAGTGTTAGCTTTAAACTAGGAAAAGGGGAGATAAGAATACACTTTTTTTTCTTTTAAAGTTTTTAAACTTAGGTTTATAGATTTCTTTTAACTATAACATATATAAACAAGTGCCACGTAGTGGCTAGTACTTTCCTTTATAGTATTGTAATTATTGTTTTTTAGATTTGAAAAAAATTAAATGTAAGTTTTATTAATCTAAATAAAAATAAATGTAAGTTTTGTTAATTATAGTGTTTTAGTATTATTAATTAGTTTTTTGCATGACCTAACCCTAACCCTAACTCACACCCTAACTCTAATTCTATCCCTATCCCTAACCCTAACAACCATTATCCTAATCCTAGACCTATCTCTAACCCTAACTATGGTCATAACACTATCTGTAACTATGGTTGTAACTGTAACCCTAACAATAAAGAATAGTAGAGTGACATTACAAAAAAAATATATATGAATTAATATTGGGAATAAGATTTGGAATAAAGATATTAGATGAATAAACTTTTAGAGTATTATATCTATTAATCATATTTTAGTGATTTTAATTAGTAATATTTTATTTTTAATTTATTTTAATTTTTGAATAGTTCTAACCATAATTTTCACCTTATTCTTAGTTTTAATACTAATCCTAATTATAATGCTTTTAGGGTTATAATAATTAATCATAATAGGATTAAAATTATAATTTAATTAATAATTATAATTATTTTAATTCAATTCTTATTAGTACTTGTCCTAGGCAATACTATTTTTTTTTTCTTGGTAATAAGAGTTTGTATTGCTTGAAAAAAAGATTACATCATTAGTTTCAATAGTTCACCAAACACCCAAAAAACCTATCTACACCTAGTAAACTTCATCCATTAGGCATATTAACATGCTAGAAAACATACTTTATATCCCTATTCCCCTATAGCAAATCAAAAAAGTTTGAATTATCCTACTTTTATCTCCATTATCCCTAAAACCAATCTTCTAACCCTAAACAATAGTTACACTTTTCCACCCCTATAAAATTTATCCTTCATCAAAAAGCATAAATTAAAGTAGCAACACTACAAATTCATGCAAAAAACACAAGAAATCTTCTCCTTTCAGCTTAGGCTACCCAAATCCATTTTGATCTTGCAGAACAGTTTCATCTTTCTCTTCCATTGGTGCTTACCATCTCTTTCCATTCTCTTTTCTTCTGCCATCCCATCTCTCTCCATTCGCTCTGTTTCCATTCGCTCTGCTTCTGCCTTCGCCTGGGCAATTACCTCTTCAACTTTCATCAGTTCAATAAAGAGTTTTAACGCCTTCCAACTGAGTTTTGTTTCTTCTTTGCAACACTCTTTAAAATTCCCCTCTGGACAATAAAAAAATGGTATGCATCCCCCAGATTCTTCAAACTCTTCCATCTCAAATCCCTCACTAATGTCTAGCCCTATGCCCGAGACTACCCATTCCAATATTGTCTCCAAATCATCCAAGAAATCTGCATGTACAATGGTTTCCATCACTTATCTAATTGTTTCTACCTTCTCACCCAGGTCCAGTCCCCATGCTACTATCAGAGAGTACATGTCCATGTTCGTCTTGTATCTGTGTCTTAAAATACCAAAGTCCCTTTCCAGGATCATCCTCACACACTGCAACAATCTTCCATCATTAAAGAGAAACATAACCATTAATCTCTTCTTGGACGCGTAGCCATAAAACAAGCTTAATTGTCTCATTGAGAGCAGAGTGAAGTTCGCCTCCACTGGAGCTCTGTGTCAATAGTGTCGCCACCACAAGAGCTCCTTCACAAATCCTTCTTCACCACGCTAAACAAAAATTAATTCATCAAAACCCGAGGACTAAGGGATTTTAATCTTCTTGACTAACTCACTCTGATTTAAATGTTTCTTGTACTAGGGATGCCACCGCCAACCTTCCCAACATTCTCCTGTCAAGTCAAAACTACTTCAGACTGCCCACCATCTTTCCCATTAAATGCAGTGTACTTTCCAACTTATTTAGCTCATTTTGCTAAATCCATGTTCCTAAAATCTTCAAATTTCAATTCTCCCACTTCTCGAAATTTTAAAGCCCATTTAGAGAGGATGTTGGCTTCAACATTACCCGATCTTCTAATGTGGCTCACCAAAAAAAGTTCACATGAAGCTAATTCTTCTCTACTTTTCTCAATTACATTCTGAAGGTGTCATGCACCAATAGTCCCCTTCATTACTGCTTGTACAATTATTAGTGAGTCCCCTTCTAAATGAAGTTTTGAAGCTCCCAAATTTTTTCCAAGTTTAATCGTCATTAAGGCTGTTGAGGCTTTTGCTACATTATTTGTTCCATCCTCCAACTTTTTTTCTCCCAAGGCTAATACATACACTTTATAGTCTTGAATAATGAAACCTACCCCTGATGGTCTAGGGTTCCCTTTTGATGCACCATCAAAATTAATTTTCCACCAGCCTTCCATTGGTTTTTTCGAAGAAACCTCCCCAAACTCCTTTGCAACTGATTGAACCCAACCAGGACCCTTAACGAGCCATAGGTGAATACCCAACCATTGCATCTAAATACTCTTATCTTATAGAGTAAAGGGGACCCCTAGGTTGAATCACTATGAGGCTGCCACACCAACCACTTCCTCTATGGCATGATTAATTCTCCATTGTAACCTTTCTAATGACTCTTCCTTGTCAAGAAATATTCTCCTATTTCTTTCTTTCCAAATTTCCCATGCCACTAGAGATAGAATGACCTTCCAAATGCATGAAATAATTGTCTTTCTTCTTGGTATTGGCCATCCCTCAAAAAGCTTCTTGAGTGTATCTAGGGTAGGGCCTTGCCATCCCAAAGATCACCTCAACATTTCCCAACATGATGCAGCCAATCTGCAATGTAGCAGTAAATGGTTGCCAGTCTCCTCCACACCTGCACACATCACACACTTAGTCGGTCCACAAAAACCCAAACGTTTCCTCCTTTCTCTCATCAAAATGTGACCCCTAATTGCCAGCCATTCAAAGGCCCCTGCTTTGTGAAGGAATTCTTTCCCCCAACATAAACTAGTTGGCCAATTCTCATTCCCTACTTATGTATCCAAAAATTGGTAACCATTTTTTACTAAATACTTCCCATCCACCACACCACACCACACCACGCCACCTTGTCTTCCTTATTAGACCTCATAATCTTTCTAGACCTGAAGACCTCCTGCATGAGAGCCCGTTGGCATTTTGATAACTCAGCATCCTAGAGAGATTTCCAACCCCAATCACCACCCAAGGAATCACCCCTGAACTCCGAGTAATCACTTACCTTTTCCCCCCAATGTTGCATGAACCAAAGTCTCAAGTCCTACAATTCACCATTCTCTTTCAATGTTGGAAAGGCCTCCCACGAATCTTCCCAAAACTTCACCTTCACTCCATTCCCAATCTGCCAGGTGATGTGATGAACTATTACTTGACGGAAAGAGATCACAAAGTTCCAAATTTTTGAACTAGTAGAGGGATTGTGCATCATAAAAATTCTATTGTCCTCCATCGATTCCAAATACTTGGCTTTTAAGATTCAGACCCATAACTGAGAGGGTTGGGAATATATATTCCACACCAATTTCACTCCTAAAGCCTCATTCATAATACTCCAATCTCTCAACCCTGCACCCCCTTTCCCTTTCACCATACAGATCTTTTCCCATGAAATCAGAGGAATTTTATCCCAATCATTAGCCCCATATCAAAAAAAAAATCTCATTTGTTTCCCAACTACCTGAATGATTTTTTTTGGAATTTTAAGACACATCATTGAGAAAATGGGAATTGCTAAGATGATATACTTTAACATTAAAATCCTTCTAGTCGAAGTTAGCCACCTACTTTTCCATCTGTCCATATGCTTCAAATAGCAATCTACCAAATCCTTCCATATTGCTTACTTGCTTTCTCCCTCGAATAAAGGGATGCCCAGATATCTTCCAAGAATAGACCCCAATTTCATGCCCAAAATAGAGCAGATTTCCCTTTGCTTCTGACCACAAGTATTGAAGAAGAAAATTTCAAATTTTCTCTAGTTTATGCATTGCCCAGAAGCTTTGCTATACTTATCAAGAATACCTTTCATCATCCTGGCTTCCCTAAAAGAGGCTTCTCCCATAAGCAAATTATCATCAGTGAACTATAAGTGGGATAGAGTGTCTACACCCTTTGTTACTCGAACAACCCTCCAACTCCCTTCTTCCCTTTTTTTTGAAATTAATCTTCCCAAAGATTTTTCCATTATTATAAATAGAAAAGGTGAGATTGGGTCCCCCTTCCTTATTCCCTTCTCAGAATCAAAAAAACCTTGCAGGCTACCATTAATTAGAACTAAAAATCATGGGGTATTTATACAACTCTCAACCCATTTGACCCATACCTCACAAAATTGAAACCTCCTAAGCACCTTTAAGAGAAATCCTCTATTCACTTCATCATACGCCTTCCTAATATCCAACTTTACCAGCATTCTTTCAGTTCATCCTATCTGTATGGAGTGTATTACTTCATGAGCGATAATAATTCCTTCATAGATGAAGTGGTTTGGTGAGAAACCACTCTGTTCTGGAGATATCACGACATCAAGAACACCCTTTAGCCTATTCGCCATCACCTTCGAGATAACCTTGTAAGCAGTATTGCAAAGAGCAATGGGTCTGAAATCATTGAAAGATAGCACTTCCTCTTTCTTGGGGACTAGAGCAATAAATGTGTTGTTGAAATCTTCCAACACAAAGCCACCCACTCCTTATTCTTCCACCACCTCCCAAAGATCATGTGCCAAGACATCCCACATTTTTTGGAAAAAGAGTGCCAAAAATCCATTAGGTCTAGGTGCTTTGTCTCCTCCAATACTGAAGAGAGTAGTTTTAACTTCTTCCAAAGTGATTTCCTTTGTTAATGTTGCATTTTGTACTTCTAAGACACATGGGGGGATAACATACAACACTTCGTTCTCCTAAGAAATATCAGCCTGATTGTTTCGAAAATCTTTAGAAAAGAAATGCACACCTTCCTTGCATATGTCATCCTTTTCCATCACGGTAGATCCATGCTTGTCTTGTATTGAGAGTATTTTATTGTAGGACCTCCTATCCTTAACCACATTGTGAAAAAACTGTGTTACGATCTCCCTTGATTTTGTCTCCAAAAAATCTCTTCTCTTTCCAAAACCTCTACATAATGTTTATTTAGCTCTTTTTCTAGTTGGAAATCATCCTCGCTCAAACCTTCTTTAATGAATTTTGAATGTAGCTCCCCTAATTCTTTTTCAAGTTTGAGCTTTTTCGAGAAGATGTTCTTAAACACCTCTATATTCCATTTCTTCATCTACTCCTTGAAAAATTGCAACTTCTTGAAAAAGAAAAAGGCTTTATTTCCCCATTGTGGTGGCACATTTAACCACCATCTAGCCACCAATTCCAAAAAACCATCCTCTCTTAGCCACCCTTTTTCAAATTTAAATGAGCAACGGTCAAGTACTTCATCCTCTTGAATTCTTACACTGATCGGATAATGATCTAAGCCTGTAATGGGGAGGATGTTAGCTTGAAAAGTCCATTGGAAGTCTACCCAATTCCTTGCAATGAGGAATCTGTCTAACTTTTCTACAATACTTAAAAAACCTGTTCTTCTATTTGTCCAGGTAAAGTCCCCACTTTTAAACTGAATTTCAAACAGGCCATTGGTAGTCACAAAGTCACTAAAATCTCTCTATTTTTTATTTAGCTAGCTAAGACCCCCTTTCTTATTAGATGACCTTAGAATTGATTTAAAATCACCACCCAAAAGGAAAATTTTGTCATCGTTAGTGGCCATCACCTTCGAGATGGCTCCCCACACATCTCTCATTTCAGGGATATTATTCGGTCCATACACATTTATTTAAAGGAAACTTGAAAGTAACTACTTGGAAGTAACATTTACCCACTACCAAAACTTTTCTGATCTAAGAACCTAGACCTCCATGATTGCCTCTTTATATAGAATCCCTACACCTCCAAAGGCACCAACAACTTCCACAACAAGACATTTCCAACTGCTAAAACACTTTCTAAAGGAATCAACTTCAACCCCACTTATCTTCAGCTCTTGTAACAAAATAATGTCTGGTCTTGTCTGATCAATATATCTCTTGATCAAATGAATCTTGTCAAAGGAATTGCGACCCCTGACATTCCATGAAAGGACCTTCATTGCTCTCGGAAAAAGGCATAGCCTTTTCCCGATCTCAATTTTTTTTGTCTCGCTACACTACCCACAATTTCCAGCTTTACCCTTATAGACTTTGGTCCTCACTTCTTCTTTTCACCCACCTTCACCTTTATTTTTTTTCCATAGTTTGGTCCAGAGTTCTTTTCTCCAAAATCCCCACTTCTGATCTTAATCCCAATTCATCCTCACCACCTCCCTCCTCATCTGTTGGGGATTCTGAATCTAGATCTTCATAGAGGCTTCCTTCCTCTCTAGCTTCCTCGAAAGAACTCTCCATATTTCTAATTGGAGAGATTTGTGTCTTTAAAGATGGGTTCCTCGGCTTCAATGATTTCATCCACAAGTTGATTTCCAACTCAAGGTGATTTTTCATGAGAGTTCATACTTTCCACGACCTCCTCACCTGTTTTTTCCCCCCTCGAGTTGTTTAGAAGGTCTCTGGTGGCACTTTCATATTTTTTTGGGCGAGTTGAGGGACTTTCTTCATATGTTACCTTGTGAACCATCAATATTCCCACTTCTGTAAGCTTTACTAAAGCAATGTTTGTCTTTCTTGAAAAGAAAACCAGATCTGTATCCCTTACGTCCTTAAGTCTGTCCTCCCTTAAAACAAATTCCTGCTCAACCGTTTCACTTTCCTCTAATGTAGAAGCTTCGATCTGGATGCCTTCTCTCCCTTTTGGTGATTCCTTACTTACACCATCAAGTATTACTTCTGACTCTACAGTGCCCAACAATAACTTACCCTCAACTTCCCACCATTCAATTTCTTTAGGCCTTTCCTCTTCTTGAGAACCTATCCACAGACCTAGGGCCATTTCTGAGTTACTCAATCCCCAATCTTCCCCTTCAAACTGATCCCACTTGTTTGACATAGCTTCCAGAAAGATACTATCCTTAGCTTGAAAAACACTTTCTTTTGTCAATAGTAAATTTGTTAGCACATTCTGCTCCAAACCTTTTCCTTTCTCTAAATGCCTACATTCCCCTATAGGATGCCCTATCGCTTTGCATGTAGAGCACATTTCAACCATTTCCTCAACTTCTATCATTTTCTTCTAGATTCCCTCTCCTATTTTTAGTTCCACCATTGCTGGGAGAGGGAGAATTGCCTGCCATAGAATACAAATGCGAGTATACATGCTATAGTATTTATTTGTTGTGGCTTCATCTACTTTGATAAAGTTTCCTAATTTATTACCAATTAGCTTTAGGATTTCTATGCCCCAATATTCATGAGGGAGGTTATACAATTGAAACCAAATTAGTACCTCTGAAATGGATTTTTTTTAGGGTTAAAGTTCAGAGTCCAGTCCTTTAGAAAAAAACCTTTTCCTCCCATCAAAAAAGGAACACTATTAAAATCCACTCTTTATCTAAAGCACTGAGGAAAATAACCAGGTAGAAACCATTGGGTAGTGTTTTCAGAATGGTTTCTTCTCCCTAATGTTCATTACACCAATTTCTAACCCTTCTAAAGACCGACCATGGGCCACTCCATTTCATGAAGAAAGCTTTTTCCTTAAATTGGCTCACAGAGTCACTCCAGGCTTGTCCATCTACCGTTAAGGAAACAACCGTAGTGTGTTCAAGAGTAGGGTTTACCTTATTAGTTGGTGCAGGGTCTCTATGTTGCTTAGGCCTCCAAAACTTCTTTTCAACTTTTCAAAAATCAACTGGCTTAGTTAAATGTATATTTGCATACCCCCATTTGTTCCTTGCAAAGCCCTGTTGATCAAATCTGTCGTTCTTAGGATTGTAAGAGCCCTTTCCATTATTTATCAGAGCCTTCCATGCTTGTTGTGGTGCACTCCATGGTGGATTCTGTAGGCAACCCCCATACCTTTGGTTGTAAGGCCACCTGCTTTGAGGTCCTCCTTGCCCTATATACTCTTGTGCCCTACGATCACCTCGATCCTTCCTTCTCTCCGCCATTTTTTTCAAAGTTTCAGGTCAAGAGTTTTCTCTATCGTAGGAAATACTATCAATAAATTTCTTTTGAACCAATTAAAAACTAAAATTTTATGCTCTTCAAATATAAGTTAATCTTTTTAAAGTGAACATGTTAAATATTTAACTTTAAAAATCATAAAAAATTATTTCTTTTGAACATAATTGGCTAAGAAGTTTGGGGTGTTATGGGAAAATTGGTAGAGAAAAACAAAGTGAACATTTTTTATTTTTATTTTCTAAAGAATGATTTTTCACGAATGATTTTTCACTTTTAGCTTTATAAAGTCATTTCACTAAATCTTTCTAAAATAAATAAATGTTATTTATTTTTACATTTTTTTTAAGAATGATTTTTCAATTTTAGCTTTATAAAGTCATTTCATGAAACCTTTCTAAAATAAATAAGTGTTACTTTTACTAATTTATAATATTCTATATATATATATATGTGTGTGTGTGTGTGTGTGTGTATTGATAGGTAAGAGCATGTATAACCTGCATGATTTTATTTATTAATTAGAAAAGTATTACAACTATTGAATACATCCAAAGAAACTTTCAACAACAAATAGAAGTCTTTAACCTCTGCCACAACCCTTCAAACCTCCCCTTCCCAACAACTTAACAACTGTAAAAATGAACAAAACAAAACATAACTTTGTAACATAAGATTACAAAAAACCCCTAGCAGCCTATTTGCTAGTTTCCCTTTTGTCATGGAAGCAAAGTATCATGTTAAAATTTGCATCCCTCTTCTTCTTCTTTTTCCTTTGAACATTGTGCCAAATCTCCTCTTGATCACCTTCCCATGAAGGTTCACCCATGTCCTTAGCTAAAATTCTCTTCTCCTCTAAAGAATCTACACTCAAACACTTTGACCTTCCTCCTAGTCTATCCTTTGGAAAGTTGTCCAGCACGTTCCCAGAAATGATACCCCCAACCCTTATTTCTTCTATGGAGGATCATTAGAAGCTGTTGTAATTGGTCCCTTCTCCATTACTCGATCCTTCTCCATTTAAAAACCAACTAGCTCTTCTTTTTCCACTAAATAGTGATGTGGGGAGACCTCTTTCCATTAGGTTGCTTGGCTAACCCTCTTATGCTTTGAACAATGCTTAGCAATGTGGCCCGTATTGAAACAACACTGACAATGAAATGACACTCCTTCATAATCAATCAAATACTTCCAATCTCGGCCAAAAAGTTTCAAGAAATTAGTCGCACAAAGATCTTTTGTAAAGTCTATTTCAACTAGGATACATGCATATGTAGTGCACAAAAAGTTAAGAGAACCCTCATCAACACCCAAAAATTTCCCCAACGTATTGCCAATGGCTTCAAAGAACGATTCAAACTAGAAATGTAAAGGAAGATTTGGAAACCTTACCCACATGGGAAACAATCCAAATGATTCAAAATTTGGGTTGAAATTTGAATGCCAAGGCTTAAGCATTAGCATATGTCTATACTCCTAGCTCCATTGATATTCACACAACACAACAGTCTTGTCCTTCTCATTGTCAAAAGCAATAAAAAAAAACCCCTTTACATTGGGGTAAATTTGTACATCCCCCTCCAATATTGGGTGCCAAGTCACATAAATCCATCTGTGCAAATCTACAAGACCTAGCTAGAAACCCCTAAATTTTCCAATCAACCCTAACTCCACTTTGTTGGCAATGCTTTCCTCAAACGATACTGTTGGGATTTCCCCAACACAGCGCAAGGGCTTCAACTCCTTCACCGAGTTTATCTACTTTGATCCTCCACCTAAACACCCCATATCTTCCCCTCACTCCTTCCACACCTCATGCCTTCTAGCCACCTTTCCAACACCATTAAGTTCAAACTCACGACCATGAGAAGCCCCTAAAAAGGGTTGTTTATGACTTCTTGAATACTTGACCAGTGCCACCGCTTCAAACTCCTAGCCTTGCACAAAGAAAAGCCTTCGGCCTCTCACAACTTTTGTGAAAGGGTGTTGCCATGAACCAACATAGCAAGTAGAAATAGGAAATCTTTGTCCTGCCCTGCCACAGGAATACCTGGCTACTACCGACGGGCCAAAGGGAAGAAACGAAGCTGGATCTTTAATATATATAATTAAATTAAGTGATTTTTCTAGATCAATTAGCCTTTTTATTTTTTTATTAAAGAAAATCTCACAAAAATCAATTAGCTAAATTTTATAAAGATTTGGATTCACACTATTAAATAATAAAATAAAACTTAAATTAAAGTGCATTCATAAATTAGAATATAAAGATAGTCTTCCTAGAGATTTGATTTTACACAATTAAAATAAAAATTTAAGTTAAATCTTAAACTACTTGACATTGCCACTTTTTTTATTTTGCAAATTTTATTAACTTCAAAACATAAATAAATACAAATGAGAATTAAATTAAAATAACTAAAATTATTATTATTAATTAGTATAATCCTAAAAGCATTATAATTAGGATTAGGATTAGAATTAAAAATAAGGTAAAAATTATGATTAAAACTATTCAAAAATTAAAATAAATTAAAAATAAAATATTACTAATAAAAATCACTAAAATATGATTAATAGATATAATGCTTCAAAATTGTATTCATCTAATATCTTTATTCCAAATCTTATTCTCAATATTAATTCGTAGATTTTTTTTGTAATGTCACTGTACGATTCTTTATTGTTAGGGTTATGAATACAACCATAGTTATGGATAGTGTTACGATCATAGTTAAGGTTAGAGATAGGTCTTTAAGATAATGATTTAGAATTTATTTTTAGGGTTACGGTTACGGTTAGGGATAGAATTAGAGTTAGGGTATGAGTTAGATAGGGTTAGGTCATACAAAGAACTAATTAACAATACTAAAACACTATAATTAACAAAACTTACATTTATTTTTATTCATATTAATAAAACATACATTTTTTTTTTTCAAATCTAGAAAACAATAATTACAATACTATAAAGGCAAGTACTAGCCACTACGTGGCACTTGATTGTATTTATTTATGTTTTGAAGTTAATAAAATTTGAAAAATAAAAAAGTGGCAATGTTAAATAGTTTAAGATTAAGTTAAATTTTAATTTTAATTTTGTAAAATCAAATCCCTAGGAAGATTATCTTTATATGCTAATTTATGGATGTGCTTTAATTTAAGTTTTATTTTATTATTTTAATAGTGTGAATCCAAATCTCTATAAAATGGCTAATTGATTTTTGTGATATTTTCTTTAATAAAAAAAAATTACATACATAAATATAGAAAATTTATGTATGTATCTTGAAAATGATAGGCCAGGATTGATTGCCAGAGAAAAATACTTCCAAAAATTATATCAACAAACAAAATCAGTGATTACATTACAATGCGGAGGCAAATAGTTTAACCATCTCTGCTCAAGCTAACCAAAAACAAAAAACTAACAAACTAACAAACTAATACATGAACTAACACCCTGATATGATTAACAGTAACACGCCCCCTTAATCTGAAGGGGTTAAACCAAGCATTCCTCTAAATTTTTCAAACTTTTCTTGTCCAAGAGCTTTTGTAAGAATATTCACAGGCTGATTTGTAGTAGGACAATATTTGAGTTGTACACTACCATCTTTCACATGGTGTTGAATCAAATGAAACCTGGTGCTAATGTGTTTGGTTTGATCATGAAAATTTGGATTTTTGGCCATTTTATTATCAATTGATTGTCAACAAAAAGTGGTGTAGAAGAAACCTATTATTCTTGTAAATCTTCAAGAATCCTTTGAAGCCATAAGATCTCCTGAGTGGCCTTAGAGGCTTCCATATATTCAAATTTTGTAGAGGATAGAGCTGGGACTAGTTACTTTTTAAACTTCCAAGAAATAACAACATATCCAAGATGCATTAAAGAACCAAAGGTAGATTTCTCATCTTCCAAATCACTTGCATAATTAGAATATTAATATCCAAGCAATAAGAAGTGTGTGGCCTTTGAGTATTTGAGCCCATAGTTTTGAGTTCCTTTCAAATACTGAAGAACACATTTGACTGCTAACCAATGAATTTTTCTAGGTTGTTGCATGAATCTAGAGAGAACCCCAATAGAAAAAGAAATATCTAGACGGGTAGTAGTTGCATAAATCAAACTACCAACAAGTTTCCTATATGAAGTTACATCAACCAATGCCATAGATTCAATGGATGTGAGTTTCAAATTTTGCTCCATTCGAGTACTAAGACATTTGTAGTCAGTCATGCCAAACTTAGAGAGAATTTCACCAATATATTTTTTCTAGGAGATGAAAATATACTTGGGGTTTTGAATCACCTCAATACCCAAATAGTAATGAAGTTGCTCAAATTAGACATTTCAAACCCTTGCTTCAATTGATCTTTCATAGTTTGATTATAATCCTCATTATTACCAGTAAGAAACAAATCATCCACATAAACAACAAGATAGACAACAATGCTATCAACATTTTTAACAAAAAGAGTCAAATCATCAAATTCAAAATGTTGGAAATTCAACTTCAAGAGATACTCGGTGAGTTTTTCATACCAGGCTTGCGGGGCTTGCTTCAAACCATACAATGATTTTATGAGCTTGGATACCTTGTATTCTTTACCATGGACTATATATCCTTCTGGTTGAGTCATATATACCATTTCATTGAGATCACCATTCAAAAATACAGTTTTGACATCCATTTGATGAACTTTCCAACCATGTTGTGTTGAAAGATCCAAAAAAACATGAATGGTAGTCCATTTTTTTGTAGGTGTAAAAGTTTCATCATAATCTATGCCCTCTTTTTGAGCATAACTTTTTGCAACAAGGTGGGATTTATTTTTTTCAAGTGAACCATCTACTTTATATTTGCTTCTAAAAATCCACTTGCAACCAATAGTTCTACAACCAAGTGGTGGATCAACCAACTTCAATGTGTCATTTTTGAGAATAGCATCATACTTATTTTAAATAGCTTGCTACCACACTACAATATTCTTAGCTTCTTTATAGGAAGTTGGTTTAGAGTCTATTATCATATTGAGTTCATCAAGAGACTTTGAGTTACCTACAATAGAGGATTGAGATTGTTACCATATTTTTTAAGAACTTCTTGTGCCCATTTTTCCTATTTCATCGAGTCTTAAATCTTTCAAAGTTTGCTAAACTTTTTTGGCCCACTTGTGGGGATATTTTGGGTGAACCAAAGGTGCTTCCATGTCTTGAATAGAAGCTCCATGAGTGGTTAATTGTTCTAAACTCCCATGGTCATCAAGAGATTGGGTATCATCATGAGAGGTGGTTTCTTCTTGCAGATTTTGAGTTAGAGTATCATGAGATGGGTCATCTATAGATAGATGTGGTATAGATGGTTCCAATAAAGATGGTGCTAAATGATTTATTCCCCCCCATATTGAGGAATATCACCTGGATGCTCTTTCCAAGCAAGAAACTTGGAAAATTTGTCAAGTTGTTTTAATTTGCAATCAACATTGACATCATTTTTGAAAGATTCACTAAAATACGACATATCATGCAATAAGAAATTTCTTGTTAGCTTCATCATATAGTCTACAGGCTTTTGAAGATTCAAAATAGCTAAGAAAAATGCATTTATAACTTATTTGATGCAACTTACTTATTTTCCCCTTTGGAATTAATGCATAGCAAGTGGAACCAAAAATGCAAAGATGTTGAATAGAAGGAGGATAACCAAACCAAAATTCATATGGAGTTGCTTGGTGAAGAGTAGATGAAGGAGATCTATTGCAAAGATACACTATTGTCCTTGCTGCTTCTTCCCAAAAATGCAACTTAATACCTTTGAAATATAACATTGTTTGAACCATATTCATGATAGTTCTATTCATTCTTTCAACAACACCATTTTGTTGAGTACCTGGAATAGTGAGATGATGTTGAATCCCATTTTGATGAAGATAATCCTTAAAAACTATGGAAGTAAACTCTCCACCATTGTCTGTTCGAAGAGTACCAATTTGAGATTGTGCTTGATTTTCAACCATAATGCGGAACTTCTTAAAAGTTTCAAAATCGTCATATTTTTGTTAAAAGAAATAAATCCAATTCATGTGACTATAATCATTAATGAACAACATAAAATACTTACATCCTCCAACTGAACTCATTGGTAAAGGCCCACATAAATTAGAATGTATGAGTTGCAATTTTCTATGTGCTCGCCAACTAGAGTAAGGGAAAGAATATCTATGTTGTTTTGCAAGAATACAAGCTTCACATTTTTCAATTGTCTTAGGAAAATTAGGCAAACTTGCAATACCATTCTTTTGTTGGAAAAACAAGGATAGAAAACTGAGAGGGGAGGGTGAATCAGTTGTCACAAAATAATAGATGTCTCAAACTTTTACTTAATTTAATCTCAGCAATTAACCATAACCAAATAACATATCAAAGAGATGGAGAAGACCAAGAATTATTTTTTGTGGAAACCGTGTTAGGGGAAAAACCACGGTGGATGTTAGTCCACAAGATTATACCCTGTTAAAAGTATAATGAAATCAATAAAGGGGAATGCACATCCACTGCTCAATTACAGAAGGGACTCACTGTCCAACAATACAAAATAGGATTAAAATCCAGAGGTTATGAACTAAGAAAATAGCTTTTGCACAAGCCTGATTACAGTTCCAATTAAGCACATAAATCTCCTTCATTGTTTCACTCAAACTGCTTCACACTTCGCTCAGTCTTATTCACACTCTGCTCTACAATCAAATGATATTCACACATACACACATAAGAGCACACCCAACACACGAAGCACACGAAGCACTGATGAAGCAATCGCTCTTATATATCCACTACATGAGATTTCATCAACAACTTAGTCGGCTAGGAAAATAAAACATATTTGCAATGTCAGCCCAAATTTACAAATAAATTTTTAATGTGAATCCACAAAGGTTGGCCACAACATAGTGGAGACCCAAATTAACATCTCCAACACAAAAAGATTTCAATTATTTTCACCTCAAAGATCCATAATACGATACTATCATCATGTCAACCAATAACATGAAAAAATGAACATGCGCAAGAAAAGATCTTCAACCACGAGCACACCGATTAATGTGGGTGTATCACAAAGATAGAGCACGATCTAGAGACATCCAAAAACATCAAGAAACAATACAGAAACATCCATAGCAATTTAGATTTTTATAATCACACAAACTTCACTCAGGAACACTGACAAAGATCACAAAAATACTGTCAAACCACAACATGATCAAATCTTTACGCTGACCTCTGAAACTTCCGGTAGATGATCTAGATACTGTCAAGAATAAACCCTTTAGTCCATAGCAGCTAACCTTCAATGTAAAGAACAAGACACCTTCATGACCTACATAGTTCCAATGGGAACCTGGAATAGTTTCTTTTACAATTTTCTCAATATCCTCAACATATACAACCTCTGAAACACTGAATGCTAATAGTGTTGACATCAATGACAACCACATATCAGCAACACATCCACAACATCCAACATCTTTTGCATGATACAAATGCACTATCATAATTAACATGTCCAAATATCGCATGTCATAAAAGACTAGGAGATATTTTACCTTCTTCAATAAGATATGTAAAACTCCTTAAAACAGTTGAAGTGCCATGAAGTTTCAATAACTTGCGATCCTCACAACTAGTAAAGAACATTTGATTATTTTATTTTTTTCTAACAACCACTTGTCCATCTTCCAACAAAATAGAATGGCCTTTTTTTCAAATCAATACTAATGAAAAAAAATTATGTTGCAATTGAGGAAGATACAAAACATCATGAAGCACAAAATTTGGAAGGCCAGACAATTTGAGCCTAATGGTTCCTTTTCTAGCAGGCTTGAGACTTGATTTATCTGTCAAATAGATTGTGCCACAAACACCTTCATAAAATTCTTCAAAATAATATCTTCTAAATGTCATATGTTGTGTGGCTCTAGTATCTAACACCCAACATCATACCATGAAGCATTAAATGAAGTATAATAAGAAAATATTGAAACAAAAAGCACATATTGATCAGTATCACTACCACATGCAAATTGGGTTGCTCCTAAATTTTTGTCATCATTATGTGTTTTATCTTTTTGTTTAAAATAACTTTCTATCTTATCCCATGAGAGTTTACATTCATGTGCTTCATGGTTTCCTTTTCGACCACATCTTTTACAATACAAGTAGTGCCTATCATTTTGATTTTCATGTTGGGTGTGGCTTTTGCGATATGTACCTCCTCTCCCTCTATTTTTTCACCTACCTTTTCCTCTATCATTATGAACACCTCTCAAAGAGTTCTTATTAGGATTTTTGTCTTTGTGGTGGGAAAGACAAACATTTTCACCAATTTTATCAATTTTCCTTCCAAAAGCTTTCTCACATTCTACCAACTTTCCAACCAATTGATCAAAAGTGATGGTCTTCAATTGGTTACTTGCTTGAAGGGACTCCAAATATGTGGAATGTGTTGGAAGAAGGGTATTTATGAAGGCTATGAGATAGACTTCAACTTTCCCACCGGAAACAACAACATCTTGCTTTATGGCTTGAATTTCAGAAGCCAAACTCATAACATCTCCATTTTTTAATTCAAGATTGAACAACTTCAACTGTAATTGAATAAACTCTAATTTAGAATGATAATCATATAGATCTCTCAATTTATGAAGGGCATACCAAGCAAGTTTACACTCTTGGATATGTATAAACACATCTCCATTGACTGAAGCCCTTATCAAAGCCAAGGCCTTTGAATTTTTATACTTCCAAACTTCTTTTTCTTTTGCAGTAGTTGGTGTTGTAGGTTGGGCATCACCATCATAAATATTCCACCATAAATCATTTAAAATGAGTGTGTTTTCTATTTTTCTATACCATTCTATCCAACAGTTTTTTCCAGTTAATGTTTCCCCAATCATTGATATAACAAACTGCATTGTGAATTGCAAAAAAAATGCACACAACTTGCACAAATTGTAGAAGCAAAACAACTTCTTGAATTTCTTCCTTAAATATGGAATAAAAAGATAGATAAAAGATCTTTGTGATAAGAAATAGACCACAAGAAATGAAATTCACCTCAATATTTTCCCTGTCTTCTTTTAGCAACTTCTACAACAAGCACTCCTTGGATAGTTAGTCCAAAGAAGACAAACATTTTTTTGCATTTTTGCCTTGTATGAAAATAAAAAAAATTGAATTGAAAAATGATTGGGAAAATATGTAAAATCATGTGCTATGATACCACTGATAGGCCAGGATTGATTTCTAGAAGGAGAAAAATACTTCCAAAAATTATATCAACAAACAGAACCAGCGATTACATTAAAATGTAGAGGCAAGCAGTTTAACCATCTCTGTCAAAACTAGCCAAAAACGGAAAAATAAATACTAACAAACCTAAACTAACAAACTAGTACATGAACTAACACCCTAATATGATTAACGGGAACAAAAAAATCACTTTATTTTATATATATATGGCATACGACAAATTCAACGCCAACAATTCATCGATAGAAAATTCACTACAGGAAAATTCACAACTCACACCGCAGAAAACATATATATCCTATTAAATTATTAGAATATTATATTAGTAAAAGTAACATTTTTTTAATTTTAGAAAGATTTCATGAAGTGACTTTATAAAGCTAAAAGTGAAAAATCATTCTTAAAAAATAATTAAAAAATAGTTTACCTTATTTTTTCTTACAAATTCACCCATTACACCCCAAACTTCTTAGCCAATGATGTTCAAAAGAGATAATTTTTCCAATTTTTAAAGTTAAATATTTAACATGTTCACTTTAAAAAGATTAAATTATATTTGAAGAGCATAATTTTTTTAGTTTTTAATTGGTTCCAAACCAACTTATTAATAACTAATTAACAAAATGAGTTGAGGAACTCATTTCAATAGTCTACAACAAGTACTAATAATGAATATAATGTATAAATAGTTAATTATACGTTTAAAACTTTCGAAATATTAATTTTATTTTTAAGATTTTAATAATTATTATATTATAATATTATATGTGTGTGTATGTATATGTATGTATGTATGTATGCATGTATGTATGCATGTATGTGTGTATATTTATATGTATTTAATGGAAATATTAACAATATTAATAATTATTATTATATATATATACACAAAAAAATTAATAATTTTTTTTTTTTTAAATATAAATAAATGTTAATAATTTTTTAATAAATATTCTTTTTTTTCAAATAATATATTAATAATTATTATTATTCGTATATACGAATCAAAAAAATTTATTATTCATATATATAAGTTGAATTAAATAAATAAATAAATCACAAACTATTTTTTAATTTTTGAATAAGTTTCATTTTATTTTTAACTTTTTAAGTTTGGTGTTACCTATAATTTTTTTTATAAAAGTTCAAATTTTAGCTTTAACAATTTAATAGTTTATTTTTGTTTTTAATATTTTGTTTGAAATATAGTTTTAATTTCTAAATTTTAATTTATTTAATAATTTAATTATATTTATGATCAATTTTATAATATTTGTTGATTTATTTTGATTAGATTAAAGAGAGGAAGGCCCAAACCCATTACAAAATATAAAAAAAAGGAAAACTAGCAACAATTTTTTATTTATTTGATAATATTAAGTTTATCTTTCAATTAATGTTAATATTGTTTGTAATATATTAATTATATTTTTTAGGCACATTTTTTTTTGGCCGGTAATAGAGTTGATTTTATTAATAAAAAATAGTCTACATAGCTAATTTCATTACATCATCATTTGAAGACCTCTTTCCAACACCTCTAGACATCTCTAACAAATCCTCTAGCCCTACCTCCTAATCATTCTATAATCAGTTTCATAGGATACATGCTACATTATAGACATAAACTTTGCAACTCTCCTTAATGAGACAAACATAAGACCATCACTCCCTGAAAGACACCCCTTAATAGGTTAGAGGTTTGCAGCACTACTTGGACTTCCCTTCGTCTGAGATCGAAGGACCATTGCAAAATATTTTTTCTCTACTTTCTTGGATTTCTTCCCCTTGACCATTTTCCAATCATCTTCCACTCTTGTAACCTCCTTCTGCCACTTCAATGATTTATCTTGAGGACTCTACAAAGCTTCATTCAAAGAACCATTTGCTTGTTAGCACTATTCAACAGTTTTTTGTTTCCCAGTTTCTTTCTCTTGCGACCTCACCCCACCTTTTTCTCTTGACATTCTAGTGTTGTTGTCCAGCTTTGGGCTCCTTTTCATTTCCATTTAGGGTCGCATTATTGTTGTTCACAACTAGACTCCCTTCCTACATTGGGACCTCATTGATTTGTTGTTTCTCCCTTATAGAAATTGTCACCAAAATCTCCCCTTCTTGGCTCAGAGCCCCAGGTACCTAACTCACCTCACCCCCTACCTTTCATCTGTGAGCTCACTTGCTCCTCCTTTTCTTTCTCCATTGAATAATGTTGGGGAGAGACATCTTTCCACCACGAAGTAGGTTTGTTTGTTCTGTTTTTGGCATATTGAGCAACCAAATGCCTAGTTTTATAGCAGATTCTGCACCTAAAAGGTACCCCTCATAGTCCAGGGGCTCACCCAGCCACCTTTCAAGGTTTTTAATTGGATCTCCTCTGGAAGCTCCCTAGATACATCCATTTCCACCAAAATCTACGCAAAGGTCAAATGCAGTAGATTTGAGGACCCCTCATCCACCATTAAAAAATTTCCTAAAGAGTTCTCTACAACCTCCAAGCTGGAATCAAACCAAAACTGCAAGGGAAGGTTTTTTTTAGGCACATATTTATTAATATTTCAATTCTAGTTTTACTTTTTTATTTAATCATTTATTAACTTAATAAGTTCATTATTTATTATTAATTTTCTAAAATTATTATGTTTATTAACATTTGGATTTTAGTATATTTTTTCTTTGCATTTAGTTTATTTCATTTTAATTTTAATTTTAATTTAAGTTTGAAATTTTTTTATTTTTTTTTATTTTATATGAAATTACAAATAATAATTAAAAATCATTATAATTAATTTAATTTATAATTATTTATCTTATTAAAATTTTAATTATTATAGAATAATTCTATTTTGAATTTTTATTTATATTTATATAATAAAATGAATTTAAAACTTAACTTCTAAACTAAAATTTATAGAGTGTGAGAGAAGCTAACTTTTGATTAGTCATTTTGTGTCACCAATCCAAGGATAGCGCATGTCCTTGGGAAGTTATGCTCAGGGTAGCATGTAATTTTATTAATGATATGATGATTCACCTTTAAAACCTCTTTAGTGTACCATATGGATAGAGAGAAAGAGAGAAAATAAAGAGAAATAAAAATATAGAGATAGAGACAGAGACAGAGACAGAGATATAGAGATATAGATATAAATGTAGAGAAATAGAGGAATAAAGAGGGAGAGACAAAGAGATAGAGATAGGAAGAGAGATAAATAGAGAGAGGAAAAGAGAGAAGAGGAGAGACGTAGATAGATAGTCACATAAAGAGAGGGAGATAGATAGATAGAGATAAAGAGAATTAGGAGACAAATATATATATAGAAGTAGAGAGATCAAGAGTGAAAGAGTGAAAGGGGGAGAGAGGGGAAGATAAATAGGGAGAAAAAAATAGTAAGGGGGGGAGAGATAGGGAGAGGGAAAGAGATAGAGAGAGGAAAAGAGAGAAATATAGATAGAGGAAGAGAGAAATGAATACAAATATAGAGAGAAATAGGGGAGAGTAAGAGAGAGATTGAGAGATAATAAAAAAACATAGAGATAGAGAGAGAGACAAAGATATAAAGATATTTCTCTTTCTTTCTCATCCTATCTCTCTATATATCAATTACTAGACTATCTTTATATCCCCTATCTCTCTCTCTCTCTCATTCTCTCCCTCTTTCTATCTCTCTCTCTCCTCTCTCTATATATATATATCCATCTTCATCTCCATATCTATCTTACTCTCTATCTCTCTTCCATATCTCTATCTCCTTACATCTCCCTACATCTCTCTATCTTTCTCTTTCCCCTCTATCTCTCCCTCTTTCTATCCCTATTCCTCCTTCTATCCCTCTCTCCCTATCACTCTCTCTTTCTATATCTCTCTACTCCTCTATCGTCTCTCTATTTCTCTCCCTCTCTTTCTCTCCCTCCCTCTCTATCTATTTATTATCTCTCTCCCTCTCTATATTTATCTCAATATATATCTCTCTCTCATTCTCATACACACACTCCCTATTTCTCCCTCCCTATCTCTATCTCTATATATCTCTCACTCACACACATACACTCCTTGTTTCTCCCTCCCTATCTCTATTTCTATCTTTTTATCTCCCCCCATCTCTCTATTTTTCTGCCTCTCTCTCTATTACTTGTCTCTATCACCTCCTTTATATATCACTCTTCCCCCCTCTATTTCTATATTCCCATCTCCATCTCCCTCTCTATTTATATCTCATTATATCCATCTCTCTTATTTACTCCATCTCTCCCTCCATCCCTCCTAATCTATATATATCCCTCTTGCTACCTCTCTCTCTATATCATTTCTTATATATTTATATTTCTCTCTCCATCTCCCCCTCCTTTCATTGTCTCCCTCTTTTCTATCCTATATCCCCCTATCCCTCCTTTATATCCATATCTCTCCATCTCTCCCTCTATCCATCACTCCTTTATATAGCTCTCTACTACTCCTCTCCCTCCATCTCCATCCCTCTCTATCTATTTATACATATCTATCTCCATATCTCTCTCTCTCCATATCTCTCTCTTAGTCTCTCTATCACACACACACACACTCCTCGTTTCTGCCTCCCTATCTCTAGCTCTATCTAAATATCTATCACTTTTCCTCTCTATCTCTATCTCTCCATATTTCTTCTTCCATCTCTCCCTCTCCCTCTATCTCATTATCTCTTCATCTCTCTCCACCCATATATCTTTCCCTCTCTCTACCTCTATCTATTTATCACTTCACATCTCTATCTTTATCTTTCTATCTCTCCCTTTCTCATTCTCTCCCTCTCTCTCTCCCTCTCTATATATTTATCCCTTCCATCTCTATCTATCCCTCTAACATCTTTCTCTCTTTATCTCTCCCTCTCTTTGTCTCCATATCCCTCTCCTTCTCTATCTTCATTTTCATCTCAATCTCTATCTCTATCTCCTTACCCCCCCTCTCTCTCTCGCTCTACCCCCTTATATCCCTCCATATTTATATCCCTATCTCTCCCTCTTTCACTCTCTCCCCCTCTAGATCCCTATTACAAACATAACATGAGATTATTGGTAATGAAGACTGATTATCTTCACAATTCAAAGGTTTTTTTTAGTTGTGTTTAGATCCATATAAGTGGATGCATAGTTTATTTGAAGTTATCACTTCTCCATTGAGACCTTTGTTGCACAAACATCATTTTCTAAATGTCCTAACTATTGGTCTCATGTATAATGCACAAATGTATGTAAAAGATAGACCAAAATATTCCCTAATTGACCTTCCACACATCTTCGATGTACCCATTTCAAACCAAGGTGCGATCACTAGTGTATTTAAATTCTAAACATTTAATTCAATATCTTTATTAATTTGAACTCTTATTAGTTCATGCCAAGAGAACTATAGGCAAGGGGTTGCTCTTAACTAGTTATTAATAATTCTCTTTCTAACCAATGAGAGCTAAAGTATTTTTTTCTATTTGAAAAATATTTATCTATTATCAATGTATAGATGCCAATTATATAACAAAACATATTTGAAATTTTATTTCTCTTTAATCTAATTGGTAGGAAAATTTTACCTGATATGAGTGATTAATGTGCTTCCATTACATTAGTCCATGTAATAGTGGCAGATGCAAAGGAGAGTCTTGCTTGTTGGACTGAACATGGTTGGAAAAATGGGTAGGGTTATAAATGTTATTGCAATTTAGATAGTTATAATTCAAATTGGATAGTTTGGAATTGAAAGCAAAGAAACCAATAGCTTTTACTTTGTGCACCGGCAAGAGGAAATGGTTCATTTTTCTATCAATTCATATTGTTTTGTTTTTCCTTTAATTTATTTCTCTTAGCTTCATATTGAAATTCTAGTGTATTTTATTTCTTAGTAATTTGAACTCATGAAGGTTGATTTTTTTGTAAGCAGAAACAATTTGATTGTGTGTAGGTCATCAGCTACTCCATAGTGAAGCCTAGATTTAATAGCATAAGCATGCATTTTCATGTTGCTCAGAATCATCTAAACCACTACATGCTTGCACAACACTAGTGATAATAAACTCACTCAATCCCATGATAAGACAAAGTCAAGCAGATTTTAGGAAAACTTGGAAGCAATCTCATAATTTAGCCTACGCCTAATCTTTGTCTCAAGATAGTCCAAACCTGTTATCTCCTTCACATTTTCCACAAAACCCATAGAATCTTGCTATAGTTTCTAGTAGGGGTAGTGAAAAATATTGAGAACACTAGAAAAATCTTCAGTGAGGCTTGTAGAAATGGAAAAAGAATCAAAAGAGTAAAGAAACCAACACATTTACCCAAAAAGTTGTCCAATAAAGGAAGAAACAATGACTGAAATGAGTTGTTCATTAGAAAAGGAAATGGTGGAGGTACAATCCCATCCTTACAAATGAAAGGGGAATTAAATCAACTTTTTTTCCCTCTTAATGATCTTTTTCAACATCATTATGAGTGGATATTAATCATAAATCTTTCTTTCTTGTTGTATTTTTACTTTCAATCCCCTATTTTTCCTCCTTAGTCCTACATGGTTGGTTTAGTTTGTTGCATGGTAGGGGCTAATATGTAAGTCTGCTAAAGATTTCAAAGCTGATCAGAACACATTAGTGCACAGTAGAATTTTTAGGCTTTTTGATTGACATCATAAATGAAATAGAGTGGAAGGAATTGGGAAGAAAATCTTAAGGTTTTGTTGCTCTGCATACACAAAATACAAAAAATTATGATATATATTGCAATACATGCAATGAAAATAAATGCCTACAACCTTCTGAATGATTTGTATAATGTTTTATATCCCACACCCAAATATAGAACTATACCACATGAGAGAATAGTTATAGATGAAATGACCACATATGATAAATAGATCACCAAAGGTTGGACTCAATAGCTCACAACCCAATGCAATTTGGGCGGGTAAACAGTTAAGAAATTTAGTTAAATGACATTATCCCAAACCTTTTTGTTGTCTTTTTAATCTAACTTTATTCTCTCTTAATGTTTCAAATTACTTCCAGAATTCTTGAGTTTTCAAGCTTCAAGAATTGTTAAAACAGACCTTCTTTGAAACCTATAGTAGCATTAGAAGACATTCACCTCAGCAGATAGTTACCACTTAGAAATTTTGAAGGAATGTGGTTAGGTCTCTCTTAACTGATATTTAAAGATGGAAAGATTATTACTAATTTTTGGCTACCAGCTAAATTAGTAAAGTTTTATTAGGCAGTTATTAAACTAGGGTGAGAAAAAAATTGACATTTGAGCAAATCAGATAAGAAAACCATACATTCAAAATTTATCAAGTACAGGTACATGTTTCATGGCTAGTTCATCATGTTCAACATTTTAGTATGTGGTGTAAAATGGGCTCCCACAAGGGTTGAGCCCAACATGCTGCCTTCTTAGATTCAAAAGATGCAACGAATAGTGGTTGTGTGTTTCAATCATATCTCAAAAACTATGATCTGGGTTTTCATGATTTTTGGATATAAATTATAAAACAATGAGGCAAAAAAACCCTTTAAATTTCTCACTAACCTAGTTCGTATTTTTTGAGAAATCTTCACCACTTCTAAGGAAAAAGACAAATCCACCTTTTTAGGAGGATTGTAAGGCTCAAAGGGCAGTTCTACATTAGTTTTGAGGTCCCACATGGGTTGACCATCACTCAAGGGGAGTTTTGGACACTTAATCACTCAGTTTGCTCCAATTTTGAGGCATTTTTTGCATGCTTTTCAAACTTGCACAACCAAAGATGATTCATCATGCATATTGGTGGAGTTGAGAGTTAAGTCTCAATATTATCATTTAATTTTAAAGTGAAAAACACTTAGCTTGTATCTTTTGTAATTAAATATTAAAGGTAAATATTTTATTACCTTAATATTTACCATGCAATGTAAAAAAAAAAGAGAGCTCACATGATAAATATTAAAATAATCAATTGATTATCTTTAATATTTAATCGAATAGTCCCTTTTTCCCAAAATCATGCAAATAAAAAATGGAGGAAATGGTGAGACATAACTGTAGTTTCACATCAGTTTTGGAAGACTTTTGATCATGCAAGTTGAGGGGAGGAGTTTGCAACATTTTAAGTTTAGTTTACTTCAGTTGTGGGCCCTCTTTTTGAGGCTTTTCTTCTTTGCTCGTGAGAGGATATTTTTGAGATATTTTTCACTCTTAGTTGGATTTCAGTTCCACCTCTTGATGCATTGGAGTTTTCTACTTTGCATATATTAAGAAAAAGACAGTTTTTTTCTCAATTCTTGATTATTTTACTTTTGCATTTGACCAAAGAAGAGATTGATTTTGTAACTCATATTTTTCACAGTATTTTATACAACAGCTTCTCAGGTTACTTAGTATTGTTATTTGCAGAAGTTCCTTCAGAATATTCATTTGAATTCAGTGTTCACCTCTTCAATTTCTGGTGTTTTGTTTCTTCTAAATGATTGATGCAAATTTATTATGTTTTAAATTTGAAACCTTTTAATTTTTGTCTCATTTCCTGGATGCATGTACACAAAAAACAATTTCTTCATAGGTCATAGATTGTATTAAGTTTATATCTTCTCTTAGGTTGTGAAACTCAATTTTCCTTCATAAAGAAAGATTAAACAAACCTTTTTGTGAAATATTTATGTGATAAAGGTGCTCAAATTGAACTGTGTCAATAGACTTCAAATATGTATTAGTTGTGAAACAGTCTGCATAGTAGTCATCATTAGGTGCATCATCATAGTTTAATTTCAGTTTATTCATTCAATTCAAGCCTTCTTCCCTTTTCCATTAAATTTTACAGTCCATAATTAGAAGATCATAAAGGAAGTTGGCCTATAATCTGGAGGTTGATTTCCATTTCAAGCAATCCACGGCCTAGAAATCATCCCATGTTATATAGGATTGCAAAGCATCTTTGCTTTTGCATTGGTGCACTCATGATAACAAGGATTACCTTTCTTGGGATAAGAAGACACTCCAAGTCTCCTTTTGTATAATTCCTATATTCTAACTGCAGACACTCCGAGTTTCTGGGTGTTCTAAATCTTGACTTTTCTATGCTCTACCATCCTAACTTGTTAAAGTTTCAAACTTTCATCCCTGAGGTTGGCTTCTTTACTCACTAGCTTATCTATATCTCTATTCTAACATTTCCTCACCTGAAAAACTTGTATTCTATCAAGTTTATCATGAATCAAAATTTCCTTTTAACTCTTTTTTTTTCTGAATTGGAGGATTCTGAATTGTCCTGTCTCATTTTAACAGTTCATCAATCATCTCCAAGACAATTCATGTTTTCAGTATAAGAATTTTTGTTTCAATCTCACAATAAGCTTGGAAACTTCTGCTATGCTTTTTGTTTCTTTCCCAACCTCATTTTCAAATTTTGACATTAAATAATCTCCATTCCACAGCAAAATCCTTGCTCCTGCGGATCAAGATTGCATTTTCTTACCACATCAAACATGCCGGTGGCTATTCTGAATTCTCACTTGTTTAATGTTGAGTTCAATTTCTCTTGAGTATTCTTTATTTTCCTTCTGCATCAAGTCAAATGACAACCAGTTGCTGATCATTCTTAAGTTTTATCATAATCATACTTACGGTTTCTTCATCTTTAATCTAAATCTAATTATAAGTTTTTCAGCAATTCACACTTTAACTTTCTTGTCCACCTGCACTGGTTCAATACTATTCCTTGCATACATCAACTTTAATCCATAAAGCCACTTTCCTTTGGTTTTATTGTTTTCTTCTATGTTATTGGGTTCGGCTATAAATTTGGTTCGGGGTCTGATTTAGGTCCAGGACAGCCTTGGGTTTGCCCAAGGTCCAGCCTGAGCACCCTGGGTCCCTTGTGGGTTTGTCAGGTTGTATTTGGTGTGAATCCCATACAAAGTTTCATGATAGCTGAATGTAGAGGGCATTGGATATTAGTTTCGTTGCACAATTTGACACAAAATGTTGCCCCCTGTCACAGAGTTTTGACATTTCTTTCTGCTAGGGAACAAGTGATGAGAGTCTGAACCAAACTGCCTACCCTTACTCTGTTGGCTTGTCTCTGAGCTTTGCTGCAACAATACTTGGGTTAAGGTGGTAACAAACATCTCAAGAATATCCTTGTTCAGTCCCAGATTGGATTATGTTGGTTGAGTTGATTGTCTTTATGGCCTCGACAAGCCCCACCCCTACCTTTAAGGTGATCAGCTTTTTCCAGATCTCAACATCAATTGCACTCTCCTAGATTTCAACATCCTGATAGGTGTATGTTGTAAAAGCATTGACCTATTGAAATGTTATCTTCTCCTCTTGAGTGAAAGCAGCATCTCATTCAGATATGTACCCACATGTGGTAGACTTATATTGAGAGGCATAGTTCATAGCATGGTGTCCAACTCCCCTTCATCCATTTACAAATCAATAGCTTGTTGACCAGACTAATGACCTTGAACCAGCATCTTTTCCAGTTTAAGTTTCACTCATTGATTGAGTTTATAATTTTATTTGGTTAAAGCAGGATTGGCCAGGGTGCATCTGCATTGATACCTCCAATGCAATGGAATTGAATGTCAATGTATGCATTTGTTTGATGTCAGGGAGGCCCCTTATCCATTTCTGGTAATTTTTTCATTTCCTTCTTTTCCATAGCATCTGAAGGCTTTTCAGTTGAAAATACAAACCGGGTGTATGATAAAACGCAAGGATTCACAAATGGAAGCTTCAGCAACACAAATATCATTCTAGTAGAAATCTCAGTCAATTGTCAATGGCATGCTGATCTAGCTCAAATCTTAGTTTATTGAGTTGATTATTATCCATTAAAACTTAGCAACTATCAAATTTATGCACAGATAAGTGTGCCTTGTTTTATATGTCTGTTTTCTAGCTTATGTGTCTCAATGTGTTCACCAATTCAAACTGAGATTGGTGCAATGTTGGTGGTATAATTCATACCTGATATTTATGGCTTGGGTCTCTTTGACCTTTGATAGGTTGGTCTACCATGTTTTTAAAATTTCAACACACACACATAAATTAAGACATTTATTGTACTGCATTCCATCTGTTCCAGATGGAAATCTGTATTGATTTAATATTAATTTATTACAAATAATCTTTTATCTTTACATGTTATTGTTTCTTTAAAGCATGGTTAGTGTTGATTCTTCATTGTATTTTTAAACTTAATGCCATTTTATGACTTGGAAGGGCTCATTGAATAAGTTTTTTGGACCTCTTGATGTCCTCTTCTTGGTTTTGGATGTCAAGTGAATATGAATGTTTCTTGCATTGCTTGTTTGAATATAATTTGATTTGCTAATTTTTCATGCAGTTAGTGTGAGTGAAGTTCAGGCCTTATATGAACTATTCAAGAAAATAAGTAGTTCTATCATTGATGATGGGTTGATTCACAAGGTAT
>VDFB02000007.1:64252812-64313168 GCA_007258455.2 Sequoia sempervirens
CACAGGCAAATGCTCTTAAACTAGTCGTCAGCTTTTCAAATTTTAAGCTTTATGAACCTCTTTGGAGTGCCGTGTGCCATTGCATTGGCAAACATCTTTTCAAATTTTAACTCATGCCCCTCAAACTCCTCTGCATTGATGAACAACTTTCACTAGGGATTTTTATGCACCTCTTTGGCCAGGCACACACCATTGCATTTGGGAACATTTTTTGCGTTTTGATGTTTTATGTATCCTGTTAGAGAGACACATGCCTCATAATTGAGAAACATTTTTTAAATTATGAAAACTTGCAAGTCTTATTGTGGGTGCATGCTTATAGATTAACATTTCTTTTCATTAAATATTTTTTGGTCCCTCATTGATCGAGTGTGCACCTCTATACTAGTAAAATATCTTTCAAATTTTAACTTGTGTTCCTTTTTGGTCAGGTATGCGTTATTACACTGTGATGCATTTTTTTTAACTTTTGGCAAAACTGGTCCTCCTTAATTCATGCCTTGACAATTTTCTTGCCTTTTCTCCCTTATTCAAGCTTCAATCTTCACCTCACCAGACGCATTGGAAATCGTGTTTCGTTGATCTTGTGAAGACACAAATGAGAGATGACAACGTAAGATGGACAATCATGATGAAGCTTTGAAACATGACTCTTGACTTGAAGAAACATGGATTCAGTTTGAAATGTGATAGGATGTGAAATTTTTTGTATGGGTGCAACATGCTTGATACTTCCCATTCATTGACATGGAGTATGCTTGAAGTATATATGGTATTGGCATTGCATTCTTCTTTGAACTGTTGAAAAATCGAAAGATTAAACATCTAGGGATCTGATCTGTAATGGAATAATCTGTGACTGATTTCAAATCATAAGACAGACCTTATTTCTTCAAAAAAACTGATTCCAACTCTATGGTACTGAAATTTAACAAAAATAAACCTAAAATCTACTTATGAGTGCTTTAATGACTAGTACTTCCATAATGCAGCAAAGAATGGAAAGAAATTGCAAGAATATATATGCAAGAGTGCATTCACACAATAGAAACACTGATTTACATGGAGAAAATTCCCAAGAGATATATAAGACCCACCACAAGAAAAGACCTTGCTCTATTATTGCTCTTGAAAGTGGTCGATACAATGTATACATGGCATAGTTGCCAGACTTGGACTTGGCACAAACTCAGCAATCTGATTTTTGACTCAGACTTGAACTCAGCAGAAAACTTGGCATAGATTCAGCACTTTTAGAATAGTGCAATATGAAAATATTTTACAAAAGAACACAAATTTTTGAAAAACTGACCCAGACTCACCGAGTCTTTGAAATGGGTCTTCAGGATGTCTTAATGTTTGCTTGACCCAGGACTGGTGAGCCTGGTAACTCTGACATGGTGAATGGATTAATTTGGAGTTTGAAAAGTTATACCTATATTCTACTTTTACAAAAGCAATTCTTTTCTTTTACTCAATCTGTTCGAAGTTGGGAAAAGAACAGCTTACAAGTAAAATTGCATATATTTGTTGACAGTATGGCCCATTTCAGATCCCTACTGTTTACAGTGAACTGATCTCTATGTCTCTTCACCTGCTTGATCATCTTGTTATGCATGGCAGCATTACTGCTGTTGCCATGACAACACTGCTTGAAATTAGACAACAATTCTTGATGGCATTGTGAAAACTGAGTATCCCTGCAATTTAAAATTTGATACACCTTCTGGATATATCCATGGAGTTTCATAAGCTGAGATCTTCCCTCTTAGAGAGCACAATTTTTCCAACTTGTATAGAAGCCCTATATGAAGTTGCAAATGTTTTTTCCCCTCAGAATCATGCTCCTTTGGAGCTGCAATTGCTAATATACATCCCCAAAATCAACACCTCATACACTGCTTCTTACATACCTCATTCACAAATGGTTCAAGTGTAATGTCCCATGCACGAAGGGTTGAACCCCGGTGGATGTAACCCGTCGTGCTAGCAGGCGTGTACTTGATAACTAGATGGTGGGCTCTACGACCATGTGTCTGCTATGCTTGTGGCTTCTATGCCTTCACCTCTGAGGTTGGTGGGATGCAAACCTCACCCTTAACACCCTGGGTAGTTGCCCTCACTACTAGGCCAATCTTTTGGTGTAGTGATTGGACCTTTGTGGTATCAGAGCCAAGGTCTCGAGGTCAAGCCTCACGGAGCGTGGTGGGCTATAATGCCTCGTGTGTGAAGGGTTGAACCCCAACGGATGTAACCCGTCGTGTTGGAAGGCGTGTACCTGATAGCCAGATGGTGGGGCTCCATGACCATGTGTCCGCTGTGCTCGTGGCTTCTATGCCTTCACCTCCGAGGTTGGTGGGATGCAAATCTCACCCTTAACACCCTGGGCAGCCGCCCTCACTACTAGGCTGGTCTTTTGGTGTAGGGTGTTAAGGGTGAGGTTTGTGTCCCACCAGCCTCAGAGGTGAAGGCATAGAAGCCATGAGCACAACGGACATGTGGTCCTGGAGCCCCACCATCTAGTTATTAGGCACATGCCTACCAACATGAAGGGTTACATCTGTCGGGGTTCAACCCTTCATGCACAGGACATTACAACCCACCACGCTCTGCGAGGTTCAACCTCTAGACCTAAGGGATGAGCCAATTGGATTAGGCACTTGTGTTTATCGCCGATGTGTTCATTGAAGAGTGGTGTCCAACATCGCCTATCTTCGGTGCATGAGGAAGGCTTGGATGTTTGTGGCCAGAGCCCGAGCTCAGTCACGATAATCGTTTACTGTCACTCTCCCTTTGAGACTTGTTATCTTGGCCCAACTTGCTATAATCAAAGGAGTGATCAGAATGTGATGGTAGAAATGAGAGGAATGTCAACATAGAATTTGGTAAGGTTTTTCGTCTCACCAAATCGCACCGCATGTAGAGGATTTCGTCTCTACAAGTCAACAAGCCTGTTTCTTCATTCGTGATGTGAAACAAAGCTAGCAAACTCCTTTAAATACTAACTCGAACACCAACCAAGGGGTCGGCCACAAGGAAAATTGATTATCATTTTGGGTGCCAACCAAGTGATTGGTGAGAAATTTAAATATTATTTATCAATATTCAAATTTATTATTAAATTAAAATTTCAAATGTCTTTGGTGTTCAAAAACACTGTTCCTGCCAAGGAGGGTTTAGGGTCGAGCTAGGAAGTGGGGACATGACAGTTTGTGGGATCACTTACATCCTGTAGCTCGCAACAACTTGAGAAATGATGCCCATTCCGTCGAAGTCTCGTGTGATTGCCGATTTTATCATTTGTGATGCTAGAGACATGAGTCCCAGGAATTGTAATCTGGATGTCCAATTGTATTCAAGATCAACTCTCTATTAGCGATTAGATCAAAATTCATTGGAGTATTTGTTCATTAATAAAATTTAAGGAGTCTTTTGATTTGAGCTCAGCATATTCATTTCTCAGTACCGAATTTGTGGTTGTGCATGGTTTGTTCATACTGTGCATGTCATATTTCAGTTTGATAATTAATCTGTGTAGCATACCTCAAAAATATTACAGTTGTGGTAATTAATCTATGCGTAGCATATTTCAGTGGTATTAGAGCCACTATCCTGCCAGCTTGTGGACGATCTCACATTTATGCAATTGAGTCAAAGAGATTTGAGGGCTATAGAGAGAGAGAAGAAGTCTAAAGCACCGTTTTAGTACAATAGTAGTGGAATAGGAGGCAGAGGTAAGCAGATGGTAGAGTAGAATGATGAGATCAAGTCCTTCCTACAAAAACAAGATCAAGTGAATCAAACACTGTTGCAGCTGAAGCAGGCCCTCACTACTGCTATCACCAACAATAAATTAGGACCCAATAATGCGGATGACGGTAATTCTGAATGATCTGGAGGAGGAAATCATAGCAGGACTTCTAATGGATTGACTCTTAGACCCTCCTAGCCCATTTTCCTGCCTAGGATGGAGGTACCTCAAGAGGGAGAAGGAAAAAATCAGCCTGATTTTAGTAGTATTATGCAATATTACATGAAGCTGGACACCGACATTCGAGCAGAGATCCCCTTTGACCAGTTCAACAATGATAAAAAGGGATTTGGAAGTGATGGAAGACAACGTTTGCAATGAGTCAATAAAGATCTTCAATACAAAGTCAACAAACTTTCACTCCCTACATTTGATGGTTCAGGGAAAGTCACTGCACGCACATGGGTGCAAAAGCTAGATACATACTTCTCTCTTAGCCCTATTACCGAAGACGAAGCTGTTAAGTTTGCCATCTTGCATTTGGAAGGTATAGCTCATGAATGGTGGCACCATGGCATTGTGACACAAGGGTTTGACCTTGTTACTACATACGTTGATTTAACACAAAAGCTTATGGAGAGGTTTGATAGAAGGGATCTGGAGGTGTACTTCCAAGAATTGACAAGGTTGAAGCAGCTTGGGACAATGGATGAGTATGTTGCAGAATTCCAAAGGCTAGCTGTTATGGTTCCAGATGTTTTAGACAAGAGACTCATGTTCCTTTTCATCGAGGGACTATTAGATTCTTTCTATGGTTTGGTAAGAGCTTTAGAGCCAGCATCATTGGAAGAAGCTATTCGAAGAGCCCTAAACCTTGAGGACTCCACCAAGAGGATAAAACCATGATCAAAGGCACATTGACAGGGCAGCAAAGGAAACCTTTCCCCAAGACTACTCATTGATCTAAGATCCTTCCTCCAAGGCCTAGCGGAACGGACATATCTAAGAATGAGCTCCGTCGAAGATGCTTATGCTTCCATTGCAAGGAGCCTTGGGCTCAAAGCCATTAATGTTTGGGAAAAGGCCAAATCCACTACATCTAGGTAGTCTCCAATGATGAAGTGGAAATCGAAGGGGGTGAAATCGACGAAGCTACTAAAGAGGAGGAGAAAGAGATAACCATCGAAGGAGAACATATGGGAGGCACTCTTGCAGCACTTTCAAGAGCACCATGATACCATTCTCTCCATAGAGGGGTTCTTCAAGGATAAAGAGTGACAGTATTGATAGATAGTGGAGCCACTCATAATTTCATTGACAAGAGGACCATAGCCAAGATGGGTTTGAAGGCGGAAGACTTTTAGGGATTTGATGTTTTAGCGGCAGGTGGCAACATTCTCTCTTGCACCAATCGGATTCAACAGATGGAGTTGATCCTAGGGGGACACGGGGTGTGAGATGATATTTTACATGGTTGACATTGGTGATACAGATGTGGTCTTGGGAGTGCAATGGTTACATTCGCTTAGGGAGTACACAACCAACTACCAAGCTATGGAGCTGAAGTTCAAGCATGAGGGGAAATAAATCATTCTGTGAGGCCAATCCAAGGGTGGTCCAATGGTAGTTTTAGCTAAGAAGATGGAGAGATCTTTTCGTAGAGATGAGGTGGCTTGGGCAGCAAAGTGTTTGATCATAGATACTAGTCCTCCAAAGGAAGGAAGAACTTACCCCATTGACATCCAGTCCATCTTAGACAAGAAGTGCAAGGTATTCCAAGAGATTCCTTTCGGATTGCCTCTTGATAGGGGATTCCAACATGTGATTGAGCTTGAGGAGGGAGCCAAGCCTGTCATCACGACCCCCTATCAACACCCCAGGATGTATAAAGAGGAAATTGAGAAGTTAATCAAGAAGTTGTTGGATATGGGACACATTTGTCCGAGCTCTAGCCCTTTTGCTTCATCCGTAGTGTTGGTTAAGAAGAAGGATGGGACATTGATAATGTGCATTGATTATAGAAGCATATAGAGGAGGTTCTTGACATACTTGAGCATCATTCATTTTATGCCAAGATGTCAAAATGTGAGTTTGGGATGACTAAAATTTTGTACTTGGGGATAAGACTAGCGCTCAAGGGGTTAGTGTTGATGAGGAGAAGATCAAGGCAATTTAGGATTGGCCTAGGCCCAAGAACTTGTCATAGTTGAGAGGATTTGTGGGTCTATGCAATTATTAAAGGAGGTTTGTGAGAGGATTCTCACAACTTGCAGTTCCCTTAACCAACTTGACAAAGAAGGGGGCATTCTCTTGGAGTCCTATAGCGCAACAAGCTTTTGATAAGCTTAAGGAGGTAATGAGTTCATGTCCTGTATTGGCTATTCTGAATTTCTCACTTCCCTTTGTATTGAGTGCAATGCTTCAGGAGAAGTCATTGGGGCAGTTTTGATACAAAATAAGCATCCCATAGCATATGAGAGTAGAGAGCTCAAGGACTCAGAGAAAGTCTTCTCTATTTACAACAAGGAAATGTTAGCCATTATGCATGCCCTTGCCAAATTTAGACAGTATTTGGTTTCTGGCAAATTTGTGGTGAAGACATATGATAACAACCTCAAATTCTTCTTCAATCAGCTTGATTTGAATGATAGACAAAAAAAATGGGTAAGCAAACTCCAAGCCTGTGATTTTGATATTGAGTATGTGAAGGGTAAGAACAATGTAGTGGCTGATGCACTCTCTAGGAAGCCTCATTTCTGCCCCATGTCTTATATATCTGCTGATTGGAGGATTGCAATAATAGCTGAATATGCCAAAGATTCCATTGCTACTGATATTTTAGAGGCGAAGGTGCTTGATGATAGATACAAGGTAGTTGAAAATCTTATCCTCTACAAAAACTGTGTTTATCTTGTGCCAAAATCAAAGGTTAAAAAGGTTATGAAGGCATGTCATGACACACCTCTTGCTGGTCACCTAGGTTTCTACAAGACATACAAGCAGATAAGGGAGCGTTTCTCATGGAAAGGATTAAAGAAAGATGTGTTGCAGCATGTTAGAGAGTGTTTGGTGTGTCAACATAACAAGATTGAGCATGTTTTTCCAACTGGTCTATTGCAGCCCCTACCCATTCCAAATCAGAAGTGGGAGAGCATCTCTATGGACTTCATTATAGGGTTGCCTAAGGTACAAGGTAAGGATTGTATTTATGTGGTGGTTGATAGGCTTACTAAGTATGCTCATTTTCATGCCATCACTTCAGAATTTAAGGCTCCTCAAGTGGCTGATTTGTTCTTTAGAGAGATATTTAGACTTCATGGGCTGCCCAAGAACATTGTGAATGACAGGGACAGTAGGTTTATCAACTTGTTTTGGCAAGAACTCTTCCATTTGGCTCACACAAAGTTAACTCCAAGTACTAGCTACCACCCTCAAATGGATGGACAGACTAAAGTAGCGAATAAGTGGATTGAAGGGTACTTAAGAAACTATGCCATAGGGCAACAATCAACATGGGTGAAGTGGTTACACTTAGGGGAATTTTGCTACAATACCACACATCATATGTCTATTGCCATGTCTCCCTTTAAGGCACTTTATGGATATGATGCTACTTCCTTCACGGATTTGATCCTTGTAGATAGTAGAGTGCGAGGCGCTAGGGACATGATACAACAAAATGCAGACATCTTGAATGCACTAAAAGATAATTTACAGCACGCTCAAAACCAACAAAAGCTATATGTGGATTAGCGTAGGATTGAGAGGGTGTTTGAGATTGATGACATGGTCTATTTGAGGTTGCAGCCTTATAGACAATCTACCCTTAAGGGAAGTGGTGCAGAAAAGTTAAAGCCAAGATTCTATAGACCCTACTAGATCGTGAGGAGGATTGGGGAAGTTGCATATGAGCTCGAATTACCCCCGAGCAATCGGATTCATAACATTTTTCATGTGTCATGCCTAAAGAGGGCGCTGGGACAGCAGATTGTACCTTCAGTTGAGCTACCTCCTCTTGATGACGAAGGCAAATTGATACTCGAGTCTGAGACAGTTTTGGATGTGAGGGAAAAAGGGTTGAGAAACAAGGTTATTCCGGAGTATTTGGTGAAATGGAAGAATCTTCTAGCTGAAGATGCAACGTGGGAAGGAGTGGAGATCTTTGAGCACCCGAATCTAAAGTTGTTTGAGGGAAAGCAATGTTCGGGTGGGGAGGACTCTCATGTCCTCGCTTCCTAGCTCGGCCCTAAACCATCCTTGGCGGGAATGGTGTTTTTGAACACCAAAGACATTTGAAATCTTAATTTAATAATAAATAATAAATTTGAATTATTGATAAATAATATTTAAATTTTTGGCTGACCCCATGATTGGCACCCAAAATGATAATCAATTTTCCTTGTGGCTGACCCCTTGGTTGGTGTTCGAGTTAGTACTTAAAGGAGTTTGCTGGCTTTGTTTCACATCGCGAATGAAGACACAGGCTTGTTGACTTGTAGAGACGAAATCCTCTATAGGCGGTGCGATTTGGTAAGATGAAAACCTTACCAAATTCTGTGTTGACATTACTCCATTTCTGCCATCACATTCTGATCACTCCTTTGATTATAGTAGGTCGGGCTAGGAGAACGAGTCTCAGAGGGAGAGCGACAGTAAATGATTATCGTGGCCGAGCTCAGGCTCTGCCCACAAACATCCAAGCCTACCCCATACACTAAAGATAGGCGATGCTGGACGCAACTCTTCAATGAACACATCGGCGATAGACACAAGTGCCTAATCTAGTTGGCTCGTCCCTTCCATACTAATCTGTGGGATCACTTACATCCTGTAGCTCGCGACAACCTAAGAAATGATGCCCATTCCACCGGAGTCCTGTGATGATATTCTGTGGCAGCGATTTCATCTGTGATTGCCAATTTTATCATTTGTGCTGCCAGAGACATGAGTCCCAAGAATTGTAATCTGGATGTCCAATTGTATTCAGGATCAACTCTCTGTTAGCGATTAGATCAGAATTCATTGGACTATCTGTTCATTAATAAAATCTGAGGATTCTATTTTGATTTGAGCTCAGCATATTCATTCCTCAGTACCGAATTTGTGGTTGTGCATGGTCTGTTCATACTGTGCGTGTCATATTTCAGTCTGATAATTAATCTGTGTAGCATATCTCAGAAATATTGCAGTTCTGGTAATTAATCTGTGCATAGCATATCTCATCAAGATGTATTATTGTACATATGGCCGCACTTTCGGACACAGAAGACCCAGAAAGCAGATCTACTACATTGTTTTTCAGGCTTTTCTTGTACCTAATTATTAGGTACAATTGCTGAATAAACCTCATCCATTTCAAATTACATGCTTGCTGCAATTTGTTTTAACTTTTGTGCATGCAAGTATTGTAGTGGTTGATGATCAATGTGGGCCTTGTTTTCCTTTTCCATCAAGTAGTGCTTCCACCACTCCGCTGCTTGTACCAGTGCATACAATTCCTTCTCTTATGTTATGTAGTTTAGAACTGCCCCACTAAACAACTTTGATAGCACATCAGTCTTCTTCCTGGCATTATCACTGCTCCAATTGCATACATCCAGGCATCCATCTTTACCTCAAATAATACTCGCAAGTTTGCTAAGGCCATTTGTACATCAGTTATTTAAAAGCAACTTGCTTACTTTTAAATTTTTAATCCAAGTGAAAGACTTAACATTTGCTATGATAGCATGTAAAGGAGCTATAATCTTGGAGGAGGCAACCATTATCTTCTAAATATTTTGGACAGCATTCGCAAAGCATTTTCCTCAACTCTCCACCAACAACAGCCTAATTAGACAAAATATTGCCTTGCAAATTCACATAAGAAACAATGAAAAGTGAAAGAACATTATTCATCAACCTCATGAATGTTACAGGTGGGTTGCATAACCTAAATACCCGTACTCTCCACCAACAACAGTCTAATTAGACAAAATATTGCCTTGCAAATTCACATAAGAAACAATGAAAAGTGAAAGAACATTATTCATCAACCTCATGAATGTTACAGGTGCGTTGCATAACCTAAATACCCGTACATAAATGATTTCACTATAAATTCCGAGGGATTTTGTACAACTATTCTTTATTTGGATTATATGGCTGTGTTACTGGAACAACAATGTTGCAATCTATGCAATGGTACAATGATTCATCTATTTGACAAGGTGAAACTGATGAGATAACTGTATTTTGCAGCAATAATTTTCAGTGTTAAATTTTTTGTCCTGTTTTAGTCATACCCCAGATTATGTTGAAGTGCATATATTAGACTTTGAAAAGGATTCATGGAATCGTGGTTTGTTTCGTATAAATTAATGACTGGTGATTATGTCAACTCTGATGTATCTCCAATGCAGGTAATGTCTTCATTTATTGGGCTTCTTGACATCATAATTGTCTCCAGAATGAACCTTAGAATGCATATTCCAGACCGAGCTTTTGTTTTAGGTGATCAAGCTTTGACAGACGCCATTTCCAAGATTCAGTTAATGCCCATGCTTGTTCTATCTTCCCAGCTTTGTCCCATTGGAATTGAGGGCACTGTCTTTGCTTTCCTGATGTCAGTGTCCAACTTTGGAAGTACTTCTGGTACTTGGTTAGGTGCACTTCTGTTAAAATGGCTACATATCCAAAGGGACGACTATAGCAGACTTTGGTTGGCAGTGCTGATACGTAGCCTTATGAGACTCTCCCCTCTCTTCTTTATCTTTCTGGTACCAGACTGTACAGTGGAAAGCATCAAGCCTCCAAGCATTTCCATAACAAATGATTTAGAACTGGAAGAGCGTACAAAGGATATCATGCCCTTCAGTAAGGTTTCTGTAAATGAGTTAAACAGATAGTGTGGATGGATACATTAGCTGTAGACAACACCACTCTACAACAAAGTGTAGTGCTTGGCATGATGGAGGGAAAAGTTCAGGATCAAGTCTCATACTCAGAATTATGGATTAAGATTCATAAGTTGCAGAATACAAAAGATTTAAGGATTGTAGAACTACAAACAATTATGTATTTGCAATTACATATGATACAAACTAGCAGGACCTGGACTGGAACATCTCAGCGAACTCTTCATTGAGACTTTGAAACATTAGATATATTGCCATTATAGACTACTGTAATGAAGGTTTTGCGTCATCTCTTCTAGGTATTTTTAAGCTTGCTATTGAAATGGAAATGATACAGAACAATAAGGTAACAAAGGCCTCTAGAATCTACCTTGCAAGCTTATCTTACATTTGCTTGATGCCTCTTGGTCCTCTGCCTTGTATGATCAAAATGGTTATATATTTTTTATTCTAGATTCAAATCTTAGTTATGTTGAATTCAAAAATGTCAGGTTAATTTATATAGATATTAATTTATTCTTGCCGCAAAAGGAACTTTGAACCTTGTAGATAATGAATTAAATGGGAAATAACCAAGATGTATATGATATTATCATCATATCAGATGAAGATATAAATTGCAATATTTTAGGGGGAACACATTAAGTCCCTATTGTATTATGCTTTCGTGATTAGGTGGCCACTACAGAATTTTAGATTTAAATAATAAAAAGAAAAATAATAGCTATTGGATATTAATGATGTTGCTTTGCTTTACTGGCTGTAGTCCAAATAAACCATGTTCTGATCGTGATAAAATTTTGTAGTACCTATGCTTGTTACGGTAAGTTAAAAATCTTAAGGGAGGAATAAAGTAATCACTTGCATTCTAGTGAGAACCATGAGAGAAGTTCTTGCACGACAGCAAACCAAGTCTGAAAATACAATGCATGAGGACAATATTGAGCTGATGAAGACCGTTTGCAGAAAAAAATAAACAAGTCAAATTCGAATACTTTCTAATCCTAAGATTTACAATATCTACTTATTTCTTCACTGATTGGTTGCAATACAAGATAAAGTTTGAAAACAGATCTGTGTTCTGGGATCCTCTCAAAGTCAATTTTCAACACTTCTCTCTTTTTCTCTTTTTCAACATGCATTCTTGACTTATGAGCACAAAGCAGGATTCTAGAGACCCAATATCCAAACGAGCACCACAATATTTCAGTGCTTTAACATGTAGATGACTGGAGATTATTGTTGAAGATCAGCATGTAATGCACCTACTTATGGCTACAAGGTGGCTTTATAGGTCAATCATTCTATTTATTACCTTTAATACAGGCATCAAAATATCGTTGTCAAAAAACATCAACAAACCATCTATTAGAAATATGCCACCTAAACATTCATCAGTCTTTTATGCTATCAAATTCGATCACCAATATGAAGCTACACTTTCACCATATATCCTCTCATATGAAGGTAAACGTACTGTTTTAGGGCACCTCCATTTGAGATGCCACTTTGGTACAGGCGAGCCCTTATGCAAGCAACAGAGTGAGATTGTGTATATATTGCGCACAGATCAACTGAGGGTACAAATAAGAGATAATTCAGATGCATATTTGCAAGAATTTCACTACATAATAGGAATTAACAAGAGATTTATGTTTAATGCGCACGATCGATGAACACAACTGCTAAAAGGAAAAAATAACAACCAAAAACAGTAACAAAAACATTACATGCTGTTCTTTAGTAGTGATTGGTGGCATGAAAGTTCATGGCATAGCCTGGCAGGATTTGGCAAGCCACAATTAAATGATCACTCCAAAAGCAGGAAAATATTTGGCAACTTACAAAGCAATGAATATACAGTAATGACGCCCAAAGTTGGTGAGTAGGGTACGCAGAACAAATGTGGATATCTTCTTTGCTCAGTCCTTCCGAAGTAAAGGGATGCAGGGCTCACATTGTAGCAACACCGAAAAGTTTTGAAGGAAAATATGCTGAGTTAAAGTTTATTTGGTGAATACAATTTCTACCATTATGATAACATACAATTCAACAAAACAACAATATGATTATTGTGGGTGCAAGTGACTCTAATAGGCAAAGAGAAGATTTCAGTCATTCATAATTTGGTAGATGGAACTTTCTTCTACATTCATAATATTCGATATGACCTAATAGATGTTCAACTTTAGGAAGAACTTGAACGTATATCTTTTATGTAATGAAGTTGCTTAACTGTCTCCATACTGACACTGAAAAGCTTCTACCGAGTAGAGAAAAATGCTTTTATCTATCTTAATATCAAAGTTTCTTCATGGACGATTTTAATCACATTTAAGCAGGGTTATTCAGCTTAATCGCACTTATAAACTTCCATAGTTAAAAGTTACGGGGAAAAAGCACAAATCTGGAACTCAGTAAATATTTATATAGTCAGTAATATTATCGTTCTATAATATGAATGCAATTGAAGGACGGCAATGTTAACAAACTACACAATTTCTTTAAGTTATTATTTTGCTGGAATCCTTTCTAATTGTTCATACTTTCATACTTAAGTCACTCTGATATATTATAATAGCCCTTAAACCAGAAGCATTTATCTCAACTTTATTCACGTTAAGTCGAAAGGTTTATTGATATGGTTACAGAGTACCATTTATCCAGCTGTCCACAATCAGTGGCAAGTTTGAATCCATGCAGTAGGAGAAATATATATATTACTGCAACATCTTGTTTCCGTGGCTAAGCCATTGCAATGTAATTTTTTTTTAGTAAAATCATTATTAATTAAAATTTAATTGATGGGAACCTTTTTTTTAAATGAGGTTTAATGATTACCATAAGAGATACAATTCAGTAGTGGTAATATTTTTGAAATTAAAATTTAGAAAGGGTAAAAATATTTTGTTGATTTTTTTGGTTGATAAATAGCTGTTCATTAATTGACTTTGGATTTGTTGGAAGTAGAATGACAAAACCTGTGTGGTCAAAATTTAATTACAGTCATATCTGTGGGTGTAGAAATGAATTGGGCCCTTTGTGCATGGAAATAAATTTTAACTACAAAAATGAACTTGTGCCATGTCTCTTGCATCTAAAAAGAGAGACTCGTATTGATGTTTGGACCTGCAATAAAAGACTAGCAATGTTGAACACTCTTTGGAACCTGCTAAGCAAAGATCTTCTTATGACAAGCCTCTTGATTCAATTCATTGATATTCAATAAAAGGAAGACAAAATGTAATGTATGAAGAAAACATTGACCTAATCAAGGTAATTTGGTACCAAAAACAATATTCAAAGACCTAATGCAAAACTAGGGTTTTGAAGCTTGCTAATAAAGAGACATGCAATTGAAATATGTTGATGTAATGCAATGATAGGACAAGGGCTAATGTGATTATAAGAGTGACTCAATTGGATAAAGATTCTAGATTCTAAAACTACAAAATAGAAAGTAAGAATATCTAATCAGTTATAACAAAAAAATAAATAAAAATAATTCTATAAACTCAAATGCTCAATATCCAATGTAAAATAAAAATATGAAATATATATTTTTCATTCTTATAACTATTAAATTTGGCATTTCATATTTAGTGGTTTTGCACGTGATATAATTTCTTATAGGTGATTTAATGTTTATTTTAAATATTTTGAAGAATTAAGTATTATTATGCCTTAAATCTAAGGTTATATTTATGTTTAATATTAATCTAACCTATCTTTACCCTCTTAAAAAATTATGCATCATTACGTTCTGTTTTTAATTAATTAGAAAAATGTCTATTAATAATAACAATAAAAATATACAGACAACAGCGTCTGGAACTCAATATTAGCGCTCTGTTGTTACGTAAAAAATCCACCTCCTTTGCCGTCGTTTCTGATCCACTGGCACCGTCTTTTATCGTATGAACTCCATCTGCTCTCACCAATACCCTCATATAACTGTAGAGTTTTTTATAAAGTAAGAAAGATTAATCCACCAGAAGTGCAAAGATACGAAAGAAAGCCTGAAGATACTCCAAATCAGTCTCAGGAGCATAGTCCTTGCTTCACTGCTCAGACAACATTGCATCCCGATCGTTTTCTCCCTGTAAAACTAGAAATCGCACCTCCAGTTAATGGAAATGCTGCATTGGCTCAAACCCTCTGAAGTCTCTGCCTGTCCAAGGAAGGGTTTTCCCATTAACAGTTTGCCTCCTTCAGAACTCTATCTAGACACTTATGAAATTCCTCCTTTATGTAGCAAACAACCAAAGCCCTAACCTCATCCTTCTCCCTCAGTAGGTTCAAAAAGTTTGAAACGGAAACGACGATGCCAGAAATCACCTTGTACCTCGAAGTATCTTCCATGAAATTCTTGCCCAGAATATCCCTTTATCGCTTCCAACACACCTAAGAGGACCACTCGAAGATTTTACCCAACCGCAGATCGACGATGATTCGCAGAAAGCTATCTGGTGCCTGCCTGTAATGAATTGAACCGCTTTATATTCGCAAATCGTATTATTACGTTCTTTCATAAAACCTCACAGGAGCCGCCATCAATATGAAATGACACAAACATGCTTTCAAATATTTTAGGTAGTGGTCCTATGGAGGGGCTTCTTAAAATATGTTAGCAGTTGGGTCAATAATTTTATAATAATAGGTAAATTTAAAATTTTAAAATTTTAAAATTTGAGAAGTTGGTGTTCTAATGATTATAATTTATTGGTAATCATGCTAAATCTACATTTATATAGATAAATCTAAAAATTTATTTGTTTGAATTTTAAATTATAAAGATTAATATTTGATAGCAAAATTTTAGAAAGCTAGAAGGGGAAACTTTTAGGTCTACCCTAAAGACACCCCTAAAATCTAAAATCTAAAATTTAAAAAGTAGGGTATCCTATTTTCTTGCACAAGATTCTAATTTATCAAAAAGCATATTCTTTTGCTTTTCATGAGAACCCTTCCTCCATAAAAACAATTCTTGTAGAGGCACATGAAAGCACTTCTTGAGGGGGATTTATGAAGGAATATCGTATCATCCCATAGAACAAGCAATCATTCCCATCTCAAAACATGTATCATTTATCACTTCATATTTAATATCAATGCCATAATTGATAAGGATGTTGGCTAATTTGTTTTGATTGGAGGTAAAAAATGGGTTTTGAAGGGGCTAAAAAACCTTTACAAAAAAAAGCAGCTGATAAAAGTAGAAAACAACATTACGCAACAATCAGCCCAACGACAACAAACCAACAACCAAAAAACAACCAAAAAGAAGGCAGACAACCAACACCACTACATATTGTTGAGAATCTCAACAACCTCCATTTCACTAGCAGTCATCTTCTGCACTTTATCGATAGTATCAAACACCTTTAAACTAGAGGCCCTGCTCTGAGCTTTCATTTTGTTTCTAGTTCTGGCCCCCAACCCACTAGTTTTTACCTCATCAGTCAAAACACTACCTTTAACACCACCCTTCTCACTAGTGCAATCCACATCCAGCAGCTTACTTGCAGCAGCAGTATCATCAATAGACATAGTATCCTTTCTCTTTTTCACAGTAGTCATAGGGGAGATCATCTTGGCAGATTCAGAAATAGCCAAAACCTTAGGGACATCTCCACTCTTCATCACAACATTCCACATTTTATCAATTTTATCCTCAAGGGATAAGATTCTCCTTTCCAAGTTCTATTTCAGATTGATTGTCTCCTCTACCATAGTATTAGCCACAGTATTAAGAGAGTCCATCAGATCATCAATTTCGCTTTGGATAGAAGGATCCTCAGCCTTACTAGCAATACCTCTAATTCTTACATTAGTCTTGTTAATCTCATGGAAGAACCACTTAAAAAGTTTAAACAACACATTAGCACTATCACGAGCCAAGCCCAACACATCAACATCCTCTCTGTCAAAGTTCTTAATCCCTTTTCCCATAGCCACATCCTCATCAGAAGCACTAACATGAACCTTATCAGCAGAAATATCCTTACTTTTTCCAACAGAGACATGAGTCTTCATCTTTCGAATGGAGCAAGCGATTTCCTCCGCAACAGCCTTCCTTTTCATTAGCCTATCCACATCCGCTTTGCTAGTTCCCACAGTATGATCTCCATCCACATTGCTTTCCTTCCCCTGCTTCTGCATCCCAATGTCAGCACCCGGAGAAGCCTCACCAAAGATACCTCTAGCCAGGGAAAGAGGGAAACCCTTCTCCAAGAGTTGGCCAACAGTTCTCAACACCTTTCTCTTCCGGCTCCCATCCTTAGTCTCCTGCAAACAAGTTGCTGGGGTAGGAGAAGAAGCTTCCCTATAAAGTTCATTTTTGTCCTTAACCCCCTTAGATTGAACATACACTACCACCTCATCACTACATATCATATAGCCCTTTTGTCATCCGGCTTCCTTTTCCCAGTCTTACTTGAAACAAAGGGGAATTAGGGCCCTCCTCAAAAGAGGCATACAAATCCGGGACATAATCAGCATCATCATCCCTATCAGACTCAGACTCTTTATTCAAAATAAGCCTCCTCTTCTTAAATTTTTTAATAACCCTTTCCTCTTGTTAATATTTCTATAACAATGGTTATACCAAAAAGGATCGAAGAGTTCAAAATTGCTCATGCTTATTTCACTATATTTTCTAACTTCTAGTTTAGGAATCTTTTGTCTTGTATAATAAAAAAATCGCTATTGAGTCATCTTTAATGATTAGTGGAATATTTTCTTATTGTAAAGCCAATTGTAAATTAATTAGTAAGCTTGTAGTCTTCACTTCATTATTAGAATTGATTTTCAATTTATAAAAAGCTACTCAAATTAGGGACCTAGAAGAGTTCCAAATTAGACACTCAACCTTATACTCAATGGACTTCCTTGTGAGATGCCATTAAATTTGGGTTTAATGATGCTCGATGGGACAAAATATTGCATTATATTAGCTCTTAGAAATTTGATATAGGTTTAACCTCAAAAGCCCCATAAATGGGGGGAGTATGAAGAAGCCTTCGATTAGTTAGTGTTTATTTATCTCAAGAAGAGGTCTTTTTATTTTTAAGACTACTTTAGAACTTGAATCATGACCACCTTTGAAATGTCAACCTTTATCCTTTACAACACTTGATCTAAGGATAGAGAGGAGTCTTGGAAGGTCTTTATGTTCCTTTTCTTCTAGATGTGCCAAATAATATGGGAAGGAAAAAATAACCAAAGACAAGAAAAAATCCCTTGTTTAGAACTAGCCAACTTTTGAATAATTTCAGTAGGGTTTTTAAAAGAGTCTTGGACAAGTCTAGAAACCCATACTTAAATAGTTTGATGTGAGTTCTTCTTCTACAAAACAAGCAACACAAAGCACACCAACTTCAAGACTATGACCTTATGTCATACCATCAAACTAAAATGGTTCAATGCAAGATCTTCTTTTACAAAAAAATCCTTACAAAAGTCCTTGACTTCAAGATTATGGCCTTATACTGCACCTTCAAGTCAAGCCAATCCTCATCAATAGGGTTAGAGTCCAACACTATATAACCCAGTTTAGCAAAATACACAAATTTTGAATAAGCCTATTTGATTTTATTATCGTCCTCCATGATTAATTTTTTTTCTTTCTTCTAGAATCTCTCTCAACACTTTGATATGAGGACCGTGAATCCCTAAAGCTAAAAAATCTCTCCACTAAGAAATGATTAATCCATTTTCTTTTTTTTGTGTAACATAATATCTCACTAGACCATTATGGGCCTTTGATAATATCTCCCTAGCTTCATTCATATCAATTTTTGAATTCAAGTGCTTAAAGCCATTTCATGAAACCTACTAAAACAAACATTTGCATCCATTTTGAATTTCTTGGGCTAAATCATTTGTAAGCAAAGATATGCACTTGAGTATGAAATTACACATGAGAACCCGAAAGGGGATTAACAATAGTGAAAATTACAAAAGGATCATTTGAGTCCAATTTTTTTTTCTTTCTAAATGTGACATTTAGGAGAGATTTGAAAACAACCTTTAAACCAATTTTGCCACAAATGCCCTATTTTGGTTTTCTTAATTTCTAATTCCTCCACTACTCACCCCTTTAGGAGAGAAATTTTTTGTCCATGGCATAAAAAATAATCTCTTTTTTCCTTAGTTCTTTGTCAAAAGAGAGTTCTCATTATATTTTCCAAAGCTTTGATGACTCCAATTGGAAAACAAAGAGAAGACAAGATAAATTACTGAAGTAGCAAAGACCATTTTATTCAAAGGAAGTCTTCTAGACAAATTCATCTACTTACCCTTGCAAGAGGCCAATTTTGACTAAAAATAACTTAAGAAAGTGTTTCAAAGTGAGTTACAACTATCTCTAGAGAAAAGTAGGACACCTAAATATTTATGAGGAAATGAGCTAATTCTAAAACCAAGCATGTTTGCAATCCTCTCTTGAGTCTAGGTCAAAGTACTGAGAAATAAGACCTTTGATTTTTAATCATTTTTGAATTTCCATAAAGCCTTCATGTTTGTGGAGAGAGTTTTTTTTATAATTGTGGGCTCACAAAATTAGTTTTTCCAAACAAAATACTATCATCAACATAAATTTTATGAGTGATGGCATCAACTCCTTTAGTCATATGGGTGCCTTTTCATAAGCCAAATTCAAATGCCACCCAAATGGATCTTTCTAAAACTTATTCCATCATAATAAAAATAAATGGCAACAAAGGGCCTAATATTGTGCGATGTAGGTTCCCTTGTCCTATGCTATCAACCAACCATTTAAACATCTTCCTATGCACCTACCACTTATTCTCATTCCCACTTTCACACACTTATACATTCACTCTATCCACAAGTTTATCACTCCTATGTGCACACCTATTTCCATGCACACATCATTTGTTGAGATCTAGCCCTTTTCTAAATCTTAGGACTAATTCATGGTTGGAAGGCCATCCTTATAGTTGTGGACTTGTTTTGCCTAAAATTTAAAAATTCGAATTTGACCAATTTCTTATCTTTACCCTTCCTACCTAGCCCCACTAAACATAAGTTTAAAGCAAATAATTAATTCACATTCACACCTTTAATTGATGTTCTAAAAAAATCTATTCTTGTGCAAGCATTCTATAAGTATATGAGTGATTGAGAATTACCATTTGTGTTAATTCATACACATTTGTGAGGGTTGACCTAGGAGATTATGTCCTCTTGTGATATGTCAACAACCTCGGAAAGGTATTTTTAAATACTATCAATCCACAAATATTAGGAAACATAGAGGAAATCCATACATGCCTAACAAAGATGATAATAGAAGTCTACATATTACACAAGACAAGTTCAGGGTCACAAACCCATCCCCGATAGTTAGATTTATCCCTATGTAGTCACATTAGAATATTTTAATTCCAAAGCAATTCACTATGCTAATACTCACTATTACAGATCTCAAAACCCATCAGATTTAAATTCACAACAATCTTAATATGTTCTTCGATTATCGAGATAAATACAATTATTTACATATATTTATTACTGTTAGAAATTATGAATACATCAACTCAACTCATTTCATTTATTGTCTTACACCTTATGATATTGCTATCAGATTTCACCTGTGTAGTTTTTTTATTCGAAAAACTACACAGATGAATCCTAATAGCAATATCATAATTTGACACGTTGTGGAAAATACCTCCATCTTACACCTTATCAATTAACTAAAAAAACAACATTATTTTCCTTTACAACTATTTAATATCTATGTTTGTGTGACAGCTTTATACCCTTTAGACAAATTTCAAGCCATTGTTAAGAAATAGAACTAGATACAGAGACCCTAGCTTTATCCTCTAGAGTTGGTTTAGGAAAACGACTTTCTTTGTCATTGCTGAAGTTTAGGTATATGGTAAGACGTAGTTTTCTCAGCACCCAAACAAGTTAGAACTTTAAAACAACGTAGAAACAGGACGACACGTTTAGAGACATAATGAAGAGAAGCCAAGCACTGCATTTCACTCTACTCAAAATAGTGACACTGTATATATAATTTTTTTTTCATTAAGAAAAGTTAGTTAGATTTCAATTTAAAATTACAATGATATTTGGCAAACTGGTACTAATAAGTTCATATGTTCTCCATTTTTTTGGTTCAGTATTTGTAATGGGTAATTGGGTACGAAAAATCATTGGGCCATTCAGAAAGATGTGGCATTCCATCCATAGAAGATTTCACGGTTCTCACAACAAATGTAAGTTGTTCACATTACTCTGCATTGTTCATACTGCTATGATAACTTCTCAGGTATAACTGGAATTTAGATTGATTTACAGCTAAATGTTGCTCATTCTGGTTTGATTTTGTTCATGATGGCAGGTCGTGGAATTTATGTTCTGTATGAAGATGTGAGATCCTGTGGATATGAAGATGTGCATGTGATGTGGTCCATTCTGGTGGACTCCTCCCATACTTCTCCTGAAATAATACCCACTACCTTACTTCCTATTTCTCCAGGTGACGTTTCAGTGTAAATTGTATTGACATGAGATAGACTTCTGTTTGAGGCTTTTTAGGTGAAGCTGGTTTGTGTCAGATTCGTATGGGTAGATTAGGGATGGATTTGAGTCTCTAATCTGTGCTCTTAGGGTATGGATGGGTGTTTTTTTTTTGGATGTTGTTGAGAATTTTTAGTAGTTTTTATAAGTATGGGTCTTATTGATTTTTAATAATGGATAAACTTAATATTTTAAGTTTTCCAATTTCAGAAAGCTATGGTCTCATGACATTTTTTTTGTTTATTATATAATGGAGATCATCCACAAATTCTTTGTAACTATCTGATACGGGAGCACGAGCCTTCTTGGGCTGAACCTCTTCGGCTAAGAGCCAAGGATTGAGGGGTAACTATTTCACCAAACTCCCTTCTTGGGTTGAACCTCTTCGGCTAAGAGCCAAGGACTGAGGGGTATCTATTTCACCAAACTCCCTTCTTGGGTTGAACCTCTTCGGCTAAGAGCCAAGGTCGATTGAGGGGTATCTATTTCACCAAATTCACTAGGCACGATCCTGGCCTCATCCCATTTAGAACCTTTCAACTTCACTAGTAGACCAATGGTCCATTGACCTCATAATTTTTTTAATAATAAGGAATGTTAAATCTACAATTATATAATTTTATAAAAAAAATATTTGCAATAATTTAAAAAATATATATGATTACATGTAACAGCAAAATTTAAGAACGTAGGTGAGGGAAACTTTTAGCTTCACCCTCAAAATATTCACTTCAAATTTAAAATTTAAAAAGTAGAGACTTCTATTTTCTTGAAAAAATTCTATTTTATCTTTTAACATATACGTTTCCTTCTCGTAACTTGCACAAAATTCTATTTTAATATTTTATCCTTTTTAACGTATAGTTTTCCTTCTTATAGCACCCCCTACTCTTGTAGTCACTCCATAAAACCTTTTCCTCACAATATCTGTTTTGACATTTTTTAACTACAAACTTCTTCTTTAATAAAAAATCATCATTTCAGTTTAAACTGTAGTTACTGTATTATTGCTGTTTTATTCAAGGGTTCATTAGTTTATGTGCACAAATCATAGATTATAGAAGCCAAATGGTTTATGCTTAAGAAACAGTTTGGATGGAGAAAGAAATGAATATAAATTCCCACACAACACATGATATAATCATAGTAAGTGCGGAAAAATGCATTATACAATTGTTGATTTGTAAAACAAATTATATGAATTGAAAAGACATTAAAATTTTGTATGGAATGCAAGATTATTAGTATAATTTATTTGAATAATATTTTATATAATTATTGATTAATTGTATGTATTTAAAGATTTGTTGGTGTGATCTTCTTTTAATTATTTGGAATATATAATGATTTAAATTGAAAGATATAAAAAAAAATATATATTAATTTAACACAACAGAAAGAGGTTTTGAAGAGGTCAATTAAAGATGATAAGATAGACAAAGAAAAGGTATATTTTAACAATTAAGTTGATTATATTCTAATTAAAAAATAATATTAGAGATGAACAATGATGTTATTAAGATACTAACTATAATGGTGAAATTAGGGTATCCATGCCATTGGTCATTTAGTTTTGTGTTCATTTTGAAGAAATATCTTGATACATATACATAGTGACAAATGACACATTCTTGTGCAAAGTTGAGCTCATTCCCTCTAGCCTTTTACCCACCATATACAAACATCCACATACACTTAGCACTACCTTATCCTTATATGCACACATGACTATACATTCACTATATCCACACACTTATCACATTTACTTGTAAACTTATTTCACATGGGTGTTGGCCACCTAGACATGACCATTTACCTACTTTAGGACATTCCCATGGTTGCAGGGTTGGCCCCATGGTAGCAAATTTATCCCCTCTATAAATTGAAATCTAAATTTTGGTGGACAAGCACCTTTCACCTTCTCACCCTAAGCCAACTAAACACATTTTCGTGCAATTTGATCCTATGTGCTAGAATTTAAAAAAATTTAATGCATTTATTTTGGGACATCTAAAATAGATGTTCTCTCTCATACTAGAGCATTAAAGGATCAATTAATTGAGATATATATTTGGTACACTAAAAGGAGTACTAAATTTGCATATACCTTATGAGGATGCTTGTTTGTTGTTTTCAAAATATTTGTACACATTTTTTAGGGTTGCCCTAGGAGAACTTGTCTTGTTGTGATACAATAATAGCCCCATCAAGGTATTCTTAGACATTGCTAGCCCCAAAAATATCAAAAAATGCAAAAGACAAGGAGACACACTAGCCAAGTAGAAGAGTAGAATCCCACTAGGTGTAGGGATGAATTGGTACTTAGAGGACTAGTTAATGTTTGGAAACTTGTTCTAGACTTACATAAACTTGTCTTGCATTAGAAGATAAACTGAAGGTAGAATTTGAGGCACTCTTTTTGACAAAGATATCCTATTTCTCAAGCACATTCTAGCTTGATCCCTAAATCTTCATTATTTGCACACTATATTTTGGTCATAAAGCTAAGTATTACCTTTTTATTATATTTACTTTCCCAATTTAGCTATTGTGAGTAATTTGATTAACATTCCTAGCTATTATTATTTAATCTAGTTTAGTATATTCTTATACTTATGCATTTGATTGGATTAGCCTAGATTAAACATTGGGGAATGCTTGTTTTCCTTTACATTTGGTGAACTTAACCAATCTTTCACATAACCTAGTTTACTTCCTAGGGTTTCTTAGATCTATGTTTTTCTAATTTTATATCACTTTTAGATACAATTTCTCTTTTGTATTCTTGTGCACTTCATTAAAAAATCTTTCTTCTAGAGTTTAGTTCTTACTTGATACTTCCTATTAATCACCTACCCTACCCACCCTTATATTGTCATTAAATTCTATGTTTCCACTTGATTTTAGATCTAATCTACCCTTGATTTTTCTATTTATTTTGATATTAGATTATTTTACCCTATCCATATTATTGGTTTATGTTTAAAATCACTCATTTAAATCCTAATATGGTTGCCCATTCTAATGATGATATCTTTTATGGTGGTCATATTGAGATGAATATATGTGAACAAGAGGATTATGATCATGATGCACATGTCACTTAACAAGATGTTTGTCTTATGAGACAAGATTCACATTCATGCAAGTTGAGAGTTCTAACCAATTGAAAAATCAATTTTATAAGGCATTAGTGGATTGTCCTCATGATATAATTTTTTACAAGATTTTGGATTCTCAATACATATTTCTAGTGGTGTATCCTCCAACCTATCTTCCTTTTCCAACCATAACCCTATGAATTCTATAGCCACTACCACCATTAACCCTAATCTTAACCCTACTACTTCCATTTCCCCTACCTCATTCCCTTTTGGTTTACCCAAATGATATACTCCTCTTTTCATCAACCGATTACTACTTCCATTCTTTATAGCATCCCATGTTTATTTCCACTCCCATTACTTCCCTTTCTACCACTATTGCACCCTCTACTCATGCTACCCTTAATATATCCACATTGTGATCCATACTTCTCATGTTATGTCCAACCAACTCACCATATTTGTGCCTCTTACTTCCCAACCCCTCTTCGCCCATTCACCCATTTCCCATACTCCTAATACCACCCTTGTTCCCATTGCTATCTTAGATGCACTAATGCAAGAGGTTGTAAATCTAAAGAAATAAATTAAGGATAAAAATAAATATATATTGCATACAATCCTCCACATTTAACACCTTTAGTTTATGAGATTATGTTATATTCATTTCCCATAAAATTTTTGGTTCCTCATTTTGCGATTTATAAAGGTAAATGAGGCTAACATCCATTAACAATCATTTACATTGATATGTGTTGATTTTTCTTATGATGAAATGATCTTAGCTAATTTGTTTCCATAAACCCTTAAGGGTCCTATGCTATCCAATTGTTCTATTCATTACCTCCATGTTCTATTAAGTTATTTGATTACCCTTCTACTACGTTCTTATAGGATTTTAAAATAAACACGTGGGATTGAAAGTTACCATTAATAAACTTACTAGGTGCACAAAAAAGAGAAACATACCTATCAATTATTTTCTATTTCAATATTTATGTAGCAAACTAAAACACCAATTCGATATATCCTAATTGTCTTAGAAATAGTTTTACTATTCATCTTACATAACCTAAGGTCCAACGTAATGTTGGAATATGTGCCCCAATCCTTACTAACATGGAACTCCTGAAGGGAAAAGTTGCTATGACATTGTTCATGTGTGGGTGACTAATTGTTCTAAATCTGCTTGGTAGGTTCATGTCACCAAGATAGAGTTGATGTCTTGCAAAAAATGACTATCATGTGACTCTTCTGTGTTCGGCGTGACCTTTTGTCGATTGGTAGAACTCTGGGTGACAGTTGATCTTATCGGGCTAACTCTAGGGCTTTGGCGAGATGTCCCAGTGAATGGTGTAAGTCTCACCGATAGCTTTTGGCTATCGAGCTAACACACACGGATCATCGGAGAGAGGTCTCATCGAAGAAGTATGTCTCACCAACGGGAGTATTCTCTTGGTCCATTCACGGTGACAAAAGACTTCGATGAGAAGTCTTAGCGACTTGAATAAGTCACGTTGACAGTCATCGGTGTAGCTCTCGGTGCCCGGTGAAACGTCTTGGCGAAGTCAAATGTCTTGCCGACTCAGCGAAAGACATAAGTCTTGTTGATTGGTGAATGCAGTGCTTGGGGTGACTTAAGACCTCGGTATAAGGTCTTGGCGAAGACGGTAAGTCTTGCTGACTCTTCGATGCTTCGGTGTGACATGTTCAGCCAGTGTAAGGTCTTAGCGAAAGAATTAAGTCTTGCCGACTCGGTAAGACTTGGATGAGCTCGGTATGAAGTCTCGGCAAAAGACGAATGTCTTGCTGACTGTCAAATGCTTTGGTGAAACCTGCGGAGACTCGACGAAACCTTTTGGTGAATGGGAAGTCTTGCCGATGGAAAAGTGGAAATTGATATGCTTTGTGAGCATCGGTAAAACGTCTTGATGACTCGTGGAAGCTATGGCGATATCAATATGAAGACTTTATGGCATTGGGGAGACACTGTTAGTGTCTCACCGATATGCCAACAAAGTTTGATCGCCTTTGACTGTGTGACCATCCTATGTGGCATCCTGCTCGACCAATCAGAGGAAGTAGTGTTCAAACGGATGACGGTTGGATTTTTGCATCAGTTGCAACACTGGAAAAACTGCATGCAAGGAAAAATCTGAAAAGGCATGGAAACTTTCTTCGATGGAGCATTGACAGATAAGGATGAACTGAAGGAAAAAATCAGAATGTGATAAGATTTAAAGGATTGATTTTGATTGGAAATCATGATGAGTAAGATTGGATTGATGAGAGCATTTTTGCAACTGAATGAACAGTGAATGAAGCTACTGTGAACTAATACCAGAGAGTTGTATCTCTAATTGTATGTAATTGTTGTTACCGTAATACAAAAGTATTTAGCTTGGTGTGGTGGGTTTTTTCCTGAAAGGGTTTCCCACGTAAATCTGTTGTTCATTGTCTTTGAATATCTTCTCTATTTTTGCAAATCTTTCATGTGTATCTTAATTGAATTATAATTAGAAAAATTAAAAGTATTGTATGCTTACTCCCCTGTGGTTTTGACATTAGGAAAGTTGCTTCCGCACCGTTGCTTTCCTTACAAGTGGTATCAGAGCCTAGCCAGTTGTGTTATCCTTGTGAGAGGGTTGGGTTTTTTGTGTCAATTCTTTTTCAGTGGGAGTTTGGTAGAGGTCTGATAGTTTAATTACAAATTAAGATGGCAAGCACATCCGGAAGGATGGATATAGAGAAATTCAATGGTAGCAATTTTGAGCTGTGGAAACTCAAAATGGAAGATCTGTTAGTGGACCAAGATCTTTGGATTGTTGTGTCTGGAACAATGCCTCAAGGCATGAAGCAAGAGAATTGAGACCTTGTAGATAGAAAGTCTAAGGGGCTGATAAGGCTTTGTTTGGTAGACTCTATTCTTTTGAACATTCATGAAGAAAATACTGCCTCTTCCTTGTGGAAAAAACTAGCATCTATTTATCAGGGCAAGTCCTTGGTGAACAAGCTATTCTTGAGGAAGAAGTTGTACTCTTTGAGAATGCAAGAGGGAGGATCTGTTGCCGATCACGTAAATGCTTTCAACATGTTGATTGCTCAGTTAACATCTGTTGGTGTGAAGATTGAAGATGAAGATCGCTGCATGCTGCTATTATGTTCTTTTCCAGATTCTTGGGATCATTTGGTGATGGCTATTGGGAGTACGACATCCACTTTCAAGATGGAAGATGTTGTTGCTTCTTTGTTGTTGGAAGAGATGAGAAGAAAATCTTCTGAGATGACAAAGGAGGCTCTGGCTGTTAGAGGCAGATCGAAGGAGAAAGGCAAGAAGTCCAGATCAAAATCAGAAGGGAGATCAAAGTCTCCTAGCAAGAAGTCCAAGGTGAAATGCTAGAATTGTGGGAAACCTGGTCATGTCCAAAAGGATTGGAAGGAGGAGAAAAAGAAGAAGAACTCTTTTGGAAATGATTCTTCTCAGAGTGATGCAGATGCCTTCATTGCAGCTTTGGCTACACAGGCATCAGATGATGTCTGGCTGATTGATTCTGGAGCATCTTTCCACATGACATCTCATAGAGATTGGTTCACAAAGTATGAAGAATACATTGGTGGAAAGGTGTACTTAGCAAGTAATTCATCTTTGGAAATTGTTGGTTGTGGAAGAGTCATAATTCAATTCCCTGATGGAAGAGTGAAGGGAATCAATGATGTGATGCATATACCAGGTCTGGCTCATAATTTACTTTCTGTAAGTAAGTTGAATGATATCGAAGTGCATGACACATTCTCTGGAAATGGATGCAAGATGATTAGAGGCTCTATGGTGCTGGCTAGGGGTGCTTGAATTGGTACCTTGTACAAGCTAGATGCACAAGCTATTCAATGCAATAGTGTCTCTGCGAAGTCACTTAAGGCTACCCATGGAGAAAAGAAGGAAAACGTTTCTAATGGAGTAAATGCCATGGAGGTTAAACTTCCAGCAGAAAAGACTATGCTCTGGCATCATAGGCTTGGCCACATTGGTGAAAAAACTTTAAAAACCTTGAAAAATAAAAACCTGGTAGAACAGCTTGAAGATTGTAACCTTGAGTTTGAATTTTGTGAACATTGCATATATGGAAAGCAACACCGTGTTTCATTTTATTCCAGTCCTCACAAATCTTCTGGTTTGCTTGATTATATTCATTCTGATGTTTTTGGTCCAGTGAATGTTCCTTCTCTGTCTAAATCAAGATACTATGTGTCGTTTATTGATGATTATTCAAGAAGAACATTTGTATATTTTTTGAAAAGTAAATCAGAAGTGTTCACGTCGGTTAAGGAATTTAAAAACCTTGTTGAAAAATCAGACCGGTAGGAAAATAAAATTCTTGAGGACTGACAATGGCGGTGAGTTTTGTTCAGATGAATTCGAAAGATGTACTGATCATGGGATTAAAAGACATAAGACCACCTTATACCCATAGCAAATGGAGTTGTTGAAGAAAGGTTCAACAAGGCAGTAATGGAAAAGAAGCAGTATCGGCGAGGAGTGCTAGCTTGGAGGAGAAGTTCTAGGCTGAAGCAGTCTCTACAACATGCTACTTGGTAAATCGTTCTACTAACTTTGCTCTTGTTGAGAAGACGCCTTTGGAAGCATGCATGGAAAGAAGCCCTCTCTGAGACATATTCGTGTCTTTGGCTGTGAGGCATATGCATATGTGCCATTTGAAAAAAGATCTAAGTTGGAAAAAAAAAGCTATGAAGTGCATTTTTATTGGCTATAGCGATAGAATAAAAGGATACAAGCTTTGGAATCCTAAGACTGAAGGTTTTGTATAGCGAGTGTTATCTTTCATGAGCTGAAATCTCTACATTGGATCTTGTTGATCATGTTTTCTGCACAATAACACCCAGACCAGAATATAATATCCTATCTCTCTTGAAAGTTAAATCTCTATCGGTAAGCATCAAGATAACCCCAAGGTCTCTAATGTCAGGTCTTGACAGTGCATAAACAACTCAGTAACAAAATGTGAAAATGCTGGTAATCACAATGGGACCTTACTACAAGCAAAATGCTGAATCAATTTTATCAGATATAACAATCTGATGGTGCTTCAATCCTAGATTTAACCCAATAATCAAAGAAATAAAAAAGGATAAGGGTTTCAGAGAGAGTTATAAATTTAATACTAAACCTAAGATTAACAATGAAAGTAACCAATACTCAAAATGGACCAATCCTTCAAAACTAATTTCTACTTGACCAAGATAAATGTACAATCTCACAGAAAACAGTGCAATCTTCTGAGGTGTTAAGATTTTCAAATCGTAAACCTTCATTCAAATAACTCTATTGCAGTTAAAAATGAACAAATCTTTACAATCGAACTTAAGCACATAGAATATAAAGTCCAGGCTAACTTTGCAAAGCAACTAATGATCAGTTGGTTGTAAAAAGTGTGGACTGAAGGATTGCTGCAACATTCAAGTATTGAATCACAAACATTATTAAATCAAATCTAATCTAAACATTAACCTTCTCAAAGAAATTTTAAAGATGGAATAACTGGAACCATGCAAAACAAAAGAAACAAGTATGGCACCAAATCACAATGTCATTTCTTGTATTCAAATTGTTCACTATAGCAACAATTCTAGCTTTCTGTTACAATATTTGCCTGAGGGCAACTACCTGCTAACTTACTCTACTTCTAACTAGCTCTGCTCTATATTCTGGATACAAATTATGACCTTCTAACTATTTCTAACTGTTCTAACCCTTTACAAATGAGGTGACATGCCCAATATATAGAATTCCCTAGAAATCCGTTGACTAGGCAAGGGTTTCGCAGCAATAACTCAGCACAACCACCCGGCTGAGAGAGTCTTCAAAATAGGACAAATAGGAATTAAATGCACATCCCATCCAAGTCGGCCCGAGATCCCCAGCTCGGATGATGCCCAGGAAGATAATAGAGAAGCCCAAATCACGTCGCAGCCTATCATTAGCTCGCTTCCCTATTATCTCTGCTATGATCTGGCTCTTTGTGTACCTTCAAAAACATCCCATCTAGGTCCACGACTCGTGGCAGGGGAAAAACCCTAAGTCGATTCTGAATAGATACAATCTCTTCTCTTGAGTGTTTGACTGACCCATCCCATTCTACCTTATGCGTCAAATACTTATAATTAACTGCAAGGTAGGTGGCCGCATCATCCAGCTGGTGCTCAGAAATGAACCCATCATCAAGTGGTACATAGACATCATGCCACCATTCTCTCAACTGTTCCAGGCTCAAGTACTTGGGTGCAATCTTTCTTCTTCCCATCACGATTTCAAAGAAGGCAATGGAACCATTATAAACCCCAGTTAGGGTGTCATTAATCTGCCTCCTTTGTTTGTAGATCATCTTCAACACCTTCTACCTAATTTGCAATGCCTCGAACCATTCCCATGGTTTGGCAGCTCTAGAAGAAGGAAGGATCCTATCACTCACCAACCTGTCTCGGGTGTACTCCATTATAGTCCTAGTTTTCTGTAGAAGAAGATTTGTATCCTCCTTGTCTTGTGTCAACACCTGTTTTAACCATTCAGTGGTCCTTGTAGCATCCTTTCCTATTGACGGGATCTCCTTGATAGCCTCATCACCTTTTATTTGCACCCCTTTCAACCAATTCCCAGTGGCAACAACGGGCGCTTTCATCTTTTCTAGCTCGGTGATGGTCTCCTGAGGTAGAGGATTTGTAGCAGAGGAAGAGGGATTAATAGACTGCAGTGGCTTCATTAATTCTTCCTAGCATTTCTTGAGATTTGCATTCTCTTTCTTTAGCTCCTACTTGGTCTTCAATTCCTTCCTTAATCGATCCACAATAATAGTACTCGAGACCTCATAGTCTTTAATATCCTGCTTAGCTGATGTAGGCCCTAGATTGAGAGTCTAAACACTATAATATTTTCTGACCACATCATTTCTATCTTTGTCTCAAGCAGGGGTGGTGATGTGAACAACTTTTTTATGTGCTTCATCCCTTTCAACCCTTGAGATCACTCTAGCCTTCTTCTTACTTTTATCTTTTCCAATTACGGTTAGTAGTGCATCAGAATTCGGTGGACTGTCTTCTACTACAGCCTATTTTCTCTTTATCTCCTTGTCCAGCCACTCTGGAACAACAGGCTCTAAGTGCACCTGGCTCGGTCTTGTTTCCTTTTGCCAATCCTTAGGTATCTTCCCTTCCAAATATTGTTTGTAAGGGGTCTCATCCGTATTGCCTTCCTCTTCAATATGCTCTCCCTCTTGCTCAGGTGATGGATCTCTCATTGCCTCTACTTCTCTTGTAGGAGATTCAACTTCCTTAGTCCTAATAGGAGAATCTGCATGTACAATCAAAGGAGATTGTATTTCCTTTTCAGTTTTGGCCTCCGTGTTGTAGAGTTCACCTTCATGAAACTCTTCCCCTTCAGTACCCGGATGACCCTCAGCATTCCCTGACTCACCTGGTTTGCTTTGAGCTTCGTGACTGGGAGGCACTTCATCATGTTGCTCCTCATGAAGAGTGGCAGGAAGAAAGTCTGCCTTAGGCACATCATTCTTGGGAGAGGGAGTACTAGACCTCCTTGTATATACCTTTGCTCTCTCCTCCGAACTTTCAACATTTATTACCGGTGGGGAGACTTCTTCCTCCCCAGCCTTGGAGCTTGCCTTCTCTGATAATTTGACAATTCTTTTCCTCTTAGGCATAGGAGCATCAACCTCCGGATTCTGTTCTTCGACTTCCTTCTATTCAGACCTTTTAGTTCTTGTCCCCCTCTTAGCCTTTGGCCTTCTCTGTTTCTCTATCTCTTGGACCTCTGTTTCCTGAACACCTTTTGTCTTGATCTTGGATGTGGAGTCTAGTTTGCCTTTACCTTTAGGATCTTGCTGCCCCATGGACTCCTTAGAAGTGGAATGGGAATCTAAGTCTCCCATTAGGTTGTATGTGCACTTCACTCCTTTATTCTCCAACTCCCACATAGTGTGTTTGAGCCACATCTTGGTAACTTTGAGAAATGGATCCATCAGTTGCTTCAGTTCTGTTTGCTCCTCCTCTAACCAGTCTATATCACCAATTGGCCTATCTTTTACTGCCTCATAGGCGTGATCCTGAATTAAGTCCCCATCATCCTCCAATTGATTAGGCACTGCCCTTACATTATACAGTCGGACTGCATCCACTAGAAGCCGAGATAATTTCTTCTTTCTGACCTCATATTCATCACCACAATTGGCCCAGTAGTCTTCTAAATCAACCTTATGACTATATTCTCTACTTGCCTTCTTTTGAGTTTCTCCCGTGATGTCAAATCTAGATCTCTCAAAGTGGAAAGACAAGCCAAGAGTACTCATTTCTTCTTGTGAAGCTTGGGTAGAACCAATGGAAGGAAAAACCTCACCAGTGCCAATCCTTAGGGGAAAATCCCTGCCAAATCCAATCTTATGCTTGTCCTTCTTGACAATGGCATCAAAATCACAAATCTGTCTAGTTACTTCCAACAATATGATGTGGTCAGTGGGATACCTTGGAAGTCTATATGGGGCCCTTTGGCAACCATCGATCTGAATGTAAGAGAAGGTTGGGAATTGAATAAACCAAATTCCATATTTCTTAATGAGTTCTTTGGCTTGATATGAAATTTTGACATGCTCCGCTTCCTAAAGCATTCTGGTGATATGCATGGTAAATGCATTGTTTTCCCTCCTATAGTTTGAACCTCCCCAGTGCAACTGAGGGAAAACTTCATAAATAATATCCTTGTCGAAAATTTCTTTTGTATCCAATCCTCTGTAGGGATGGAATCTAGCCAACACATAGACCAAGTATGAGGTCATTTTGAAAGTCTTTGTCTGCAACACATTGGACAACTGCTTGTGAATTACTTGGCTGATGACCCCTTCCCAATGGTAGTTAATATTTTCTTGTTCTATCCTCACAATCGCATGGCACATAAAATTCTCAAATGTATGAGCAGTCCTCAATCCAAGCACCCTGCTAAGAAAGGTGATGGCATCATAGTATTCCTTCTTGAATTTTGCTCTGAAACAGCTGCTTGGGCAACTTGGAATAGTGGGACTTGGGTTTCTCTAGCCAGGAATTGATCAGCTGATGTGACTTCACGGTCTGGTCATCATAAAACTCCTGAGCTGCCTCAATGGTGAATCCCACCACATGAGATCTGTCTGGCATGTCGAAGGTTTGGGCAATGGAGACCGGGTTGAGATTAGCAACGACTCTCCCCTGAGGACCAATTATCCTCTATGTATCTTGATCATAGTGCTTGGCACACTCAAGGACCAGCTCATAGCATTGCACCGTAGAAGGGAAACCAACAACATGTGACAATCCTGATTCGATCATTCTTCTAGTCACCAAAGGAGGATCCTTGGATGCCATCCTTGCTTTAAATTCCTCATAGTTCCGTATGCCAACATTTGTATCAGTGAATTCTTACTATACATAAGTGATCTTACTCTTTGGGACCTTGCTCTTAATGTCCAGCTTGATTGTTATGAAATAACTTGCACAATAGAAGAATATGATAAGAAATATGATGCAAATACTTGATAATAACTGAGAATAACAAGCCACTTCGAGGGGGCAAACCTCCAAATATCTCTAATGAGAACACACTTCACAACTTGATGATGAAATAAGACTCACAACCTCCTATATATACCTATTTATGCTAAGGATATCACCTAGGCCGACTTAGACACACCTATATAAGACTTAGGCCGACCTAAACAACTAAATAACAATATACTAATGATAATATGACTTAATAGAGAGTTAAGATAGCCACAAGCCGACTATTCATAACCCGATGTATAATAATATTAAGGGCGTAGCATGCCCCCCTTCTTCAAAGAAGCATTGTCCTCAATGCTAATCAAGTTTGGAAACTTTTGAATGAACTCCTCATCTTCCCACGTGGCATCTTCAACTGGTAACTTCTTCCATTGGATGAGATACTCAGTGATAGTTCTATTCCTTAGCTTTTTTGTGCATGTTTGATGAATGCACTCTGGTTCCAAAATGATTCTCCTTCTTCATCCATAGCCTCGTGAAGTGTTGTTTGAGTGGGGAATATTATGCCCAATTACCTTCTTCAAACAGAAACATGAAAAACTGGATGTATCTTTGTTGTAGGTGGCAAGTCAAGCTTGTAGGCAACACTACCGATCTTCTGCATGATTTGGTATGGACCATAATACTTTGGTGACAACTTATTATTCTTTCTTTGCTGCTTGAGTGAGATTTGCTTATAAGGCTGCAATCGCAAGAAGACCCAATCCCCAACTTCAAAACTTCTTTCACTACGATGTTGGTCTGCCTGTTGTTTCATTCGATTTTGTGCCATGGTTAAATTCTCTTTGAGTCCTGAAAGTACTTGTTGTTGATGAAGCAAGTGGTCTTCTACTGCCTGAACTCTTGGGGACACCTTAATTGATGATGTGATGGAAGGAGGATGATATCCATAAAGTGCCAAAAATGGAGACATTTTTGATGAGCTATGAAAAGAAGTGTTATACCACTATTCCGCAAGTGGTAGCCAATCTACCCACTGACCTGCTTCTCCTAAGTGAAACAACGTGAGATATCCTTCCAAACACTTATTAACAACCTCTGTTTGCTCCATCTGATTGAGGGTGGTATGAAGAGCTAAGAGCCAATTGAGTACCCAAACATGAGAATAAATCTTTCCAAAAGTGACTAGTGAAGATAGGATCACGACCACTAACAATAACTTTAGGTGTACCATGTAGCTTTTGGATATTCTCCAAAAAAGCTCTAGCCACTGCACTTGCTGTAAAAGGATGTGCTAATGCAATGAAATGTGCATATTTAGTGAGCCTATCAACCACCACCATGATGACATTATGACCTTTAGATTTGGGAAGCCCTGTGATGAAGTCCATGGATATCTCTTCCCAATGCTAGCTAGGAATAGATAAGGGTTGCAAGAGACCTAGTGCCTTAATTGTCTCCCCTTTATGCCTTTGACACACCAACATTCAGCCACAAATTTTTGAACATCACCCTTTAGCCCTTCCCAAAAGAAATCTTGTTTGACTCGATGATATGTCTTCAAAAATCCTGAATGACCACCCACTGGAGACTCATGCAACTCTGTGAGAATCTTGATTTTAAGGTTGGAATTCTTGCAGAGATACAAATGCTCTTTATACCAAAGAGCATCTCCCTTCCAACAAAACTTATCTGAACTACTAGGATCACTTTTTAATTGCTCGATGAGATTACTAGTCGCAACATCATTTTTCCACTCTACTTTGGCTTCCTCCACCCAATTTGCTTGTAATATTGAAAGGGCACACAATAAGGCTTCATCTTTCTCATCCTTCCTTGACAGTGCATCTGCGACAATATTTTCTTTCCCTTTCTTATATACAATCTCAAAGTCATATCCTAACATCTTAGTGACCCATTTTTGTTGCTCTTCAGAAGATAGTCGCTGTTCCAAAAAATATTTTAGGCTATCATGATCTGTCTTAACCTTGAAATGTCTACCCAATAGATAAGGCCTCCATTGCTTCACTGCATGGAGTATTGCTAGTATTTCCTTCTCATAAATAGGTTTTAGTAGATTCTTACCTTTTAATTGACGACTCTCAAAAGCAATTGGTCGACCTTCTTGCATAAGCACCATTCTATCCCATTTCCGTAAGCATCACATTCCACAATGAATTCCTTGGTGAAGCTCGAGTGGCAAGTACCGGAGTTGAACACATAGCCTCCTTCAATCTCTCAAATGCTGTATTGGCAGACTCATTCCAATGAAAAGAATCCTTCTTCAATAGGGTGGTGAGAGGTGCTGCTATACTACCATAATTCTTCACAAATCTTCTATAGTACCCTGTCAATCCCAAGAATCCTCTTAGTTTCTTAATGGTTTTTGGAATAGGCCATTCCATGATAGCCTTAATTTTGTTAGGGTCCACCTTTTACTCCTTCATGTGAAACTATGTGTCCCAAATACTCCACCTCTATAAGACCAAAAGCACACTTGGATGGCTTAGCATAGAGTTTATGATCTTCAAGTATTTGTAATGCTTGGTCCACATGTTGTAAATGTTCTTCCCAAGTCTTGCTGTAAATCAATATATCATCAAAGAATACTAATACAAACTTTCTCAAGAACTTCTTAAAAATGGAATTCATCAAACTTTTGAATGTAGATGGTGCATTGGTAAGACCAAATGGCATCACCAAAAATTCATAATGACCCTCATGAGTCCGAAATGTTGTCTTACAAATATCCTCCTCCTTAATCCGAATTTGGTGATAACCAGATCTAAGATCTAACTTGGTAAAAAACATAGCTCCATTTAATTCATCTAACAACCATCAATGACCTGAATTGGAACTCTATCTTTAATGGTGTACATGTTGAGCACTCTATAACTGACATACTAAGTATCATCCTTCCACGACCATCACCATCACAGGAGTAAGAACTTATTATGCCTAATGATTCCTCAGCATCCTTCAACAATTTTTCTATCCTTAAATTCTTTGTATGTGTGGATAACTGTGAAGGCATGATGTTCGGTAATGGGCTCCCCCGACTAATCAGATGGCATGATCATGATCCTCTTAGGAGTAGAAGTCCTTTAGCATATCTCCAAGAACAACTGAGTGACGATCAATTATAGCTTGCAAATCTGGATGAGTAGGAGTAATAGATTGAGAGACTTCTAATGAACATAGTTGGGCCACAAATCCATCCACTCCTTTCTTAAGCAACTCTTGCATTTGATGAGAGCTTACCATTTGTGGAGATTTTGCCTTCAACCCCCTTAGCTCTACTAGCCTTCCTTCTGATTGAAATATCATGAATAGTTCTTGGAAGTTCATCTCAATTGTTCCTAATGTAGTAAGCCATTGTACTCCCAAAACAATATCGCATACATTGGGGTATCAAGTTGATAATCTCCCATGGATAATTTAATGCTATGACACTTCCCTGAACAACTAACTGTACCACCATCTGCAATCAAAACTTGAAACTCTGGAGCTGGATATATGAACAATTTAGGACGAAAGAAGCTAACTTTTGTTGATGAAATTATGAGTACTACACTCGAAATTTATCAACACTGCTACTCGGGCTTTTAGAACCCCACCACCTTGACAGCTTTGTGGAGTAATCAAAACCTGAGAGTGCATGACAAGAAATGATTGGTTGAGAATCATGTGATTCCTCATTTGACTCCTTTTCATCTTCTAGTATGGGTTCCTCCTCTTCTTCCTCATTGGGACCTTCAATATAAAATAATTTCTTTTCACTACATTTATGTCCTCGATCAGATTTGCTATCACAATTGAAACACAAGCCTTTTGCTCTTTTCTCCTCAATTTGTTGTGGAGTCAACTCTAGTAGGTTGTGTTGAATATCCTTCTCTCTTGTCACATTAGCCCCTTGCTTCTTAGGAATCAAATATTTCTCCTCTACCCTCGCTAAGATAAAAGACTCATTTATGGACCAGGGGCTAAACATGCATTTCATGCGTTGAATGTGATCCTTGAGACTACCCTAAGAATAAATCATTCAAGTTTTCCTCCCAGAATTGAATCCAATTCCTTAAGGATAGATTTTGGAAATCTGCTGAATATAATCCTTAACTCCATCCTCGCTTGTTGAAGTTTCTTAGCTACCGTCAAGAAGTTGTCTATGACGGTCATATATTGTGCTTGGAGTTCCTCTTAAAAATCTTCGACCATGAGACGGTGAGCCCCTTTACCTCGGAAGGAGTGCAAAGCCAACGACACCAAAATGAATTGATTCATTCAAATATAAGGAAGCCATCGGACCTTTTGTCCATTTGGACGGTGTACTTCAAAAATTCTCCATTTGGTTTATCCATGTTAGTGGATCCTTACCATCAAACTTGCGCATATCCACCTTTGGAAATAAATTCCTAGATCCCATAGGAGTACTAAAGCTTGTGTTAGTAGTGGCTGACCTAGAATTCTCACCTTGGTCACTTGAGAACTCCTTTCTTGATTCAGCTATGTAGGTGCTTAACATGTTTCGCATTTCTGACATATCTCCTCTTAGGTCACACATATCCATCTTAATTGAGGAAATTTCTTCCTTGACCTTATTGTTAATTGAGGAAATTTATTCCTTGACCTTATTGAGTTCTTCATTATGAGGAATATCCTCAATTGTTTCACCATCCTTATCAGGAGTCTTCCCCAGAGTGACAACATTCTTTTTACCCCTTGTTGTAGGCCCTGTCATGATGGAAACCACTAATGTTGAAATAAATCACACAAATGAAACTTAAATTCTCTAAAATTTTTACTGTAATCTCCTTTAGTATGTCTTCAAAAACCCAATAAAAATTAGACTCCAATTCAACAAGATGTGCGAGATATGTAGATTCCAAAAAAATAGTGTAGAAACCCTAATTCTGCAATAATTCGATTAATTCTGCTCCAATTCTTATAAAATATGTACTGTAGCTTCTTCAATATGTTCTTCAAAAACCCTTTAAAAATCAGAAAAAAAATCGACAAATTCTGAAAGATATGCTCTTCCCAAAATCGCCACCAAAATTGAGAAAAACCTTGCCTCTATGGTGCCAAGATCATGCTCTGATACCACTTGTTATGAAATAACTTGCACAATAGGAAGAATATGATATGAAATATGATGCAAATACTTGATAATAACTGAGAATAACAAGCCACTTCGATGGGGCAAACCTCCAAATATCTCTAATGAGAACACACTTCACAACTTGATGATGAAATAAGACTCACAACCTCCTATATATACCTATTTATGCCAAGGATATCACCTAGGCCGACTTAGACACACCTATATAAGACTTAGGCCGACCTAAACAACTAAATAACAATATACTAATGATAATATGACTTAATATAGAGTTAAGATAGCCACAAGCCGACTATTCATAACCCGATGTACAATAATATTAAGGGCGTAGCATTGATCCTCTCTGCATCAGATAATGAATAACCAACTGTTACCTTGCTTGATTCAGCCTGCACTCAACATTAAAATCATAGTAAAAACCATAGGAGAGCAAGGTTAATTCATCAAAACACCATTATAATGCATCTCATATAGTCAAGGTGTTATTAAAATTCATATAAAATGACCACAATAGATTTCGGGTTTCAAGACCATCTGTGGAATCTGAGCTAGAGAGGAATTTGGGAAAATCCAGACTGATCGGATTCCAACGGAATAACCAGGAAACACCTACTTAATCATTAAACTTGATCATTTTTCATCTATAAATCACATGAGAGATCCAAATATGACATGAAATAATCATCAAATACATCATAAATTATAAACGAATCCAATTATTTCATGTTCCTTTATGTTTCATCAAGTTTCGGGGAAATCCATGAGGGACGGATTTCTGTGAAAAATGGGCCAAAGAGGATTTTCGGGAAACCTGGGAGATGGCAGATTTCAGAGAAATCTGGTACTGGTGGACATCCATGATCAAGGAAAAGTTTTAGACCAATGGGAATTCCCAAAATGTAGGTTTCGACAAGAGTTATGAACTCGCCGAGAAGTCTCGGCGACTTCCGGGAGTCACGCCGAAGGATGCAATCAGAATAGGTTTCGGCAAGAGTCAATTGTTTCGATGTAATGTCTCGGCGAAAAGGGACATAGAAAACATATCAGTATGAGCCAAGGGTGGTTAGGGTAAGGTCTTGGCGAATTCATCTTGTCTCACTGACCATCAGAGTTTAAACAATCACTTCGGCCAGACTCAAGTTTTCGATATGAGGTCCCAACGACTGCATTATGTTTCACCGATGAAGAGTTCCATTGGCATAACCTCTTGCCAACATTATGAAGTCACCCCGATAGGAGATCAGGGCTTGCCAAGAGAAAAGTTTCGCTATGAAGTCCTGGCGAGTGTTAGGAGTCTCGCCGACAGCAAAGGATTCAGCAAGATCAAGGGAGCTCTAGGTAAGGTCTCAGCGAAGCATGAATGTTTCCCTGATTTTGAAGAGCACTTGACAAGAGCAGGATATGTTCGGCGAAAGGTCTCTCTGAAAGCGAAAGTCCCAGCGATAGAATGGAAGATCGGAAAGATGAAAGGTGCTCGGTGGGAGGTCTCGTCGAAGGACAGATGTGTTGGCGAAGCAGATGAATATTGGTAAAGCTTGGATCCCACTATGACCTCTTGGTGACTAGGACTTGTCTTGCTGAAAGCAAGTATGAGTAAGCGTGTCGATGAGACATCTCCTTGTGGGGTGAGGTCTGGGCGAAAGTAAAGTTCTCGCCAACTGATATGCATGAAGGATTTCATCGGTGTAAAAATGATAGTGTCACAGCGATCTAACATGAACCTAGGAAGACCACTTCGGTGAACCTCAAGGTGGTTGATATGATATCTCAGCAATCTCGAATGGTCACAGCGAAGGGAATTCGGAAGGGATGGAGAGTCCCAATTTCATCCAGACACTAATCCAACTAAGGATTTCGAAAAGTTTAACTTAGGGCAAGTCGGGGACGGACCTCTCATGAATTTTCTTTGTATTCTAGGTCAATCTTAAGATGAAATCACCTGATACGGCACCGCCCTAAGTCGAAAAACCTAATTCATCTACCATTAGCACACAGGAACGTTCAAAATTTAGTTGTTTCCACTGTTGAGTCATCACTAGGGTTTACTAATTACTCTTAGGTGGGATTCATTAAAATGCAAATGGGCACATGAACTCAAAACTCTCTTGGGAGATGACAAAGGATGCATTACTGAACAACCCTAGCACTAAATAAGCAAATACACAGGAATTCAAATCCTACAAGCTCATTCATAATTCAATTCAAAGTAGAGCAATCAGCCACATACCATTATGAAGTGAGAATTGACCTCAGAAGTAGCAAATGTGAAGCTCAATGGGGTCTGCAACAAACATAGGCAATAATGCACAAGAAATTCCCACCAAACGAGACAAATTCAAACCCAAATGCCCAAATCAAAGCCAAAAGCTCAAAGAAAAAATTCTAAGGATGCGGTTCTCAACTCAGAAAATAGCAAATAGTGAGCATAATGGTGCAAAAGATCTCCAAATCAAGTTAAATACACTTCTCAGAACACGCACAGAGCCATTAATGTAGTCGATAAGACAACTAGAGAAGGATTTCGGGAATCCGATAACAGGGTAGAATCCAGGGAAATCTAGCCCACACGGAAATCCGCGAGGATAAGAAATCCCCGAACAACAAGGGTCCAGCCGGAGTCTAAGCAGGATCCGAGAAAATCCGACCAGGGCAGAAAATCCTGAATCAGGGCAAAAGCCCGAAATTCATCTAGAACTTAAGATTTTCAATGAGTAACCTGGGGAAAACACTTAGGCATTCAAAATAAACAATTAAGCACGTGCCTAAGTAAGACAAAACCTCAAAAAGAAAGGGCCAAAACACCAAAACGAAGCAAAAGGGGTCCCTACTTTCAGCAGGGTGTGTGTGTGAAAAACTGCACAACAAATGGCAACTTTTGCTGGGAAAATGCTCTAGAGCATTTGATGACGAACAGGAATCAAGAACCCAAAATCTCTGGTTTCAATCTCACCATCAAACAAACAAGTCAGAATGCAAGATTTAAAGAATGAGAACTAAAGGATAGATCAAACCTTCCATAAACTGAAAATCCAAGTGTGTGCACATGAGTTCATTTGCCTCCTTAAGTTACTACAAAAATCAAGTTCAGTCAAGTCAGGCTACATAAGGATTCTAACTTCAAAAGAAACCTAGATAGGGCCTCGCTTCCAGTTAGGCGTCCATAGCTCCGACGAGGTTATCGTTGTGACTCTCCTAAACATAGCTCTACTGCCAGCCAGGAATCCATAGCCCCGGTAGAGATATTCAGGTATCCCTGATAAGTTGAATTTATTCTTTTGATTTTCAACATTTCACTTTTCTTTCTTTTGATATTCTTTATATGTCAGTTTTATTTCAACCTGTGAAGAATTAAGTTCACACTCATGGCTGAGAACCACAGTGGTGTTGAAGCAGAAATAGGATTTTTCACTTGACAAGACTTCACAAGGATTCCTATAGTGACATTAGGGTTCTTAAGATATATGATGGATATAAGATTTTTAGATTACTTCAAATTCAAATCAAAGCCCATGACTTAATCTTCTATAGATCTGACATTAAACTATTGGCAACAACAAAGATTTCAACCGTCCTTTCAAGATGCAAGAGTAAAGTTCACCCAAAGAAATACTTAGAACAATTCCAGAGAAGGAAAATTTTCCATACAGGTGCAACATACCCAGGCAAAAATAGAGAAACCCCCCACAACAAGAGCAGAGAAAAACAAAACAAACCAAAACAAACCAAAAGCAAACAAAAACAAAGCAGAAAGGAAAACCCTAATCTAACTATATACAAGACCAGAGCTAAAAACAGCTCAAGACTGGAAATAATGCTTCAAATACTGCCCATTGACAAGCAGTGGGATGTCCTCTCCAGTGAGAGTTTTCAAATGAAAAGCATTATCTCCTAGGATTTCTGAGATCTGGTAAGGACCAAGCCAAAGTTTATCAAATTTTCCATGCTCTCCCTTATGGTCATGGGATTTATCCCAGGAAAGAACCAAGTCAGAAATCCTAAAAGCCTTAACCTTGGCTTTCTTATCAAACCATCTCTTGACAACCCCTTGATGCTTAGCAAAGTTCTCCAGGGCTTCATCTCTCTTTTCTTCAAGGTGCAACAGTTCGGAAAGTCTTTCCTCACGTCTATCTCCCTCATCATAATATTCATTGATGAACTGAAGGGTAGGAATTTTTAATTGTATGAGAAACACAGGTTCTAATCCATAAACTAGGTGGTAGGGTGATATTCCTATGGAGGCTTTATGTATTATACGATCTTCCCAAAGAGAAAATCTGAGTTGGGTATGCCAGTCTCTAGGGTTCCTTCCTAATAACTTGCGGATGACAATCAAAAGATTCTTATTAGAGGATTCAACCAACCCATTACCCTGTGGATAGTAATTGGATGCAAATTTTATAATGATCCCATGATCAAAAGCCCAGTTAGAAAACTTTAACGATGAAAACGTAGGACCATTATCACAAACTAAAGACGCGGGGCATCCAAAACAGTTAAGAATACCAGATTCAAGGAAGTTAATCACTACTTCAGAAGTACACTATTTGCATGCAAGAGCTTCTGTCCATCTCATAAAATAATCAGTAATGGTGAGAATATACCTATGACCAGTAGAGGAGGGTGGATTGATGGGGCCAATGAAGTCCATTCCCCATTAAGTAAAAGGTTTTACCTCGACAACTGGCTGAAGTGGGAGTGTGGCATACTTCTCTTTGGTGGCTGTCGTCTGACACACATGGCATGTCCTGACATGACTGTGGGTGTCTTTGAACAATGTAGGCCAGTAGTAACCAGCTCTGAGAATCTGGTTTGCTGTAGATGGTGCTGACCCATGGCTTGTACCATATCTGTCATGGAATTCCTACATCATTCTTTCAAATTCTACCTTTCCTAAGCACCTTAAGCACACACCCTCATGATTTTTCTTGTATAAGACAGCCCCTTTTAACATGAAACTGTCACTCTTTAAGCAGAGTGCTCTTCTTTGTATTGGATTGAGATGATTAGGGTACGTCTGAGTCAGGAGTTAATGAACAACATCATCATACCACTCGCCAAGAGAAACATCCTCTAAAGTATAAGCCTGAGCTGTAAGATCGGGGCATCTCTGCCATTGTCTTTGTGAGCCCCTGCCCTCTTACCAGCTTCATGGGTTGAATTTCCATATCATACTCTTGTAGCATAGTTACCCACTTGGCTCTTCATTTTCCCAATTCATTCTGTATCAAGAGCAGCTTGACTGCAGGGTCGGGAACTATAGAAAAGATCTTATTTCTGAGGATGTAATGTCTGAATTTTTTGACTACCCTGACTAAGGCATAAGCCTGCTTCTCCACATTTGGGTACCTTAGTTCTGCATCCTTTAATGGTGTGCTCATGAATGCTATGGGGTGTTCATTGCCTTGGTCAGATTTCTAAGTTAGAATAGCAGCACAGGAGTGGTCAAAAGAAAATGAATATATGTAGAATGGTTTGGCATAATCGAGACTTACTAAAATTGGAGCTTCAGCAATAGCTCTCTTTATTTTAGTGAATGCTTCTTTTGCTTCTGCATTCCATTCCACCTTGGCCTCCTGCTTCAACATGGCATTCGGTGGCTTGACTATCTCTGCAAACCCAATGATGAACTTCTTAACAAAGTTGATTTTTCCAAAGAAAAATTTCATTTCCTTTTTACTAGCAGGTGGTGGGATCTTGAGAATAGCCTCTATACGTTCTTGATCAATTACAATCCCCTTTTCAGAGATAATATGCCCTAACAACTTACCTTCTGTTACTCCAAAGATGCATTTCTTTGGGTTGAGGGATATTCCAAACTCTCTAGATTTCTGGAAAACTTTGCACAAATATGAGATATGGTCACCTTTGTTCTTTGAAAATACCATCAGGTCATCCATATAGATGATTATGCACTTCCCAATTATATCTTTAAAGGCTATGTCCATTGCTCTCTGGAATGTAGCTCCAGCATTAATCAAGCCAAAAGGAATTCTTCTATAAGAAAAGGTGCCCCACTTAGTGGTGAAAGCAGTCTTATGTCTATCTTCATATTGCACCATGACCTGGTTATATCCTGAGTAACCATCCAGAAAAGACATCATCTAAGATCTGTTGATAATATGGAGTACTTCATCTAGTGAGGGCACTAGATAATTTTCTTTCTTTGATGCTCAGTTCAGGTTCCTGAAATCTATGCACAATCTGATTTCGCCATTTTTCTTTCGTACAGAAACCAGGTTTGCAACCCAAGTAGAGTGTTTGACTGGAAATATGATTTTCACAGACAATAGTTTCTGCACTTCCCTTTGTATTACCGGTTCCAGCAGAGCATTAATAAGTCTCTGCCTCTATCTGAAGGGCTTCACTCCTAGAGTGAGAGGGATAGTATGAGTTATGACTAATGTATCATAAGTCTTCAAGTCTTCATAACTCCAGGCTATCATGTTTGGGTATTTGTGCAATGCATCAATGATTCCCCGTCTTTCTTCTGGGGTGCATACTTTTCCAATAAGAATATTTTTTACATCCTCCTGGGATCCCATATTATACTTGTCGCATTGTCCACTAATGGACTCTTTCCTAGTGTCTTGATTATGGTCTCTAATCTTGTCCAGATCAAAGATCCTTTCTAGCTGTACCATTCCCCTGGGGATTGTGTTGGTCTTCAGGTTGATTACCCCTTCCGAGTCTATCTCTACCTCTTGAGGCTCAATTTCATCAATTATCTAAGAAGCAAAGACATCTGTGTTTGTGATAAAGTCTAGAATATGCTTATCATCGTCAAACACTTGGAAGCTGGTAACATTATTAGGGACTGAGGGCATCGGGGTCAGTTCCACTGTAAACTTCTTCAACCCAGAAAGAGATAGAGGTTGCAGAGTGCTGGCTGCCTGGGCCAAAGAATCAGCTGCTAATTTTTATTTCGTGGAATCAGCTGAATGTTGAAGGCATCAAATCCTTCAATAAGGTCCCATACTCAGTGTCTGTAGTTAGTCATTCTTCTGTCATGGTAGGAGTACTGCCTTTTAACTTGCTTGACTACTAATTTAGAATCTCCATACACTTGCAAGATCTTAACCTTCTTTTTCAAGGCCATCAACAATCTATGAACTAAAGCTTCATATTCTACTACGTTATTTGTACAATGAAACTAAAGTCTATGAGCAGCAAAAAATGTCTTACCTTTTGGGATGATTAGCTCAAATCCTGCCCGAGCTCCTTATTTTGATTTAGAGCCATCGAATCTTAACGTCCAACAAAAAGCACCTGCAGACTTCTTTTCTTCTTTACTTACATTTTTGTTGTTGGATGGCTTTTTCGAAGGCATCACTCCTTTTCCTTTGTGGTCTTCTTGGATATTGATGGGAACTACAGGAGTAGGATTAGTATACTTCTGTATTTGTTTTACCGCAGCTTGGCATAAACAACAGTCCAATTCTGAATGTGAAGCATTATGTACCCTAGACCAATTGGGAAAAAGTAACTCTTCAAATTTCATTCTTCTTCCTAACTGAATCTGACCTTCAATACATTTTTGAAGGAACTCTTGAAAACTGTCTAACAAAGCCAGCTGATTATCCTTTGGATCATCATTACTTTCAGTTGGTTCACCATTGTCCTTAACTGGGTCTACTAGGGTTTCAACACCACTAGACTCTATAATGAGGCTGTGAGAGACTGTATGCAACATGAGGACCTCCTCCGAATTCGGTTCTTCAAGGGGAGCGGAAATCATGTAACTACCCATACTTACTTCTGACACCATAATTTCAGGAGAGGTTTTCTGATACTCTGTAATCATGTATTTCATTCTGGGTTCTCATTCAATTTTGATATGATTTAGTACCCCTTTCCAGGGAAGCCACATATGGGAGTGATCAGTTGAAACATATCCATTCAGAGCCCTAGTAAAGTCCCTCCCCAAGATTAGGCCATAGGCATCAAGGATGTCAGCCACTTGTATATTGACAACTTGCTGAATTCTAGGATCAGAAGCAATCTACAGGTGGATCATATTCAACTCTCCTACAACATTGACTTTGGTTCTATCCAACTGTGTGACTTTCTTTTGAGAATCAGCAGGGGTGATACCCATAGCTCTACAGACACCAAGGGGAATAACATTGGTTGAGGCACTAGAATCCAACAAATAATTATGTAAATTCTTGCCAAATACGCGGATAGAAATCAAGAATGGGGGAGTATCTATTTTCCCTTGGAACAGAGTTAAGGGAGTATCTACTTGAACTTGAGATTTGTCCCTTTCCTTCCTAGTGTCTCTAGGGGGCATATGGACTTGATCATGAGACTAATTTTTCCCTCCTATCGGCTGAGAACTAGATACTTTATGGACATTCTTGCTAACTGATTTATCTTGCAATGTATAATTTGCATCATAAGAACTTAAAACTGCATTCCTAATGGATAGAACTCTTAATAGCTCAAATGCAGATAGATTTACCTTCAATTTTCAGAGTTCTTCAGCAACATAAATGGCCAATTATTCTTCATTTAAATCAGTGGGGTTCTCCCTCGGGTACTCCACCATCTTTTCTTTACCTGTATTAGCATTTCTTCCCTTTGGTACCTCAGCATGTCCTTGAGATAAATATTGCTTGGAAACCAGAGGCAATGAGGGATTGTTGCTAGCATTGGGGTCCGGAGGCGTGTTGAAATTGTTTGGTGGAATGGAAGTAGTAAAGGGGCCTCCAGCCTATGGGAACCTGTGTGGTAACTCTCTTAAATCATATCTCTTGATAGGTCTCTGGAAGGTTTGCACTTCTTCAATGTAAGATTCTTCTTCATCTTTGATACCATTTTCATTCACTGTATTCTTGTCAAATAATTGTGTCATTTCATCTCCATTGCAGACCTGGTCTGCCTCATCATCCAACTGGTTAGATTCTTCTTTATGTACATTTTCCTTACTTTGCGGAAAAGGAGCATGGTTTAATACCAACACTGGTGAATCATAAGGAATAGAGGGTACTATCTCTTGACATGTTGCATTATTCTCCACCTCATACTGAAAGATTGAGGTTGCTGTTTGAAACTCTTGACAGTCCATCTCAGAATGCTGACTAGTCTTGTGGAGCCTACACCACCCTGATAAAGCAGCCTCAGCTAGGTATACACCACTAGGAGGCTTCTCTTGATTAACCGGCTGACTGATAGACTGATTAATAGGTTGACTGATTGGTTGATCCAATGGGGTGGGAACTCCTCCATTGTTGGGACCAGTGTTCCAAGTCCTATTCTGTCCTGACTACTATCTTCTTTCAAACCCTTGTCCACCACCTGGTCCTCTGTTAAAGTTATGACCTGATGATTGTCCTTTGTCATAATTCTACCTCCTTTCATTATTATATCCCCTGTCATTATTGTAACCTCTGTCCTGGTTATATCCTCTGTCCTGATGTTGCCCTCTATCAAAGTGTTGTCCTTGTGGATTCTCTCTATTCTGAGTGGACTGCATATTCCTCTAGGTAGCTTGCAACTAACTGTTCTGATTCCTTAAGTAGGTCACCTCCATATTTAGTTTCTTTATTTGTTCCGACAATTCATCCAGTCTTTCCTCGTCAGGATTACTGTATGAAGGTTGATTCGCACTATTCTGGGAATACCCAACTGCAGCATTAGGATTTAGTGACTGGTTCAGAACTTCAGAATTTTGCAGGTATGAAGGTTAACTAGTCTGAGGCTGGATATGTAGAGGTTGATTCACCTTTTGCTGAGGATAACTAGCTACGGATGAAACTTGTCTGCTAGGAGGTCCTGGGTAAGGGACTAGAGGCAACTGAGATACCTGGTTCATGATTGGGGTGTGGTTTGCAAAAGCTTGATTGAGAGCTAGAACTTGTCCAGGGTGAGCAACAGGTCCTAATGAGGGTAAAGGCCCAGACAAATGTTGCCTTAGATTTGTGCTAACTTTTATAGCCTCTGCATATGCATCTAGTAAACTCTCAGGAGGGTTATTACTCCATTTCATAAAAGTAGTTGTTAGACTATCAAGTCCTTTGTAATAGACTTCTAGGGCAGTGACTTCATCAATAGCATATAGGGTCTGTAATCTAGTATAGGCATGATGAAACCTATTGTTGAAAGATCTTGTGGGCTCATTGACCTCTCTTTTCACATTAGTGAATTGACGGTAAAGCTCATTAGAACTAATGGGGATTTGAAATTTTTGCAAGAAAGAAGCTTCTAGCTCAGTCCAATGGTGGATAGATCCAGCAGGTAAGTGTTATACCAATAAAATGCATCTTCCCCTAGTGAATAAGGAAATATCCTACATGCTACATCCTCATGGTTTACCCCTCTATCTTTAAGGCCAGTCTGAAAGATTCTAATGTGCTCCTCAGTGGTTCTACTGGGATCATTGATATGGAATTTTGAACAGAAGTGTTCAGGGTTCTTTGGCATAACATTGTAGATAGCGAAACTTAGTGGAGATGGGTTGGTTGCTAGGAAATCCATTGGTGGAAGTGGGGGTGGTAATGGCTGATTTAGGACTGGCTGAGGTTGTTGAATGGGAATGGTTTCAGACTTAGATGAACTTGATGAAGATGGGGATGATGGAGATGTAAGAGGTGGATGAGATGAGGATGATCCTCCCCTTCTGGTCCTTCTTGACCTAGTAGGGTCTGGTAATTCCTGAAATTCTTCCTCTCCTGGAGCGGATCTTGTTCTTCTTCTGAATCTTTTAGGAGAGATGACGTTCAAAAACTGATCCAGCTCGCTTATTCAGGGTCCTCCTAGCGCCAGTTCCTGTTGATTGTGTTTTCTGCACAATAACAGCCAGACATAATATAATATCCTATCTCTCTTGAAAGTTAAATCTCTATCGGCAAGCCTCAAGAGATAACCCCAAGGTCTCTAATGTCAGGTCTTGACAGTGCATAAACAACTCAGTAACGAAATATGAAAATGCTGGTAATCACAATGGGACCTTACTACAAGCAAAATGCTGAATCAATTTTATCATATCTAACAATCTGATGGTGCTTCAATCCTAGATTTAACCCAATAATCAAAGAAATAAAAAAGGATAAGGGTTTCAAAGAGAGTTCTAAATTTAATACTAAACCTAAGATTAACAATGAAAGTAACCAATACTCAAAATGGACCAATCCTTCAAAACTGATTTCTACTTGACTAAGATAAATCTACAATCTCACAAAAAATAGTGCAATCTTCTGAGGTGTTAAGATTTTCAAATTGTAAACCTTCATTCAAATAACTCTATTGTAGTTAAAAATGAACAAATCTTTACAATCGAACTTAAGCACACAGAATATAAAGTCCAGGATAACTTTGAAAAGCAACTAACGATCAGTTGGTTGCGAAAAGTGTGGACTGAAGGATTGTTGCAACATTCAAGTATTGAATCACAAACATTATTAAATCAAATCTAATCTAAACATTAACCTTCTCAAAACAATTTTAAAGATGGAATAATTGGAACCATGCAAAACAAAAGAAACAAGTATGGCACCAAATCACAATGTCATTTCTTGTATTCAAATTGTTCACTGTAGCAACAATTCTAGCTTTTTGTTACAATATTTGCTTGAAGGAAACTACTTGCTAACTTACTCTACTTCTAACTAGCTCTGCTTTATATTTTGGCTACAAATTATGACCTTCTAACTATTTCTAACTGTTTTAACCCTTTACAAATGAGGCGACATGCCCAATATATAGAATTCCCAAGAAATCTGTCGGCTAGGCAAGGGTTTCGCAACAATAACTCAGCACAACCACCCGACCGAGAGAGTCTTCAAAATGGGTCAAACTTGCATTAAATGCACATCCCATCCAAGTCGGCCCGAGATCTGTAGCTTAGACGATGTGCGGGAAGATAATAGAGAAGCCCAAATCGTGCCATAGCCTATCATTAGCTCCCTTCCCTATTATCTCTGCTATGATCTGGCTCTTTGTGTACCTTCAAGAACATCCCATCCAGGTCCACGACTGGTGGCAGGGGTAGAACCCTAGGCCGATTCTCAATGGATGCAATCTCTTCTCTTGAGTGTTTGATTGACCCATCCCATTCTACCTTATGCGTCAAATACTTATCAATAACTGCAAGGTAGGTGGCCACATCATCTAGCTGGTGCTCGGAAATGGACCCATCATCAAGTGGTGCATAAACATCATGCCACCATTCTCTCAACTGTTCCAGGCTCAAGTACTTGGGCGCGATCTTTCTTCTTCCCGTCATGATTTCAAAGAAGGCAATGGAACCATTGTAAACCCCAGTTAGGGTGTCATCAATCTACCTCATTTGTTTGTAGATCTTCTTGAACACCTTCTGCCTAATTTGCAATGCTTCAAACCATTCCCATGGTTCAACAGCTCTAGAAGAAGGAAGGATCCTGTCACTCACCAACCTGTCTCAGGTGTACTCCATTATAGTCCTGGTTTTCTGTAGAAGAAGATTTGTATCATCCTTGTCTTGTGTCAACACCCGTTTTAACCATTCAGTGGTCCTTGTAGCATCCTTTCCTGTTGATAGGATCTCCTTGATAGCCTCATCACCTTTTATTTGCACCCCTTTCAACCAATTCCTAGTGGCAACAGCTAAGGCTTTCATCTTTTCTAGCTCGGTGATGGTCTCCTGAGGTAGAGGATTTGTAGCAGAGGAAGAGGGATTAATGGACTGCAGTGACTTCATTAATTCCTCCAAGCATTTCTTGAGATTTGCATTCTCTTTCTTTAGCTCCTACTTGGTCTTCAATTCCTTCCTTAATTGATCCACAATAACAGTACTAGAGACCTCATAGTCTTCAATATCCTGCTCAGTTGATGTAGGCCCTAGATTGAGAGTCTGAACACTGTAATCTTTTTTGACCACATCATTTCTATCTTTGTCTGAAGCAAGGGTTGCGATGTGAACAACTTTTTTATGTGCTTCATCCCTTTCAACCCTTGAGATCACTCTAGACTTCTTCTTACTTTTATCTTTTCCAATTACGGCTAGGAATGCATCCCAATTTGGTGGACTGTCTTCTACTACAACCTGTTTTCTCTTTATCTCCTTGTCCAGCCACTTTGGAACAACAAGCTCTAATTGCACCTCACTTAGTCTTGTTTCCTTTTGTCGATCCTTAGGTATCTCCCCTTCCAAATCTTGTTTATCAGGGGTCTCATCCGTATTTCCTTCCTCTTCAATATGCTCTCCCTCTTGCTCAGGTGATGGATCTCTCATTGCCTCTACTTCTCTTGTAGGAGATTCAATTTCCTCAGTCCTAACAGGAGAATCTGCATGTGCAATCAAAGGAGATTGTATTTCCTTTTCAGTTTTGGCCTCGACGCTGTAGAGTTCACCTTCATGAAACTCTTCCCCTTCATTACTCGGATGACCGTCAGCATCCCCTGACTCACCTGGTTTGCTTTGAGCTTCATGATCGGGAGGCACTTCATCATGTTGCTCCTCATGAAGAGTGGTAGGAAGAAAGTCTGCCTTAGGCACATCATTCTTGGGAGAGGGAGTACCAGACCTCCTTGTATATACCTTTGCTCTCTCCTCTGAACTTTCAACATTTATTACCAGTGGGGAGACTTCTTCCTCCCCAGCCTTGGAGCTTGCCTTCTCTGATAATTTGACAATTCTTTTCCTCTTAGGCATAGGAGCATCAGCCTCAGGATTCTGTTCTTTGACTTCCTTCTATTCAGACCTTTTAGTTCTTGTCCCCCTCTTAGCCTTTGGCCTTCTCTGTTTCTCTATCTCTTGGACCTCTATTTCCTGAACACCTTTTGTCTTGATCTTGGATGTGGAGCCCAGTTTGCCTTTACCTTTAGGATCTTGCTGCCCCATGGAATCCTCAGAAGTGGAATGGGAATCTAAGTCTCCCATCAGGTTGTATGTGCACTTCACTCCTTTATTCTCCAGCTCCCACATAGTGTGTTTGAGCCACATCTTGGTAACTTTGAGAAATGGATCCATCAGTTGCTTCAGTTCTGTTTGCTCCTCCTCTAACCACTCTATATCACCAATTGGCCTATATTTTACTGCCTCATAGGTGTCATCCTGAATTAAGTCCGCATCATCCTCCAATTGATCAGGCACTGCCCTTACATTATACAATAAGACCGTATCCACTTGAAGCTGAGAGAATTTCTTCTTTTTGACCTCATATTCATCACCACAATTGGCCTAGTAGTCTTCTAAATCAACCTTATGACTATATTCTTTACTGGCCTTCTTTTGAGTTTCTCCCGTGATGTCAAATCTGGATCTCTCGGAGCAGAAAGACAAGCCAAGAGTACTCATTTCTTCTTGTGAAGCTTGGGTAGAACCAATGGAAGGACAAGCCTCACCAGTGCCAATCCTTAGGGGAAAATTGCTGCCAAATCCAGTCTTATGCTTGTCCTTCTTGACAATGGCATCAAAATCACAAATCTGTGTAGCTACTTCCAACAATATGATGTGGTCAGTGGGATACCTTAGAAGTCTATATGGGACCCTTTGGCAGCCATCGATCCAAATGTAGGAGAAGGTTGGGAATTGAATAAACCAAGCTCCATATTTCTTAATGAGCTCTTTGGCTTGATATGAAATTCTGACATGCTCCGCTTCCTGAAGCATTCTAGTGATATGCATGGTAAATGCATGGTTTTCCTCCTATAGTTTGAACCTCCCCAGTGCAACTGAGGGAAAACTTCATAAATAATATTCTGCCTGAAAATTCCTTTTGTATCCAATCCTCTGTATGGATGGAATCTAGCCATCGCATAGACCAAGTATGAGGTCATTGTGAAGGTCTTTGTCCGCAACACATTGGACAACTACTTGTGAATTACTTGGCTGATGACCCCTTCCCAATGGTAGTTAATCTTTTCTTGTTGCATCCTCACAATCGCATGGCACATCCAATTCTCAAATGTATGAGCACTCCTCAATCCAAGCACCCTGCTAAGAAAGGTGATGGCATCATAGTATTCCTTCTTGAATTTTTCTCTAAATAGCTGCTTGGGCAACTTGGAATAGTGGGACTTTGGCTTCTCCAGCCAAGAATTGATCAGCTGATGTGACTTCATGGTCTGGTTATCATAGAACTCCTGAGCTGCCTCAATGGTGAATGCCACCACATGAGATTTGTCTGGCATGTCAAAGGTTTGGGCAATGGAGACCGGGTTGAGATTGGCAACAAATCTCCCCTGAGGACCAATTATCCTCTGTCTATCCTAATCATAGTGCCTGGCACACTCAAGGACCAGCTCATAGCATTGCACCGTAGAAGGAAAACCAACAACATGTGACAATCCTGATTCCATCATTCTTCTAGTCACCAAAGGAGGATCCTTGGCTGCCATCCTTGCTTTAAATTTCTCATAGTCCCATATGCCAACATTTGTATTAGTGACTTTTGACTAGACAAAAGTGATCTTACTCTCTGGGACCTTGCTCTTAATGTCTAGCTTGATCCTCTCTGCATCGGATAATGAGGAACTAGGTGTTACCTTGCTTGATTCAGCCTACACTCAACATGAAAATCATACTAAAAACCATAAGAGAGCAAGGTTAACTCATGAAAACATCGTTATAATGCATCTTATATAGTCAAGGTGTTATTAAAATTCATATAAAATGACCACAACAGATTTCAGGTTTCAAGACCATCCACAGAATTTGAGCCAAAGAGGAATTCGGGAAATTCCAGACTGATCGGATTCCAACGGAATAACCAGGAAACACCTACTTAATCATTAAACTTGATCATTTTTCATCTATAAATCATATGAGAGATCCAAATATGACATGAAATAATCATCAAATGCATTATAAATTATAAACGAATCCAATTATTTCATGTTCCTTTATGTTTCATCAAGTTTCGGGGAAATCCGCGAGGGACGGATTTCCGCAAAGAATGGGCCAAAGAGGATTTTCGAGAAACCTGGGAGATGGAAGATTTCAGAGAAATCTGGTACTGGAAGACATCCGAGGTCAAGGAAAAGTTCTGGACCAATGGGAATTCCTGGAACGCAGGTTTCGGCAAGAGTTATGAGCTCGCCGAGAAGTCTCGGCGACTTCCAGGAGTCACGCTGAAGGATGCAATCAGAATAGGTTTCGCCAAGAGTCAATTGTTTCGATGTAATGTCTCGGCGAAAAGGGACATAGCAAACATGTTGGTATGAGCCAAGGGTTGTCGGGGTAAGGTCTTGGCGAATTCATCTTGTCTCACCGACCGTCAGAGTTTAAACAATCACTTCGACTATACTCAAGTTTTCGATATGAGATCCCAACGACTGCATTATGTTTCGCTGATGAAGAGTTCCATCAGCATAACCTCTTGCCAACATTATGAAGTCACCTCGATAGGAGATCAGGGCTTGCTAAAAGAAAAGTTTTGCTATGAAGTCCTGGGGAATGTTAGGAGTCTCACCGAAAGCGAAGGCTTCGACAAGAGTAAGGGAGCTCGCGGTAAGGTCTCAGCGAAGCATGAATGTTTCCCCAATTAAGAGCACTTGACAAGAGAATAATATGTTTGGAGAAAGGTCTCGCTGAAAGCGAAAGTCCTAGTGACAGAATTGAAGATCGGTAAGACGAAAGGTGCTTGGTGGGAGGTCTCGCCAAAGGACGGATGTCTTGGCGAAGCAGACGAATATCGGTAAAGCTTGGAACCTACTATGACCTCTTGGTGACTAGGACTTGTCTTGCTGAAAGTGAGTATGAGTAAGCATGTTGATGAGACATCTCGTCGCGGGGTGAGGTCTGGGCAAAAGTAAAGGTCTCATCGACTGATATGCATGAAGGATTTCATCGGTGTAAAAATGATAGTGTCACGGCGAGCCAACATGAACCTAGGAAAACCACTTCGGCGAACCTCAAGGTGGTCAATATGATATCTCAGCGATCTCGAATGGTCACAGCGAAGGGAATTCAGAGGGGACGGAGAGTCCTGATTTCATCCAGACACTGAACCAACTAAGGATTTTGAAAAGTTTAACTTAGGGCAAGTCGGGGATGGACCTCTCATGAATTTTCTTTGTATTCTAGGTCAATCTTAAGATGAAATCACCTGATACGGCACCGCCCTAAGTCCAAAAACCCAAATCATCTGCCATTAGCACATAGGAACGTTCAAAATTTAGTTGTTTCCATTGTTGAGTCATCACTAGGGTTTACTAATTACTCTCAGGCGGGATTCATTAAAATGAAAATGGGCACATGAACTCAAAACTCACTTGGGAGATGACAAAGGATGCAATACTGAACAACCCTAGCACTAAATAAGCAAATACATAGGAATTCAAATCCTACAAGCTCATTCATAATTCAATTCAAAGCAGAGCAATCAGCCACATATCATTATGAAGTGGGAATTGACCTCAGAAGCAGCAAACGCGAAGCTCAATGGGGTCCGCAATGAACCCAAGCAATAATGCACAAGAAATTCCCACCAAACGAAACCAATTCAAACCCAAACAAACAAATCAAAGCCAAAAGCTCAAAGAACAAACTCTAAGGATGTGGCTCTCAACTCAGACAATAGCAAATAGTGAGCATAATGGCACAAAAGATCTTCGAATCAAGTTAAATACACTTCTCAGAACATGCATGGAGCCATTAATGCAGTTGATAAGACAACCAGAGAAGGATTTTGGGAATCCGATAATAGGGCAGAATCCGTGGAAATCTGGCCCACATGGAAATCCGCGAGGATCGGAAATCCTTGAACAACAAGGGTCCAGCCGTTGTCTAAGCAGGATCCGAGAAAATCTGACCAAGGTAGAAAATCCCGAATCAGGGAAAAAGCCCAAAATTCATTTAGAACTTAAGATTTTCAATGAGTAACCTGGGGAAAACACTTAGGCATTCAAAATAAACAATTAAGCACATGCCTAAGTAAGAAAAAACCTCAAAAAGAATGGGCCAAACACCAAAACAAAGCGAAAGGGGGTCCCTGCTTTCAGCAGGGCATGTGTGCGAAAAACTGCACAACAGATCTGTAGTCAGAAAAAAAATATGAAAATGAAAAGGATGTAGCAGGAATTCCTCCGACACCAGATAAAGAGGAATTGAAAAATAAAAATGTACCTGATACTGAGGAGAGCTCAAGCAGTTCTGAAATTTCTGAAGAAGATGAAGAACCACCTCAGCCTCAGCCTGTGAGGAGGTCAACTCGTGAAAGAAAGCAACCTGATAGGTATGGGTTTTCTTTAATAGAGTTTACTTGTGCCTATGCTTTAATTTCTAGCACTGATGAACGTAGGACTGTGAAAGAGGCATTTAAAATGTCTGATTCAAATTCTTGGTTGGAAGCCATGAATGAAGAAATGGCATCATTAGAAAAGAATGATACTTGGAGTTTGGTGCCAATGCCTAAAGGCAGAAAAGTTGTGGGCTGTAAATGGGTATTCAAAAGGAAAATTGGTCTGGATGGCAGTGTAGAAAAATATAAAGCAAGGCTGGTTGCAAAAGGTTATTCCCAGGTAGAGGGAATTGATTATGGAGAAATATTTTCTCCTGTAGCTAAGCTGACATCTATTAGATTTCTTTTGTCACTTGCAGCACGTATGACTTAGAAATTGAACAGATGGATGTGAAGACAACGCTTCTTCATGGTGATCTTGAAGAAGAAATTTATATGTCCCAGCCGGAGTACTTTGTGGAAAAAGGTAAGGAAAGAATGGTTTGCAAGTTAAAGAAATCTCTGTATGGGTTAAAATAGTCTCCTAGAATGTGGTACCAGAAATTTGACACTTTTGTTTTGTCATTGAGATTTGTAAGATCAAAATGTGATCATTGTGTATATTACAAAGCTGAAAGTGATCAAGTCCTTATTATTGCTCTCTATGTTGATGATATGTTGTTCATAGGCAATAGTAAGCTAATGATTTATGATCTTAAGTCTCAATTGTCTGCAAAGTTTGAAATGAAAGATCTTGGTGCAGCAAGGTACATTCTGGGAATGGAAATAACCAGGGACAAAAAAATAGAAAACTTTGGCTCAGTCAGAGTAAGTATATCATGACTATTCTAGAGAGATTTTGTATGACTGAGTGCAAGCAACTAGTTGTTCCAGTTACATAGGGAACGAAGCTATCTGTTGAGGATTGTCCAAAATCTCCTAATGAGATGGAGGACATGACCAATGTACCTTATGCTAGTGCAGTTGGCAGCCTTATGTATGCAATGGTCTGTACAAGGCTAGACATTGCCCAAGCAGTGGGAGTTCTTAGTCGGTTTATGGCTAATCCTGGAAGGACACATTGGGATGCTGTGAAGAGAGTGTTTAGATATCTGAAGGGTACTTCAGACTATGCTCTATGTTACCATGGGAACTTGGTTGAATCATAGAGGACTCTCAGTATTCTAGGTTATGTGGACTCTGATTGGGCAGGGGACATTGACAACAGAAGATCCACCAGTGGATATGTTTTCATGATGAATGGTGGTGCAATGAGTTGGATGAGCAAGCGGCAGGCTGTAGTCACTTTGTACACTACAGAGGCGGAATACATGGTAGCTACAGATGCCTGTAAAGAAGCAATCTGGTTAAAACATTTGTGTTCTAACATTGGTTTTGATGCAGGAAAAATTACTATTTATTGTGACAACCAGAGTGCTATATGTTTGGCAAAGAATCCTACTTTCCATGCTAGGACGAAACATATAGATGTATAGTATCACTTTGTATGAGATATGGTGGAGGATGGGAAGGTCTCTTTGGAGAAAGTGGATAATCTAGAGAATGTTGCAAATGAATTGACGAAGCCTATGAGCACAGACAAATATAGGTGGTGTGCCAGTTCAATGGGCCTCTTGGCCCATGTTTTTTAGTAGTTGTTTATGCTCTGGAGGTGTCAGTAAGATCTTCGTCAAGTGGGAGCTTGTTGGAATATATGCCTCAATCCTTACTGACATGTAACTCCTGAAGGGAAAAGTCATTGTGACATTGTTCACGTTTGGGTGACTAACTGTTCTAAATCTGCTTGATAGATTCATGTCACCAAGACAGAGTTGATGTCTTGCTGAAAATGACTATCACTGTGACTCTCTGTGTTCACCGTGACCTTTTTTCGATCGGAAGAACTTTGGGCGATAGTTGATCTTATCAGGCTAACTCTAGGGCTTCGGTGAGATGTCCCAGTGAATGGTGTAAGTCTCACCGATAGCTTTTGGCTATCGGGCTAACACATGGATCATCAGGGAGAGGTCTCATCAAAGAAGGTATGTCTCGTCGATGGAAGTATTCTCTTGGTCCATTCATGGTGACAAAAGACTTCGCTGAGAAGTCTTGGCGACTTGAATAAGTCACGCTGACAGTCATTGGTGTAGCTCTCGGTGCCTGGTGAAACGTCTTGGCGAAGTCAAATGTCTTGTCGACTCAGCAAGACATGGGCGCTCGATATGTGGTCTCGGTGAAAGACATAAGTCTTGCCGATTGGTGAATGCAGCGCTCCGGGTGACTTAAGACCTCTGTATAAGGTCTTGGCGAAGACGATAAGTCTCGTCAAATCTTTGATGCTTCGATGTGACATGTTCGGCTGGTGTAAGATCTTAGCGAAATACTTAAGTCTTGCCGACTCGGTAAGACTTGGATGAGCTCAGTATGAAGTCTCAGCAAAAGACAAATGTCTTGCCAACTATCAGATGCTTCGGTGAAACCTAAGGAGACTCGACGAAACCTTTTGGCGAATGGGAAGTCTTGCTGATGGAAAAGTGGAAATTGATATGCTTTGTGAGCATCAGTAAAATGTCTTGACGACTCGTGGAAGCTATGGCAATATCGATATGAATAATTTGTGGCATTAGGGAGACACTGTTAGTTGCTCACCGATATGCCAACAAAGTTTGATCACCTTTGACCGTGTGACCATCCTATGTGGCATCCCGCTAGACCAATCAGAGGAAGCGGTGTTCAAACGGATGACAGTTGGTTTTTTGCATTAGTTGCAACATTGGAAAAACTGCATGCAAGGAAAAATCTGAAAAGGCATGGAAACTTTCTTCGATGGAGCATTGGCGGATAAGGATGAACAGAAGGCAAAAATCAGAATGCGATAAGATTTAAATGATCAATTCTGATTCGAAATCATGATGAGTAAGATCGGATTGATGAGAGCATTTTTGTAATTGAATGAACGGTGAATGAAGCTACTGTGAACTAATACCAGAGAGTTGTACCTCTGATTGTATGTTATTGTTGTTACTGTAATACAAAGAGGTTCAACTTGGTGCGGTGGGTTTTTTCCCGAAAGGGTTTCCCACGTAAATTTGTTTTTCATTGTCTTTGAGTATCTTCTCTATTTCTACAAATATTTCATGTGTATCTTAATTGAATTTTAATTAGAAAAATTAAAAGTACTGTATGCTTACTCCCCTATGGTTTTGACGTTAGGAAAGGTGCTTCCGCACCGTT